>JAPFBL010000569.1:0-438673 GCA_026182355.1 Hermatobates lingyangjiaoensis
AACAAACAAATAGACAGAAATTTTTCAGTTTCTCTAATTTATAAAACGCGTAAACGAGTCAGTTGTAAGCAATGTACAGATAAAACCTTTTATTTATATCGATTATCTACGCTAAATTCTCCATTAAACGTAATTCGTTAGATCTAAGCTGTGAATTAAAAAAATCCATACTAATAAATAAACGAAGGTTATCTAGAAGTGGAGGGTCATAGGTATGGATTTCGAAGAATAACTTTTAAATATTTACTCTTAATTTCATTGAAAATGAACGAAACATCCCAGTCATGTAAACTGTATCACTGACACGTAATGTCAAAATATAAACAATTAACAAACTCCATTTCATATTTTTCAGATCTTTTCCTAATTTCAGACTTACTTGTAGGTCACAGTGATAATACTTATCATAAAAGTTGTATACAATACAATTTGTGACAGCTTAAATTTTTTACTAAAAAAGATGTTTTAAGTGTTTTAAAATCATTTGTATTTTCAATATACTATTTTTTTCTCTTAATCGAAGTTTTGCCTAGCGTCAAACAGTAAAACACCTTCAAGTCAATGATTTGTCTATATTTTGTAGATATCTCCAGGGCATTGGTATTTTCCTACTGCAAAAAAACATTACATGATCGTTGTATTCAAGTCAAGCTACAAACCAAATCTCGATAAAGGATTTTTTTTTTTTTTTTTTTTTTTCTATTACAACTACCCTTATCGGGGTAACAAGTAACAGCGATCCATGCTACATAAAGGTGGAATAAAGAGTGGAGAAACCACCCATTGGTAGTACTCCATATAGACTGTTAGGATCACTTGCAACTAGTGATCCTACATTTCACTTGACATCCTACTAGTGAACTTGACAGCCAACATTTCAGAGCAGGTCTCGGGGCCAACATCTTTTCAGCCTTCTAATAGGGTTGCTAGGAATCTGGAGAGATGATAATTCGTGAATGAAAGGATTTATAGTGGTGGGCAAAGATTCATGGAATTTGCGGTATCGGGATTGGATTTCTTGGTGGATGAAGGGAATTTTAAGATCTTTGTGTATGGTATCGTTCGAAACATAGAAGGGAGCTTGCACAATTTTGCGAAGGATTTTGGATTGGGCTGCTTGAATTCTTTGGATGTTTGAATGCTTGGTTGATCCCCAGATTTCTAGTCCATAAGTCCAGATTGGTTTAAGTATAGCAGTGTATATTAGTCTTTTGTTTTGTAGTGTCAGATTTGATCTGTTGTCAAGAAGTCTAGATAGCGTCTTGTATCGTCTCAGTAGGTCTTGTCGTTTCAGTCTTGTATGTGGATTCCATGTTAATCGTTTGTCGATGTACATCCCCAGGTATCGCACTACGTTAGCAACTGGGAGGGGAGATTGGTTAATATAAACAGGAGGACATCTTTGTTTTCGTAGTGTGAACGTAATATGGGTGGATTTCTCAGTGTTTAATTTAATTCTTTTCTTCTGGCACCAAGATTCCAAAATGAGTAAATGTTCTTGGAGGGATTGAGTGGAGCTGATAGGATCTGAGTCACTGGATAATATTGCTGTGTCATCTGCAAAGGTGAAAATAGTAGTTTTGGAATGGGTTGGGATATCAGCAGTGTATATTTGGTAAAGAGTGGGAGCCAATACGCTCCCCTGAGGCACACCAGCATTTACAGGAAAATAGGGAGAAAGAGCAGTTCCTTCACAAACCCGGAAATATCGCTCGGTCAGGTAGCTGCGAAGGATGAGGTAGTATGTTGAGGGTAGGATGTCTTTTAGTTGGCATAGTAAGCTTGGGTGCCAAACCCGGTCAAAAGCCTGAGAAACATCAAGAAACGCACCCGAACAATATTGGCCTCTCTCTAGAGCAGAGGAGATGGCGTCTACAACCCGGTGGCACTGCTGTATTGTTGTATGGTGTCGCCGGAAACCAAACTGGTGGTCGGGGATTATATTCTGTTTGTATAGGAGAGGAATAATGCGTTTTAGGATTAGCCTTTCTAGAATCTTTCCTAGTATTGGTAGCAGGCTAATGGGTCTGTAGGAAGTAGGCAGGTGGGAGGGTTTATTAGGTTTGGGTATCATGCGGATATGGGAATGTTTCCATGATATTGGAAAGTAAGTTGTACGCAAAACTGAATTAAAGAGATATGTAATGAGGAGTACAGCTTTTTTGGGGAGTTCTTTAAGAATTAATGGAGTAATTAGGTCAAATCCAGGAGCTTTTTTGGTTTTGAGGTTTTTTATTGCATACTGAACATCGGACGGGGTAAACGCTTTTGGAGGAAGACTCAAGGGAACAGGACAGTCTAACTTCTCTATTGTTTTTGCCACATATAAAGGATTTAGGATAGTAGGGTGGGGGGTAAAGACAGTGGTAAGGTAGGAGGCAAACAGATTGGCCTTTTCTTCGTCTGATTTTGCCCAGTTACCATTTGTCTGCCTGAGGGGAGCAGACACTTTATTATAGGATAGGATTTTTCTGGTTGCTCTCCAGAGCGATTTGTTGTCAGTCTGGAAAATACTGTTAATAAATAAAAGGAAAGAAAAATACTGTTCAATATATGTAGTCAAGATAAGACAACATTGTATTTTAAATATATTAATCTCAATTTTTCGGTATCAAGTTTTTACGAGTTTTATCAATTATGACATTTACATGTTTAATTGTATGCAAATTTTAAAAAGTCATCCATTTACCACTTTTCAAGAAATCAATAAAAGAATTAATTTAATGGAAAATCCGTTAAAAGGATGAAAAAGTAGGGTTACAGTTATCCAGCTCTTTTCTATGCTACTTACGTAATTCCCAAAAATGTTATATATACTATAGAGTTGTTTTTACAAGAGCGCTTCCATTCACTCAGATGAGGGGTTTGGGTTGGTGTAAGTGTAACCTTACTTTTGTTTCCTCCTTTGTTTCTCAATCTAGGGACGGACCCCCTCAGAGCTATTTTATGGTCTGTGAACCCCCTCAGAGCTATTTTATGGTCTGTGGACCCCCTCAGATCTATTTTACCGTCTGTGGACCCCCTCAGAGCTATTTTACCGTTTGTGGAACCCCTCAGAACTATTTTATGGTCTGTGGACCCCCTCAGAGCTATTTTACCGTCGTGGACCTCCTCAGAGCTATTTTACCGTCTGTGGACCCCCTCAGAGCTATTTTACCGTTTGTGGAACCCCTCAGAACTATTTTATGGTCTGTGGACCCCCTCAGAGCTATTTTACCGTCGCGGACCCCCTCAGAGATATTTTACCGTCTGTGGACCCCCTCAGAGCTATTTTACCGTCTGTGGACCCCCTCAGAGCTATTTTACCGTCTTGGAACCCCTCAGAGCTATTTTACCGTCTGTAGACCCCCTAAGAGCTATTTTAGACCCCCTCAGAGTTATTTTGCCATCTTGGACCCCCAATATATTTGCTAAAATTTATGTATATATATATATATCAGTTCACAAACGAAGAAAAGCAACACACAGAGAAAGAGACACACTTACAAACTCAAATTTTCGGATGATCCGTCTTCAGGAGAAAAGAGAGAAAGGGCGACCAAGCACGCCGGAAACACAACGGCAGGAAACCGTCCCGGCAACCGACCGTGCTGCCACGCGCGCCCGGTTCAGGAAGTAATGAAGTAGAGACGATCAGAAGAAAATTAATATTAAAATTAAAATTAAGAATTAAGAAAAGCAGTTCTGGTTGATTGAAGGTAAAATAAACAGCAGGAAGATAAATGAAGTATAAAAAGGAATACCGTGAAAAATACCTAAAAGCATGAAAAAGGAAGATAACAGAGTTGGTAAGGCGATGAGAAACAAATGAAAATACAAGGATAAGAACAATTAAAAATAAAAGTAATAATATAAAATAAATAAATAATTAAAGCAATTTAAAAAATAGGAATAAAAATAAATAAAATAAAATAAATTAGATAAAATAAAAATAATAAATAAATGTTAAATAAAAAAAATATATATATATATATAAATAAATAAAATAAAAATAATAATAAAATATAATTATCGCTTAAGGTTTAATCCGGGTTTGGAACGTGCCTTGAGCAAGCAAATATGTGCCTCCTCGGATGCTCTGAGGGTTACAGTATAGTCATCAGGAGAGCACATATTTGCTTGCTCAAGGCACGTTCCAAACCCGGATTAAACCTTAAGCGATAATTATATTTTATTATTATTTTTATTTTATTTATTTATATATATATATATTTTTTTTTTATTTAACATTTATTTATTATTTTTATTTTATCTAATTTATTTTATTTTATCTAATTTATTTTATTTATTTTTATTCCTATTTTTTAAATTGCTTTAATTATTTATTTATTTTATATTATTACTTTTATTTTTAATTGTTCTTATCCTTGTAATTTCATTTGTTTCTCATCGCCTTACCAACTCTGTTATCTTCCTTTTTCATGCTTTTAGGTATTTTTCACGGTATTCCTTTTTATACTTCATTTATCTTCCTGCTGTTTATTTTACCTTCTATCAACCAGAACTGCTTTTCTTAATTCTTAATTATAATTTTAATATTAATTTTCTTCTGATCGTCTCTACTTCATTACTTCCTGAACCGGGCGCGCATGGCAGCACGGTCGGTTGCCGGGACGGTTTCCTGCCGTTGTGTTTCCGGCGTGCTTGGTCGCCCTTTCTCTCTTTTCTCCTGAAGACGGATCATCCGAAAATTTGAGTTTGTAAGTGTGTCTCTTTCTCTGTGTGTTGCTTTTCTTCGTTTGTGAACTGATTTGCGTCCAGTTTGGATCGTTTTTTCGAATTTTAAGTGTATATATATATATATATATATAGTTCAATATAAACAAAGAAACATAGAGAAATCAGAAGAACACACTTACAGTCTCTAATTTTCGGTTTGAACCGTCTTCAGGAGAGATAAGAGAGGGAAACCAAGCGCACTGGATCAGAGATGGTTGGAGACCAACAGTGTTGCCGCATGCGCGCCCGTTCACAGAAAATAAGGTAGACAGGAATCAATTTATAATTAATTTATAATTTATAAAATAAAATAATGGAATATGAAAACAATAAATATATAAAAAAGAAAAAATTGAAAAAATAATGGAAATTGATACAGAGAAATTGATACATAAACAAAAGTGCTGACTATGCTATGATAAAATAAAATAAAACTAAGAATACAAATAATAATAACAAATGAAATAATTTAATAATAAAAAAAAAAAAAAAAATGTGAAAAGGCAAGGAACTTTTAGACATTATCGCTTTAGATTGAGGCCAGGTGCACTACGCGCACTTAATAGCCAAATATGGGCTTCTTCGGAGGCTCGTAGTGTGAGATCTTTGCTGTCAGGGGGTATTTGTCGCAGAATCTGTAACCTGTAGCACTCATTAAAAGGGAGACCGTGGCTATTGGCATGTATGGCAATAGGAAGATGGGAGCGACTATTGACTGAAGCTCTGTGATTGTTCATACGGAGACTAAGCTTGGTGGATGCTTGGCCTACGTAGAACGAATCACACTTGGTACACTCCAAACGGTACACACAGTTTTTGGAGGTACACGAGCAGTCAGTTGCAACAGGATAGAGGGTGTTATGGGGGGGAGCTGTGAAGTGTGGTTGGGGATTTATAATGGGACACGTGAGGCAACCTCGACGTCCGCACAGTTGCGCTCCAGAGGGCAAACTGTTTGCCCTCGTGGAGGTTAGCTTCCTGTGCGAAAGAAAATTGCCAAGGTTGGGAGGACGTCTGTAGGATAGGCGTGGCGGATTAGGAAAGGTTTTGGAGGTGGCTGGGGAAGAGGATATGATCGGGAAAAGTTCTTTAATGATGGTACCCAGTCTGTGGATACCTGGGAAGTAGGTTGTTATAAGGTAGGGAGACCCAGAGGGAGAGGAAGAGGAGGTTGATGTAGGATTGTGTGGGATCGTGGAAGGAACCAGTCTTCTGGTTAGGAAGGGGAGAGGGTAACCTCGCTCTACAAATTTACTTTTGTAACCACACTTCACAGCTCCCCCCCATAACACCCTCTATCCTGTTGCAACTGACTGCTCGTGTACCTCCAAAAACTGTGTGTACCGTTTGGAGTGTACCAAGTGTGATTCGTTCTACGTAGGCCAAGCATCCACCAAGCTTAGTCTCCGTATGAACAATCACAGAGCTTCAGTCAATAGTCGCTCCCATCTTCCTATTGCCATACATGCCAATAGCCACGGTCTCCCTTTTAATGAGTGCTACAGGTTACAGATTCTGCGACAAATACCCCCTGACAGCAAAGATCTCACACTACGAGCCTCCGAAGAAGCCCATATTTGGCTATTAAGTGCGCGTAGTGCACCTGGCCTCAATCTAAAGCGATAATGTCTAAAAGTTCCTTGCCTTTTCACATTTTTTTTTTTTTTTTTATTATTAAATTATTTCATTTGTTATTATTATTTGTATTCTTAGTTTTATTTTATTTTATCATAGCATAGTCAGCACTTTTGTTTATGTATCAATTTCTCTGTATCAATTTCCATTATTTTTTCAATTTTTTCTTTTTTATATATTTATTGTTTTCATATTCCATTATTTTATTTTATAAATTATAAATTAATTATAAATTGATTCCTGTCTACCTTATTTTCTGTGAACGGGCGCGCATGCGGCAACACTGTTGGTCTCCAACCATCTCTGATCCAGTGCGCTTGGTTTCCCTCTCTTATCTCTCCTGAAGACGGTTCAAACCGAAAATTAGAGACTGTAAGTGTGTTCTTCTGATTTCTCTATGTTTCTTTGTTTATATTGAACTATATTTGTCCGTTTTGGATCGTATTTCCAACGAACAAAAGTGTATATATATATATATATATATATACCTCATTAAATATCTTGCCAACATTAAGTTTAGTATGTTTCCTACATACCTTTTCAAGGTTTCGAATGCTACTTTTCCATCTTTGTGCTATCATATAAATTAACTCACCGATTTTTTTATCTTTGAATGTATTTTTCATATTACACATGTCCGACGTTTCGGTCTACGTTGACCATTCTCAAGGATTCTATATACAAGGTTTTTTTAACAATTCTAATAAATACTTATTTACAATAACAATTACATCACTTCTGTCAAACATAACTAATAATAAAAAATACTTTTAAAAAACACTACCTTAATAAAAATGAGTAACAGGTTTGCTACAAAATTCCCTACATGAACTTTTACACAACATTATTTAAATCACTATATAGTTATTTTTCACGAATGTAACTTTAAAATTCTGGAAAAACAACAGGACTGATCATTAAGGTTCGGCTTCTTTTCCTTTATGCATAATGATTCAATTATATGTTGGCAAGATATTTAATGAGGTATGTTTAAAAGAAGGTCTGCTCCCAAAGTATATATATTGCATACTCCCAAAGTATGTATATATATATATATATTGCGCACTCAATACGTTTTCTTTTCTTATATTTATTATTATTATTCTTTTCTTTATTTTCTAACTAACTATACCTTCCCTATTAATTCTTACTCTCTTTCAACTCTTTATTTAATACTAGCAAACGTACCCGTCTTTGACGGAATCAAAAATTCTATTATACTTGGTATTCCAAAATAACAAATATAGTATTATATATACTAATATCATAATTAGAAGTAATAGAATAGTAGAAAATACTATTATTAGTACGGCGTTAAACAAATGCCTCTGTATACACCACATTAGCTGTCTGACCGTCAGGTTTACGGAAGAACAAACAGTTGGAACCTTTAACTCTTGAGCAAGTAAACTACAGTTGACCATGTAAGAAAAACTTGGTCTCGCTAACATGAATTCCTGCGTTAGATAAAATCTCCCTTTGCGACTTAGTTAACGTCATAGCGAAATAGACTCTGACAGGACTTTGCAATCATTTCAACGGAAACAGACCGTGGCTCGGAATCAATGGTATGTGTGGTATACACCCAGCCTCCCCAATACCACATCCAGTCATTATGTCCGTCTCTATGGCATATCTGTGTAGAGCACGAACTGAGTCGTGTCCCGTTGCACAGTTTTGGGGCACTCATGTTTCGTAACATGAAATTTGTTACTGCTACTAAATTGCAGTATGATTGGTTCTCGTACTTTAAGTTTTTACAAATGAGCAGGCAGTCCAGGAGAAATAAATTCAGAGTCAAGAAATTCAATTAGATAATGAACTGCTTCTTCATCACTAATCCAATCTCTTTACTGACTTGTAAGGTCTTTCCTCGGTATGATATAGCGTAAGAACTTGTTTGTTGATTTTTCCTGCCTGTTCGTATTAAGAGTTGAGAATTGTTCGTTTACAAAACTATTTATTCGTAATAGATAGTACATCCTCAACTCTGGGAAACACCTTTTCAAAGATGTCAAATATGCAATACTAGCAAATGTACCCGTCTTTGACGGAATCAAAAATTCTATTATACTTGGTATTCCAAAATATCTATTATAGTATCATACTAATACTATAATTAGAAATTATAGAATAGTAGAAAACACCATTATTAGTACAGTGTTAAACAAATGCCTCTGTATACACTACATTAGCTGTCTGTCCTTCAGGTTCATGGAAGAACAATCAGTTGAAACCTCTGACTATCGAGCAAGTAAACTACAGTTGACCATGTGAGAAAAACTTGGTTTCGCTAACTTGAATTCCTGCGTTAGATAAAGTCTCCCTTTGCGACTTAGTTAAAGTCATTGCGAAATAGACTCTGAGGGGACCTTGCAATCATTTGAATGGAAACAGAGAGTGGCTCAGAATCAATTGTATGCGTGGTATACACACAGACTCCCCAATACCACATCCAGTCATTATGTCCGCCTCTATGGCATATCTGTGTAGAGCACGAACTCAGAGTCGTGTCCCGTTGCACAGTTTTTGGGTCACTCATGTTTCGTAACATGAAATTTGTTACTGCTATAAATTGCAGCATCATTGGTGCTCCTACTTTAAGTTTTTACTCATGAGCAGGCAGTCCAGGAGAAATAAATTCAGAGTCAAGAAATTCAATTAGATAATGAACTGCTTCTTCATCACTAATTCAATCTCTTTACTGACTTGTAAGTTCTTTCCTCGGCTTCATATAGCGTAAGAACTTGTTTGTTGATTTCTCATGCCTGGTCATATTAAGGGCTGAGAATTGCTCGTTTACAAAACATTTATTCTCAATAGATAGTACATCCTTAACTCTGTGAAACACCATTTCAATGATGTCAAATACGCAATATATTCATGTGCTCAATTGAAATTAAAATCAACTAACAATACCTACTTGCCACACCTGTGTATTTTCAAAACAAACTTGTCTGTGAAGTTAGGAAAATACAGCTAAAAGCCCCATAACTTCGCTTCTGTACTGAATTAATAATCTATTTAGAGCCCATATTTTAAGTTAGGCACACACAAATCCAGTGTCAATGTTTCAGCTCACTATGTCTTATGGTGGCTGAGTTTACTTGTGACAAACATTTTTCCGTTAAACGTCCATAACTTCACTTCTACGTTGAATTTCCAATCAATTCATAGCCTATATTTTAAGTTAGACCTACACAAATCTACTGTAAAAGTTTCAGCTTTATATGTCTTATGGTAGCTGAGTTTACCTGTGACAAAGTTTTGCGGACAAACCGACAAAAATTTTTCTAAGGGTGGATTCGGTTTCTCCAATGTATGAAACGTAAAGAAAACTTGAAATGAGTCAGTTCTAAGCAATGTACAGACAAAATCATTATTTTATTTATAAAGAAGATATTCATATGCTCCAATGAAATTAAAATCAACTAACAATACCTACTTGCCACACCTGTGTATTTTCAAAACAAACTTGTCTATGAAGTTAGGAAAATACGCTTAAAGCTCTATAACTTCGTTTCTGTACTGAATTATGAATCTATTTAGAGCCCGTATTTTAAGTTAGGCGTACACAAATCCAGTGTCAAAGTTTCAGCTCGCCATGTCTTATGGTGGCTGAGTTTACTTGTGACAAACGCTTTTGCTTTAAACGTCCATAACTTCACTTCTACGTTGAATTTCCAATCAATTCAGAGCCTATATTTTAAGTTAGACCTACCCAAATCTACTGTAAAAGTTTCAGCTTTATATGTCTTATGGTAGCTGAGTTTACTTGTGACAAAGTTTTGCGGACAAACAGACAAACCGACAGAAATTTTTCTAAGGGTGGATTCGGTTTCTCCAATGTATGAAACGTAAAGAAAACTTGAATTGAGTCAGTTCTAAGCAATGTACAGACAAAATCATTAATTTATTTATATAGATTATTAACAATATTATTATTATTATTAATTTTCTTAATCTATTTATTCTCTATTAGTCCAGTTATACCGCTGACCTTTCAACTCTTATTCTAACCGCTTGTTTCTTGTTCATTATTGACCTTTGACCTTCTCTTTATATTAACCTGTACTATTCTTTTTAATCTATTTATAGCAATGACTAAGCATGAGTCATCGATTTTAATTTAACATGTCACTTGGCCTTTCTTGAATTTCTTGGACTTTCAACTCTTTTATTGTAACCGCTTGTTTTTTGTTCATTATTGACCTTTGACCTTCTCTTTATATTAACCTGTACTACCCTTTTAATCTATTTATAGCAATGACTAAGCATGAGTCATGGATTTTAATTTAATACGTTCTTGGCTATCTCCTTTTCCAGTAGAACCCTATTAGCAGGAGGTTAATTCGTAGGATCGAATCTCTCAGTCTTAAGATCGTGAATGCCGAGACTGCGGTTAATTTTAATGATATATATATATATATATATATATATATATATATATATATATATATATATATATATATATATATATATATAATATATATATATACATAAATATACTATATGAATAATAATCAAAATAACACTTGATATAATAGATGGATTAATTTACTACAATGAAAACAATTTTTGAAACAATGCTCTAAGGCCTTTCGTTAACACATCGTCAGAGAGTAAGTGACGATGTGTTAACGAAAGGCCTTAAAGCATTGTTTCAAAAATTGTTTTCATTGTGGTAAATTAATCTATATATATATATATATATATATATATATATATATATATAGTTCAATATAGACAAAGAAACATAGAAAAATCAAAAGAACACACTTACAGTCTCTAATTTTCGGTTTGAACCGTGTTCAGGAGAGATAAGAGAGGGAAACCAAGCGCACTGGTTCAGAGACGGTTGGAGACCCTCCAAATATATATATATATATATATATATATATATATATATATAGATTTATTAGCATCGTCATGATAAAGGTAACTGAAAGATTGTACGATATACCCTTTAAAACAACTACATTAATGCTTTCCTTTTTCTTTGCAAAGACGCTACAGGGTCGGAAAGTTCAATATGACCTTTCCTCTTACACTGTCTGAAATAGTCAATGAACAGAAATGTACACTGATGTAGTTTATCATCATACTTGGAGTTATTTAATAAGATATTTAATATTAAATTTAAAACGAACACTTCAGCTATATATCATGAAGAAAAAGTTTTAAATCAGTTAAGTAAATATATTGCACATTATACTCATGGAGTCTCTACTGGACCACGATAAGTTAAAGTGTGCAAAGATAAGCAAGAAAATCTATTAGCAACGCAAAAGGATAAATAAAGTTTTGAAACTTAGTGAGTACAATTAAGAAAAAGCTTGCTCTGGAACTTGCGCGATAAATCACGGACACCCCCCCCCCCCCCCCACCAGCCTCCGCTTACTCTGTCGAGAACTTAGGAATTATTCAAACTCAAGTACTCATAAAAAAAATTATAGTCATCTAGTTAGCAACTTTGCGCAAGCATTAAATTATATAAACTTCAATTGGTGCAAAAAAATCTCTGATCTAATGCTGTTAAGAAGAGCAAATACTAATTATTTCACGAATTGCAAGTCTACTGATGAATACTCTGTAACATTCACTATTTAGGTTTATTATAATTGTATAATTAACTGTTTATTATTTTTAGCATACAGTATTACTATGTGATTCAAAACTCCATCACATAACTAATATTTCTAGTATGTGCTCTAATATGTTTGTTTATATACAGTAAGCTGTATACCTAATACTGCTAAATTACTGAGTTACTTCACCATCGTAGTCCCTCTTTCCAAATAAATTAGTCGACTATGGGGAGTTAGGTTAGCCTAGTGTCAGCGGGCTTGTCTCTGGACAGGCTGATCCGTGGTTCAATACCTACTCTGACCCTCGATTTATTCACGCGGAAGGTGAATCTGAGCATGTTGACCTTCTGAGATGTCGTTAAGCTGTCGGTCCCGAGCCTGTACGATGCCAAATACTCTTTAAACATCACTAAAACTCGTTTTGATATTTCCCTTTAATTTATTCCGAAGAAGAACTGTTTACTTCCATCGACAATATGCAGTGAATGCAGAAAATATACAGCAGAGGAGGCTCTAAAGTTGTTTAAACTTTCAAATGATGATGAAGATTGGAATAAGAGTAGGTAATTGCAATATTAATGCATGGTGTAATGTGTTCATGTTTCTACAAAACCCTTTCCTATGACTCCTCTCGGTAACTATGCTTAAGCAGGCTCACGTTCAAACACCATCTGAAAAATAGATATAAATTGGGTCTGGCACTAATGGCAAATTTGTATCCTATCCTGAAGTCGAAGAATACTCCACAGGTAGCAAAGGACCTCATTTATAAGGTGGTAATTAGGGCTAGCATGACTTATGGATGCTCGACCTGGTTACAAGCTGCAAGAACTAATAAAACACTTATACAGATAGTCCAGAATAAATGCGCACGTCTTATGGCTGGGGCACCTTGGTATGCCAGAAATGTGGATATTCAAAGAGACCTCAGGTTAGAAACAATTGACCAATTCACGAGTAGACTGGTGACCAATGAGGACACGAAAATTCCAACCCATCCAAACCCCCTTATCCAAAGCCTATCCCAAATAATTCCCCAAACACATCCACATTAGAAGCTGTTATTAAAATAGAAGGCCAAACCCTTGAAAAAGACTGACAAGACACGACACAATGAGACCAAACGACCACGAAATGACGTAAACGGACGAACCACATAAAAAAAAAAGTACAGACATTTACTTACTGACCCCACCACCACAGCAGGACAATAATTCAGCAGTAAGAGGTCCGTGACCTGACTGCTAATACAACGTGCACAACAGTGCGCGGAAAGAATCGTTGGTCGTTGGTATGCTTAGCTCTCAAGGCCACCCTGGTCTAGCGTATTACTATCACGCTCCAACATTTCGTCCATAAAATATATTCATATAATGAATAATATGGTAAGCACATGATACCTATGTAGCTCCTGCCGTCACTGAGGCTGGTGTCCTCTCCCGAAGCTGTAAATACACTTGATTTAGGCAAAATTTAGGAGTCCCAATGTAGAATGTTCATTGTGTAGTATCAAAAAGGGCCAATGTTCGGGCTACGTGTGTTCCCTAGTGGAAATACGACTGCAACCTAACCTAACCTTGTGTACTATATGAAAGAGTTTTATTTGTGTTTGTATAGCCTTATAAGTAATTATTTATAAGCAATGGGCTTATAAGCATTATATAATTCTTAATGTTACTTCTATTGAAATGTCATGAAAGGAAGTCTCCAGGAGAGGTAACGTTCTATGGGGCTTTAGGAGACTTGGGTCTTGGAAAATGGTATTTGAATAGTAGTTAGGTTTTTACCTTCAGTTGCTATAAATAGATCGATCCAGTATAGACCAAGTCCCACCTCAAATTATAGATATCCGCAATTCTGGCTATAAGGCGGGCGAATTCATCCGGCCAGTTTGAATACAGATATTGTTTACAGTCGCAACATGAATCAAACTGAGCATTCATATGCCATGGTTGAATGAATGACCACCACCTTCTAGATAAGGTCATAAGGTCACTGCGTGTTGACCACTTTTGGATTTGAAAATAAACTGCCCAAATACAATATATATTAACATAGATAGATTTAAGGCAGTAATTACCAATGTATACTTCAATTAGAAATAAGAAATACCGTCATACCTCGTACGCTGTTCTAGGAGTCGTTGGAGCGCTTTCGGACGTAATCAATTTTCAATCGCAACTAACCTAAGGAGCTGATATCATGGGGTTTATATATCCTATCCACTGCTATCTAGTACATTGTTATTTGATATTAATGTGTTATTTTTGAATTTAGTTTATATTATCTATTCTATTCTTTTATATTTATTTACGTTGTCATAATGTATGTCCAGTCGTCTTTTTATTTATATGTTGGTTTACATAGTATATCGGTTTGGTGGTTTATTTGTTCGTTTATTAAGTCACCCGAATTTTTGTGTTTTATTTTATTCGTTCTATTTTTATTTTATTTTCTATTTTTATTTTAATTTATATTCTAATTTCTATTTTTTAACAGTTGTTCTGAGTCATCGGAATTCTTATTAATCTATCTATCATATACCGAAAAGCTGAGATTTTCTGCTGTTTGAAATGAATTGAAGATTTATGTAGGGTTATATTGGTCACGGTTGGTTTTCTCTATAACTTAAAATTAAGTTTATTCTTGGTTAGATCTAAAGATTAAGTAAAATTTTACTTAGATCTAAAAAAAATATTTTATTGTTTAATTCTATTTCGTGAGTGAATTTAATGTTATTATTTATCAAATTGAGATGATTTTTTGTTTATTATATTCTCTTCATCTGGGTTATTTAAGATTAAGAAGGAGTTATCAAGCAAAAAAAAGTATACTTTAGTTGTGCAATCCGTAATTGTGTGGTATTTACTCATTCTGAGGTAAAGTGGATAAACAAACAAATGTCTCCACACAAATGATTCAACGTGTTTCGAACACTTTGTGTTCAGACTGGACCAACCCGTCAGTACCAAATCCTTGGTGTTTTCCTGATGATGAACACAAAGTGTTCGAAACGCGTTGAATAAAACTTTATTTGTGTGGAGACTTTTGTTGGTTTATCCATTTTACATCAGAATAAGTATACTTTACAGAAAATAATAATTTCCTTGAAATATGTGCTAAATAATAATACTATTTTTCTTTGTTATCGAGGTTTGGTCTAGTTTAAATAATACAACAACTTTAAGCCGACGTTTCGTCTATATTTGTAGACATCTTCACTAGTTTGCTGCCCCAGTGAATGTTTTTCGAACCTTCTAATCAGACTTGATAACTCAGAACAACCCTAAAACCCTTTAAAACTATATCAAAAAAGAACCAGGAAACTACAACCAATTTGTTAATTACTAAGTAATAGACTATATATTTGACTTAGATTTTCTGTATCTGTTTTTTTGAAGATGTCTACAAATATAGACGAAACGTTAGCATAAAGGTGTTGTATTATTGAAGCTAAACCAAACCTGGATAAAAAAGAAAAATAGTGTTAAATGTATGTGGTCGAGATAAGGAAAACTAAACGCCTCTCGAACATTTAGTGTTCATAAGGTACTTCTAAAATTTAAACACAAAAATGAATAAACATTTTTGGAGTTATATAATGAAAAAAAAAAAAAATTTGATCTAAAATAAAACGAATGGAGTTCCGTACCTGCCACAGTAAGGCGGAGTTGAGTGATTGAAAACTTAACAGACATTATTTGAAGCAATATAAATTAAGAAAGCAGGAGTGGGGCAGGTATGTTTACACAACGGATAATATAATAGACATAACGACTGTCACCATGACTAATCTAAAATAGAGAAACCAAACCATCAAACTAAATAGCCTTCCTTAATATTAATATATTCCTCCTCACTATCATGAATAAATACCTCACAATAACTGCTCGTGTAGCTCGTAAGATTTAAATATTCAAAATATTGCTAACTCTTATTTGAAAACAGAAACACTTCTTTAGTTTCTGTTTATTACCTACAAGTTTTGTTTTTAACGTGGAATACTGTTACAAATATCATTTAACTGAAGAATGAATTCAAATATGTGATTCTTATACTAATGACATCTGACCGTAAAAGTCAACAGAGAGGTAACAATATGACAGGTTATTCTACTGAACATGTAATATATCATTTGATCACCTCAAAACAGGAATAATATGAACCCAAAATGTGAAATACATATATATATAAAGCTCGTGAGTTTGTTTGATTATTTGTTCACCCATTGAAAATGGGTGAAAAGACCTAAGATTACTAGAGAAATTAAAATGAATAATTTTAAAAACAAACTTGAAAACAACTTTCAGATAAAATACAAATGTTCTAATGTAATATTATAAAGACACATTCATTTCATTAATGTTATTTTATGTTAAATAAATAAATTGAATATTTCAATTTGCAAGTTTTGTTAGTTTTAAATATATTTCATTGTGTATACAACTTGAATTGATGTTTTATTTATTTATGTTACAAAATAAATGATTTTTTTTACTTTTAAATGATTTTTATTTTGCTAAATATACTTACTGTGTATATACTGTGTATGTATTACTGTGTATATCTTGAATCATGTTAAGAATACTATATTAAAAGCTTGGGCCACAAAAGCAAGAAACAACAATTAAAATTATCTGTCAATCATGTTCAGTGAATTTATTTCACTAACTATTGCTATAATTTCTGAGTGACACAAAGGTTTACGGGTAGTCTAGTATACTTATAAACCGAAAACAAATGAGGTGTTTTCTAACAATGAATATCTTAATCGTGACAAAAACATGACAAATATTTACTAATAATAATAATATCCTATTATTTATCTGGATTCTTCTCGCACTAAAGGTTGAGAGCCGCTGATTCATGATGACTCGGAAGCCGGTGCGCAAATAAATGACGTTGCTGTTCATCCAATGTTTTATCAAGGTCAGGTTACATTGTGACTGTGTGGCATCTCACACACATTGATGTAAGTGCTACACAATGAAGATTAATTCTACATTGGGAGTCCTAAGCGTTGCCTAACTCGAGTGTATTTAGATCTTTAACGAGTACCTGACATCGTAGAGGCTCGGAATCGACGGCTTAACGTCGTCTCTGAGGGACGACGTGTTCAGATTTATTCACCTCCCATGTGAATAAATCGACGGTTACAGTGGGTATTGAACCCCGAACATACAGGCCAGAGGCGAGTACGTTGTCACTATGCTAACCAGGCCCCTGAATGTCGTCACAGAGTCAGTCATGGTTATACAACCATTTGCTTATCCACCCATGAATTATATTCCTTATAATAGGAATTATAATAATATAATAGGAATCTATTATTATTCCTTCGTCTATTTGTGTGCTACGTTCTTTTTAATTGGTTTATACATATATATATATATATATATAAATATGATTGATTAAACCACAATAAGAAAACAAGACTAAGATCTTTCAAACGTAACAAGCGGTCTTCGTCAGAGTCAAAAACCCAACTGAGTTTTTGACTCAGTTGGGTTTTTGACTCTGACGAAGACCGCTTGTTACGGTTGAAAGATCTTAGTCTTGTTTTCTTATTGTGGTTTAATCATTGATTGTTGTTTCACGTGTTTATGTGAAATCTTTTTATATATATATATATATATATATAAACTAGAATTTTTAAAAGAACACATAGAAAAGAAATCACTGAACTCACTACTATATTTCGATGTCCTAGTCTTAAGGAAAAGATGTGAATCGCTCCAAAGGCTGATAACGACTCATATATATATATATATATATATATATATATATGTAAAAGACGAGCCAATCCCTGTTACGTATTGCTTTGGGTACTTCTTATTGGTTGTGGGTGTTTATTCGTTGAACACGTTTCTCCTTAGCACACTCCGTCTGCTCAGCCGCCTCAGCCTTCACTCCGGGAGAGGGCTCGCAGTCCCTACTTAATTTTCCAATAGAGTTGGATGAAGGTCTTGGCGTCCTGGCTTGGAAGTGTACCTCGTCGAACTCGGTGTTTACTATGGGCTTAGTGGATTTCATTAGATACTGGTTGTTGGTGCTTTCTGTAAATTCTATTGATGTGGGTGTATGTAGACCTATTCCCCGTCGATTTCTTAACACGCTTGGCCGCATCCGCCGTCCTTCCTGGAGAGGGCTCGCAGTCCCTACTTTAATTTCACAGAGGGCAGGAATGGCATAGGCGTCCTCACGCAGAAGAGTTCCTCGTAAGAATCTGGTCCGGGCTATGGGCATTATGATTTGAAGTTGAAGTTGAGTGTGTGTGGCGTTTGTGAAATTAAAGTAGGGACTGCGAGCCCTGTCCAGGAAGGACGGCGGATGCGGCCAAGCGTGTTAAGAAACCGACGGGGAATAGGTCTACATACACCCACATCAATAGAATTTACAGAAAGCACCAACAACCAGTATCTAATGAAATCCACTAAGCCCATAGTAAACACCGAGTTCGACGAGGTACACTTCCAAGCCAGGACGCCAAGACCTTCATCCAACTCTATTGGAAAATTAAGTAGGGACTGCGAGCCCTCTCCCGGAGTGAAGGCTGAGGCGGCTGAGCAGACGGAGTGTGCTAAGGAGAAACGTGTTCAACGAATAAACACCCACAACCAATAAGAAGTGCCCAAAGCAATACGTAACAGGGATTGGCTCGTCTTTTACAATGTCTAATCTGGCATTCAACATATATATATATATATATATATATATTTCACTGATAAAACGAAATACGATCCATACTGGACACAATACGAGTTCGAGATTAACAAAGAGCAACACACAAAGTAGGGAAACACACTTACAGACTCAAATTTTCGGGTAATCCGTCTTCAGGAGAAAAGAGAATGGGAGACCAAGCACGTTGTAGGCGCAACGGCAAGTAACCAACCCGGCAACCGCCAGTGCTGTCAACCGTACCCGGTCTTAAAGTATAAAATTAGGAGAAGATATAAACAGAAGCTCAGATAAGCAGTACTGGTTGGGTAAAACTATAAGTAGGTGAAAAATTATAAACAATATAAGATAAAAACAAACTATAAGAAACAAAAATAATGATAGAGAAAAGAAGAAAAAATAAATAAATAAAAATAAATACAATACAAAAAACTTGCATTGGTTGTTTTGGTAAATAAAAGATAGGAACTGAATAAAAGGGTAAGTATGGGAAACTAGTTAAGAATAAGAATTTAGAAAAATAAAATAGGATAAAACAAACTAGTAGTAAGTGAAGAAGACAAAATAGATATACACAAAATATACGAAAGAGGAAAAAAGAAATAAGTACTAGAGAATAAAGAATACTGGAAAAAAGTACAAAAAAAAAATAAAAAAAAAATGTACAACAAAAAAAAAAAATTATCTTTTAAGGTTAAGTCCAGGTGCACTGCGCGCCCCGAGCAACCAGATGTGAGCCTCCTCAGAGGCTCTAAGGGTCACGGTATTATCACCAGGGGGAATCTGACGCAGAATCTGCACACTGAAGCAGTCGTTAAAAGACAGCCGTCTTTTAAAAGAAAGTCGTCTTTTAACGACTGCTTCAGTGTGCAGATTCTGCGTCAGATTCCCCCTGGTGATAATACCGTGACCCTTAGAGCCTCTGAGGAGGCTCACATCTGATTGCTCGGGGCGCGCAGTGCACCTGGACTTAACCTTAAAAGATAATTTTTTTTTTGTTGTACATTTTTTTTTTATTTTTTTTTTTTGTACTTTTTTCCAGTATTCTTTATTCTCTAGTACTTATTTCTTTTTTCCTCTTTCGTATATTTTGTGTATATCTATTTTGTCTTCTTCACTTACTACTAGTTTGTTTTATCCTATTTTATTTTTCTAAATTCTTATTCTTAACTAGTTTCCCATACTTACCCTTTTATTCAGTCCCTATCTTTTATTTACCAAAACAACCAATGCAAGTTTTTTGTATTGTATTTATTTTTATTTATTTATTTTTTCTTCTTTTCTCTATCATTATTTTTGTTTCTTATAGTTTGTTTTTATCTTATATTGTTTATAATTTTTCACCTACTTATAGTTTTACCCAACCAGTACTGCTTATCTGAGCTTCTGTTTATATCTTCTCCTAATTTTATACTTTAAGACCGGGTACGGTTGACAGCACTGGCGGTTGCCGGGTTGGTTACTTGCCGTTGCGCCTACAACGTGCTTGGTCTCCCATTCTCTTTTCTCCTGAAGACGGATTACCCGAAAATTTGAGTCTGTAAGTGTGTTTCCCTACTTTGTGTGTTGCTCTTTGTTAATCTCGAACTCATATATATATATATATATATATATATATATATATATATATATATATATATATATATATATATATATATACGAGTTCGAGATTAACAAAGAGCAACACACAAAGTAGGGAAACACACTTACAGACTCAAATTTTCGGGTAATCCGTCTTCAGGAGAAAAGAGAATGGGAGACCAAGCACGTTGTAGGCGCAACGGCAAGTAACCAACCCGGCAACCGCCAGTGCTGTCAACCGTACCCGGTCTTAAAGTATAAAATTAGGAGAAGATATAAACAGAAGCTCAGATAAGCAGTACTGGTTGGGTAAAACTATAAGTAGGTGAAAAATAATAAACAATATAAGATAAAAACAAACTATAAGAAACAAAAATAATGATAGAGAAAAGAAGAAAAAATAAATAAATAAAAATAAATACAATACAAAAAACTTGCATTGGTTGTTTTAGTAAATAAAAGATAGAAACTGAATAAAAGGGTAAGTATGGGAAACTAGTTAAGAATAAGAATTTAGAAAAATAAAATAGGATAAAACAAACTAGTAGTAAGTGAAGAAGACAAAATAGATATACACAAAATATACGAAAGAGGAAAAAAGAAATAAGTACTAGAGAAAGAATACTGGAAAAAAAGTACAAAAAAAAAATGTACAAAAAAATTATCTTTTAAGGTTAAGTCCAGGTGCACTGCGCGCCCCGAGCAACCAGATGTGAGCCTCCTCAGAGGCTCTAAGGGTCACGGTATTATCACCAGGGGAATCTGACGCAGAATCTGCACACTGAAGCAGTCGTTAAAAGACAGACCGTGGGATTTGGCGTGTATGGCGACAGGTAAATTGGAGTTGTTGTTAACGGATGCTCTATGACCGTTCATACGGAGGCTGAGCTTGTTAGAGGACAGTCCTACGTAGAACGCATCACAACGAGTACAGTCCAATTTGTAAACACAATTTTTGGATGTACATGAGCAGTCCTTAGCAACAGGGAAGGACTGGTTATGGGAAGATGGAGTGATGGAGTGTGTTTCACTCCATCTTCCCATAACCAGTCCTTCCCTGTTGCTAAGGACTGCTCATGTACATCCAAAAATTGTGTTTACAAATTGGACTGTACTCGTTGTGATGCGTTCTACGTAGGACTGTCCTCTAACAAGCTCAGCCTCCGTATGAACGGTCATAGAGCATCCGTTAACAACAACTCCAATTTACCTGTCGCCATACACGCCAAATCCCACGGTCTGTCTTTTAACGACTGCTTCAGTGTGCAGATTCTGCGTCAGATTCCCCTGGTGATAATACCGTGACCCTTAGAGCCTCTGAGGAGGCTCACATCTGGTTGCTCGGGGCGCGCAGTGCACCTGGACTTAACCTTAAAAGATAATTTTTTTGTACATTTTTTTTTTGTACTTTTTTTCCAGTATTCTTTCTCTAGTACTTATTTCTTTTTTCCTCTTTCGTATATTTTGTGTATATCTATTTTGTCTTCTTCACTTACTACTAGTTTGTTTTATCCTATTTTATTTTTCTAAATTCTTATTCTTAACTAGTTTCCCATACTTACCCTTTTATTCAGTTTCTATCTTTTATTTACTAAAACAACCAATGCAAGTTTTTTGTATTGTATTTATTTTTATTTATTTATTTTTTCTTCTTTTCTCTATCATTATTTTTGTTTCTTATAGTTTGTTTTTATCTTATATTGTTTATTATTTTTCACCTACTTATAGTTTTACCCAACCAGTACTGCTTATCTGAGCTTCTGTTTATATCTTCTCCTAATTTTATACTTTAAGACCGGGTACGGTTGACAGCACTGGCGGTTGCCGGGTTGGTTACTTGCCGTTGCGCCTACAACGTGCTTGGTCTCCCATTCTCTTTTCTCCTGAAGACGGATTACCCGAAAATTTGAGTCTGTAAGTGTGTTTCCCTACTTTGTGTGTTGCTCTTTGTTAATCTCGAACTCGTATTGTGTCCAGTTTGGATCGTATTTCGTTTTATCAGTGAATATATATATAATATATTATATATATATATATATATATATATATATATATATAGTTATTCGTGTCCATTGAAACAATATTGGAAATCTGAAGGACTGAATAGGTATTAACTCGCTGTACACCATAAACTTTTATGAATTGTAAAATGAAATATACTTCTTGTTATTTATTACTGTTTGTTGTTTTAGGGCAAACTTATATATTATAAGTTAAAATAAAAATTATGTATCAAAATTAAACATAAAAACATACAAATTGAAGGTATATCATATAGCTCTCAATATAGAAAAAGTTAGTTTGAAAACTCTTACCTATATTAGAATAGGTCAAAAACAAAAATATTATTTTTGGCTGGAAGGTTTATGGATAAATTAATTGTTTGAAACAAGGGTGACATAGAGTCAAAATGGTAGTAGGTAAGTGACTCACCTCTATCCTGGCTATTTCATACTCCGTGCTTGGCACTGTGATGCCCAGATGCAGACAGCCCTTCGACGGAGTCAAGTCTCGGACCATTCCCACCTGTAAACATCCTCTGTTATTGCTGATATTTGAAATTTATAATATCATAAACAACATATAGATTGTAGGATAAACTTTTAAACAACAATATAGGAGAAAAACGACTAAGATCTTTCAACCATAACAAGCAGTTTTCGTCAGAGTCAAATGCCAACTAATTGGATTTGACTCTGACGAAGACCATTTTTTTTACAGTTGAAAGATCTTAGTAATTTTTTATAATTTGTTAATGTGGTTTGGACATTGATTGTTGTTTCATATGAAATCTTGTCATATACTATAGTATCAATGATCAAACCACAATAAGAAAATGGGAAAACAAGACCGTAACAAGCGGTCTTCGTCAGAGTCAGGTTGGGTTTTTGACTCTGACGAAGTCAGGGTTTGAACTCTGACAGTTGGGTTTTTGACTCTGACGAAGAAAGTTTGTTACGGTTGAAAGATCTTGGACTTTTTTCCCCATTTAATATTGTGGTTTGATCAGTAACATATATATATTCGTATATTTGGGGAGCAGGCCTTCATTGATACATGTTCTATTAAAACCTATGCCTATTTCTATTTTGACACATTTTCGAATTAATTTTTCAAATTTCCTTACCTCTGGCTTCCATAAGTTTGGGACAAAGTAAATCAGTTCTCCAAAATTTTTATTTTTGTATATCGACATGTTTCGGTCTTCATCGACCATTATCAAGGATTTTATTTAGAATACTCAAAAAACTAATATAATTTTAAACTGAAAAAAACTCAAATAAACTATTTGCAAAGTCAACTGCACGTAAACATGACAACAGAAGTTATCAACAGGTAGTGACAAGGTGAGGTTTCCCCAGGGTCTTTTCTTTACCTCTCATTGATTGGTTCGTCTTCTGACTGCCTTCGTACAGTTTCAAAATTCTTGTGAATCCACTGGCCTGGCTGTTGATAGTAGGTTCTTTCTCTTGCATCCGGAGGACCTAAGGAACATGTCACAACAGCACATGGATTAAGATTAACGAGGGAAATGCTGAACGACAACACCGTGATATTAAAACAGGAACATGACCATATAAGACTGCAAATTTTGGAAGCCATTTTTATTCTAGAGAAAGAACCTACTATCAACAGCCAGACCAGTGGATTCACAAAAATTTTGAAACTGTACGAAGGCAGTCAGAAGACGAACCAATCAATGAGAGGTAAAGAAAAGACCCTGGGGAAACCTCACCTTGTCACTACCTGTTGATAACTTCTGTTGTCATGTTTACGTGCAGTTGACTTTGCGAATAGTTTATTTGAGTTTTTTCAGTTTAAAATTATATTAGTTTTTAAGTAAATTGTGAAACTACGATTCTAAATAACATTCTTGATAATGGTTGACGAAGACCGAAACATGTCGATATACAAAAATAAAAATTTTGGAGAACTGATTTACCTTGTCCCAAACTTATGGAAGCGAGAGGTAAGGACATTTGAAAAATTAATTCGAAAATGTGTCAAAATAGAAATAGGCATAGGTTTTAATAGAACATATATAATTATATATACCTTTCAACCATAACAAGAGATCTGTGATACGAGCCTGTTTTCTTATCAAAGCTAATACTCTCCTTATCCCACTTCTGGCCTAATATTATCCAACTCTCTTTCACCTTATCTCGTCATTAGCATTTTTAAAATTTCATTTTTTTTCAGCTAATGTAATATTTAATACATAGTCATTAAAAGAAAATCTTTATAACAAAATACTCACAAATTATTTATTCACTTTTAAAATGTTATTCTATAAAAGATAGTTAATGTAGTCACTTGTTAGCTTTTGTGTCGCAATTTTGAATAGACGAGTATTTAGTTATCAGAAATAAGATATAAATTAAATAGAAATATAATGCTCAAATTCAAGATTATTTCACTGAATAATTTCTAAAATAATGTTTTTCCATGCTGTAGTTTCAATGTCTTAAGTCATTGGTTCTCAATGTAATCCATAGGGACCCCTCAGAGGTCCACAGAGGATTACTGGGGGCTCCAAGCGGAAAAAAAGTCTTTTGTGGACTTGTAACATACGGTTTAGTGCTCCATGTTAAGTTTATACCCATATATCAGCATAGTATAACCGAAGATACGAGTATATCAAAGCGTAGCAAGCTGACCTTTAGAATATTCAAAATCACAATAATTATAACATAAGCCCGAACATCCTCCTTTCTTTGTTACAATCTTCCAAAATTTTAAAACATTCTATTACAAGTTTATGTCGTATTTAAACTGAGTTTCTTACAATTTACTTCAATATACTATATAAACGCTTATATAAAAAAAATATTTAGTTATTATTTCACTTCAACATACTTATAAAATGTTAATATAAAATATTATGTTGTTATTTTAAAAAAATTTTTGTATTTCGACATCATTTTGTAAATCTAATAAAATTATTTCATGGTTTCACTCTTTATATACCTAGAAACAAATATTAATTTGAAAATATGCATACTTATGTTTTTTAGTATTCAAGGGGGCATCCTCAGATGCTGAAATAAGTTCTGGGTATCGATGAGCAAACAAAGGTTGAGAAACCCTAAATCTAAGTAGATATCCTACGTCAAGTGTACTGTCTTTTAAAAATTGCTTTGATAAAAGGGTTACTAATATAGTCGGATACATCATTTCACTTTAATTTTAATTTAATGATACTTATTTCAATTTTGATTGATAACATTTTTGCTAAACATATGGTTTCGTCCCTCGGAGAGGACGTTAAACCGGTCAGTCACAAGCATGTAAGATGATAAGTACTCAGTAAAGATCCATACTTTAAATACATTTGAGTTAGGCAATATTTAAGACTCCCAATGTAGAATCAATGGGAGGTATAATATTCACTGCAGGAATCAGCATCGAAGGACTGACCTTGTCCTCAGCCCTTAAAAAAAAGAAACTAATGATTCAGTATTAATATTTCTAATAACACTAAAAAGCCCTTTCTCCTCCCTTTAATATATTGATTCCCAAAAGTGAACACTTAGTGGTTTCCATTAATTATAATATTCACAAAGTTCAGCCAAGGAAGAAATTATATTGAAAATGCTAATTCTCCTGTATTTTAAACACTTTAAAGAGACTTGTGTATAAGTTAACGGTATTCAACAGAGGCCTGTATAAATAGGGTTGCTGTTTCTTCAGAAGTTAATAAAAATAAATAATTCAATAAGTTATTGATAATAAGTTAATAAAAAAAAATTAATTATAAATGCATAATTTAAACAACCTTTGAACTGTTGGTTTAGAACAGAGGTTCTCATGCTTGGTCCATGCACCCTTCTCTCCATCTAAATATATGTCATTCCCCCCACCATTAATTAATTAAAAAAATGCTTTCTAACTAATAAGTAAATGTCATTAAAATTTCTTTTATATTTTTATTATTATATATATATATCTATGATCAAACCACAATAAGGAAATGGGAAAACAAGACTAAGATCTTTCAACCGTAACAAGCGGTCTTTGTCAGAGTGAAAAACCCAACTGTTGGGTTTTTGACTCTGACGAAGACCGCTTGTTACGCTTGAAAGATCTTAGCTTGTTTTTCCCCATTTTTTATTGTGGTTTTAATTGATTGTTATTTCACGTGTTTATGTGAAATTTTATATATATATAACAGATTCAATAATATATCGACCGTTTGATAGAATAGTTTTGATGAACCTATAATTATATATATTAGTATATTTAGGAAGCAGTCCTTCATTTTACATTTGATTAAATAATACGCCATATTTACGGTTGATTAGTTTCCTTGTTATTTCTCAAGGGATTGAATAATTTCTTGTACAAACATCTAAATTGAATAGACATTTCCAATGGTTCCATTGTTTACATCTTGCATTTCCACTAATTTTACTATTGTCACAACATCACAACTAGTACTATTACTATTACACTCTACTTAATCACTTATCGACTGTTTCGACTGCTCGTCAGTCATTTCTGGATAAGGAGGTTCTTTGCTGAGTTGTTGGATTTACTGCTTTTTGATCAGTACGAGTGGTCTAATGGTGGGTTTTCCGGAATCAGTTTCTGATTGGCTGGTTGTAGTGGTTGAGAGGGCATGGTTATAGGTACTGTTATCTGGTGGCATCAGATGAAGTATCGGGGCCAAGAGCTTGAGCACCCTGTACTAGAATAGTTTGATAGAAACCTATATATATATATATATTAGTATATTTAGGAAGCAGTCCTTCATTTATACAGGTTTGATTAAATAATACGCCATATTTACGGTTGATTAGTTTCCTTGTGTATTTCTCAAGGGATCTGAATAATCTTCTTGTACAAACATCTAAATTGAATAGAACATTTCCAATGGTTCCATTGTCTTTACATCTTGCATTTCCACTAATTTTACTATTGTCACAACTAGTACTATTACTATTACTACTACTACTATTATCACTACTATCGACATGTTTCGACTGCTCGTCAGTCATCTTCTGGATAAGGAGGTTCTTTGCTGAGTTGTTGGTATTTACTGCAGTTTTTGTTCAGCTACGAGTGGTCTAATGGTGGGTTTCGGTAATCAGTTTCTGATTGGCTGGTTGTAGGGGTGGAGAGGGCATGGTTATGCAGGTACTGTTATCTGGTGGCCAGCAGATGAAGTTATCGGGGCCAAGAGCTTGAGCACCCTGCTACTACTATTAAGTTGAGTGTTGAGAGTCGTTTCCTTTCCTGTATTAAAATGGCTTCCAGAATTAGCAATTTTTGTGGATCCTTTCCTTTAGTATGATTGTTGTATTATTCACAAGGTCTTCCTTCGAATATTGGTTTTATGAATAGATTCAGCATGGTTTCGAGGAGCACCTCCGGCTAAGTGCATAGTAAGTCTCCGTGATAGGGAAGTAGTAGTCATGCCAATGTACGAATTGTTACGGGTTTCACAGTCCACGGAAATTGAATTGTTACGGGACTGTGAAACCCGTAACAATTCGTACATTGGCATGACTACTACTTCCCTATCACGGAGACTTACTATGCACTTAGCCGGAGGTGCTCCTCGAAACCATGCTGAATCTATTCATAAAACCAATATTCGAAGGGAAGACCTTGTGAATAATACAACAATCATACTAAAGGAAAAGGATCCACAAAAATTGCTAATTCTGGAAGCCATTTTAATACAGGAAAGGAAACCGACTCTCAACACTCAACTTAATAGTAGTAGCAGGGTGCTCAAGCTCTTGGCCCCGATAACTTCATCTGCTGGCCACCAGATAACAGTACCTGCATAACCATGCCTCTCCACCCCTACAACCAGCCATCAGAAACTGATTACCGAAACCCACCATTAGACCACTCGTAGCTGATCAAAAACTGCAGTAAATACCAACAACTCAGCAAAGAACCTCCTTATCCAGAAGATGACTGACGAGCAGTCGAAACATGTCGATAGTAGTGATAGTAGTAGTAGTAGTAATAGTAATAGTACTAGTTGTGACTGTTGTGACAATAGTAAAA
Organism: Hermatobates lingyangjiaoensis; assembly: GCA_026182355.1. Classification (NCBI taxonomy): domain Eukaryota; kingdom Metazoa; phylum Arthropoda; class Insecta; order Hemiptera; family Hermatobatidae; genus Hermatobates; species Hermatobates lingyangjiaoensis. The sequence continues at coordinate 28,230 of JAPFBL010000569.1, forward strand.
TTAGTGGAAATGCAAGATGTAAAGACAATGGAACCATTGGAAATGTTCTATTCAATTTAGATGTTTGTACAAGAAGATTATTCAGATCCCTTGAGAAATACACAAGGAAACTAATCAACCGTAAATATGGCGTATTATTTAATCAAACCTGTATATATATATATATATATTGTAGGGTAAATACCACATAATAACTGATTGCACTTCATTAGAATATATATATATATATATACATATATATATATATATATATAGTTCACAGAGGAAAGAGAAAAACAAATAAAGACACACACAAAAGACTCACAACGATATTTCGACAGTCGTCGTCATCGGGCAGAAGTAGTCCCTTTGAGTAGCTGAAGCTAACTCTATATATATATATATATATATATATATATATATATATATATATATTAACAAGGGTCTATATATGATCAAACCACAATAAGAAATGGGAAAACAAGACTAAGATCTTTCAACCGTAACAAGTGGTCTTCGTCAGAGTCAAAAACCCAACTGACAGCGGACTCTGACGAAGACCGCTTGTTACGGTTGAAAGATCTTAGTCTTGTTTTCCCATTTCTTATTGTGGTTTGATCATTGATTGTTGTTTCACGTGTTTATGTGAAATATTTTTAAGGGTCTATATATATATATATATATATATATATTATTAAAAAATTATACCAATTTTAACTTTTGTTCTTTTCAGAGTTAATTTTTCAAGTTTTCTCACTATGGATTTCCACCTTTCTGGTAAAATATAAAGTAATTCACCAAAAGATTTATTCTTGACTTCCATTTTATTAACTATTGTTTGTTAAATTAAAAATTGTTTGTTATAGTTAAAACTTGTTAGTTAATAAAATGGAAGTCAAGAATAAATCTTTTGGTGAATTACTTTATATTTTACCAGAAAGGTGGAAATCCATAGTGAGAAAACTTGAAAAATTAACTCGGAAAAGAACAAAAGTTAAAATTGGCATAATTTTTAATAAAACATGTTTGATTGAAGGTCTGCTCCCAAAATACACAAATATATATATATATATATATATATATTATATATATATATTATATATATATATATATCATATTTACCTTGAATCTGTTTCTTATATAATTTATAGGATGAGTCTATTCCCATGAATAACTACTATGAGAACAGTAGTTAGTCAGTTATTCAGAGACTGACTAACTCACTGTTATTCTCATTATTGTCCTGATGATGAATGTCGTACATTTGAAGCATGTCGACTAGTAATACTGGTGATAAGCTTTATAGTTTTAATGAAGAGTCGAGGAAGGGATTCTGGAAATTGTAGAAATTCTGTAAGAAACGGACACAAGGCAAATATTGGACGTTACTTAACGGTATATGTTTAAATGAAGGACTGCTTCCAAGTTTTACAATTACATATAAACGTTCAAACCACAGTGAGAAATGAGAAAAAAGACCAAGATCTTTCAATAGCATCAAATCTCAACTTAACTCGACTCAACTACCAAAACAGTCTTCACATGCTCTGAAAGAGACGAGATGTTGAGATTTGTCCACTTTATGCGAGAATAAGTCGAGGGCCAGAGTGGGTATTGAAACCAGTGTTACCAGTCCATAGCCGAGCAGATTGACACCGGGCTAACCTGTCTCCCTTTTATAGTTTTACATAAATTCTTAATATTTGTTCTCCTTTCCAAATTATCGAAAACTGATGAATTTTGTTACTTCACACTAATAAAATTTAAAATATGATATATAACTTAATATAATATAAAAAATTCAATGTAGATGAAGAACAGAGAAATTGAGAATGCACATGCAACTTCTGATTTTTTGTTTTAACTATCTTAAGGAGAGATAGGAGACAGAACCAAGCGTCTCTGTACCAGTGCGCTGGGCTTCCCTCTCTTATCTCTCTTGAAGATGGTTTAAACAAAAAATTAGAGACTCTAAGTGTGTGTCTTCAATTTCTCTATGTTTTCTCCATCTACATTGAACTTTATTTGTCCGTTCCGAATCATACTTTCAAAGAAAAAGTGTCTAATATGATATATGAAATAAGATATAATATAATAAAAATAGATTTATGAAATATGAATCTCGTGTGGTCAAAGAATAAATAATTTCTTGGCATACAAATAATATAAAATATTACAATAAAATTCTTTGTCCGACATTGACCAAAAACTATGCAGCTCTCATTATAACAGTCGAGTTTTACATCACTGTCGAACAAAAGAATAATCCTAATATTCAAGACCTATGGAAATATTTATTGTGTGATATTTATGATTAGAATAAGGGGAAGTAACACTATGTCTCCACCAAGGTTCTACTAGCCCCTGAATGCCAGCTAGAGGTAAGGTCCTGAGCCCGCACCAGAGTCCGAGGCGACCCGACTGGAAATTCTAGCCAGGTTACGTTCGGGTCGGGTCGGGCCCAGGCTTCTCTCTCGCAAACTTTTTTTTTTAAAATAATATATATTTATATTTTATGTATACTAAAACAATGTATGTATATTAAACAAAGGAATATTTGTTATAAAATAAAAAAAATGGATAAAACAGATAACCGAAATTTGCTTTGGCTGGTGGAGGATTAACTCCAATATATACACGACCCGAGCTGAAATCTTATGAGGACTTTTTAGCTCCTAAGATGAGATCTTAGCTGTAATGTCAGGTCTGTGGGTTAGATACAACGTAAGCACAGCGCATCAAAGTCTGCCTGCCCAACACTAGACCATTCCATCCTAGGTGAAGATCAGTTCTATAGAGAAACAATCTGGTATGAATGACACATGATGATAAAACATGATGACAATTCACATGATGATAAAACATGATGACACATTATGATAAAACATGATGACAAATCACATGATGATAAAAATATAAAACAAATGTTCTATATGTCCCTCAAACTTTAATATTTTTTTAAATAAGTTAAAAAATTTGATAATTATTTTCCGTACTTAATTATTTATATATAAAGTAAGACTAATGCTTGTTAATAGATTAGTATACTACATACTTGTATTAAGTTGAACTTGAAACAGAAATGTGAGTTTGTCTAAGTGTTTGCAATGTTTGACTTTGTCATCTTCTGCCCTGATTGCACCCTTAATTAAGGGATGAGAGCCCTACAGGGATTAGTGGTTTTCCTTGCTACCTAACTAACCCTACAAATATGATACTCTTGTATTCTTGTTTTAATAGTTTTACACTAGATATATATTCCTTGACTCAAACCGCAATCCCCTCAACTTTCACTCTAATGCTTCAAGTTTCTTTGAGATTATTTATGTGATTATTGCGAACAGAATGTGTTTGCACTGTTACCGCATTTGTTTTCAATTTCGACATAAATAAACAAGAAACTATAACACTGGACACATTTTTTGGTGTCCAAGCTTCCTAAGCTGATTTAGATTCATTAAGGGACACTGATTCCGAAAACATACTAATTTTTTCTCCTCAGGTCAAATTATTGAGATATTTGAAATACACCTTCAAATGAGGCGTATTTCTAAATACATTCTAGCGCAATAATTACAATTTTAGTTTGTTATTGTGATCTATGTCAAATGATTATGACATTACAGACCTTAAAGCTTTTACTTGCATTGCAGATTTTTGGAGTAAAAATTATGACTACATCCTCTCCTGGGCCATGTTGATTAAACAAACTAAATGTGTTTCACTATATCTACATCGTTATTTCTAAACAATTCCTTTGGCTTGCCGAAATGATATGAATTCTTTTTCTTAAATTGGGCATAATAGGAACCTTGATTCACGAAATAAAACAGATTTATATAATAATATGATCAATGATCAAACAACAATAAGAAATGGGAAATCAAGACTAAGATCTTTCAACCGTAACAAGCAGTCTTCGTCAGAGTCAAAAACTCAACCTCAATTGGGTCTTGTTTTCCCATTTCTTATTGTGGTTTGATCATTGATTGTTATTTCACGTGTTTATGTGAAATCCTTTTATATAATAATATGATGTGTGCTAATCTGACCCATACTAACAGTATGTATGTATGAATCAAATCTGTTCTGTAATTATGATAATTTAACTTGCTATCTGATGAAAATCATCAAAAAAAAAAAAGATTTGGTTTCCGATATATGATGGAACTACTGTTGTCTACTTATATTAGGCAAACATGTAAGGTATTAAGTACTTTTAAATACATTTTTTATACAACATATATTTTTATTGCTTTATTTACGTATTAAGTAGTTGAAGTTATTCAGTCAGTTAATTATTAACGAGATCGTTGGTATTGATATCGTACAACAAATATATTTGATATTTGCTTCAATTTACTAAAGAAAGAAAATAAGGTCAATTCTTTCAGAAATATTAGGTAGACTGTTTTAAAAAAAAAAAACAATTTTTACAAACTAATCAGTTGGGTTTACGGTTGAAAGATCTGAGTCTTTTTTTCTCATTTCATATTGTGGTTCGATCATTGTTTTATATAGAATATACAATTCTATGTACAGAACAGAAAACCATATTAGATACCTTATGTTCTTCTAATTTCCTGCTTATGATAGTAGCAATTTCTTCATTCATTATGGATGGTATTTCATTATCCTCTAAGAGACACTCGGCCTTGTAGATCCACTCACCTATTTGTGAAAATGGAGGGGGTAGCTGGCAGTCGATTAGCAGCAACCAGTGTCTCATCTGTAGTTATATAAAAAAATATATATGTAGTAAAAAATTTATGAAGTGTGGAATCCGTTATTTTCAGAGTAAATTCACAATAATCCAAGTGCAATTTAAAATAGTCCAAGTATAATTTATAATAATCTAAGCTTAAATTAAAATTATCCAAATTTAATGTAATATTGCTCAAATTTATATTCAAAACAGTTTGTCAACTTGAAAACAAATAAACTACACTGAAGTTCAAATTAAAGTTGGATTATTTTAAATTGATCCGAAAAAAAATTATAAAGGGCTTACTACAATGACATATATATTTTGTATATCAGCTATATATAGCAATTATTTTTAAGCACAAAATTAAAAAAAATAATGAAAGAATAAAATATTTAACTAAAATATATATTGATGCTAATTGAAAAATCAACATGGATATATATATATATTGTTAAATAACGCCCCATATTTGGCTTTTATCTGTTTCTTACACAATTTCTACAGTTTCCGGAATTCCTTCCTCGTCTCTTCATTAAAACTATAAAGCTTATCACCAATATTGCTAGTCGACATGTTTCGAATGTACCACATTCATCATCAGGACAATAATGAGAATAATAGTAGGATTTTTATAGTTTTAATGAAGAGACGAGGAAGGAATTCCGGAAACTGGAGAAATTGTGTAAGAAACAGATACAAGCCAAATATGGGGCGTTATTTAACAATATACGTTTAAATGAAGGACTGCTTCCAACTTATACAAATATATATATATAGTTACACAGTAGAGCAGATTCTGCATTCACGATTTTTTTTCAGTAATTGTTCTTTTTTTTCTAATCACTTTTCTATGCTGCATGACAATGAAAATAATCCCAGGGACATACTGGAGGCAATAACACAGTCTAATAACTGATAACATATATTAAGGACCAACCTTATCTAAAAACACAAGCCAGCCTTCTGCCAGTTTATACATACATATATATATTTCGTTGAACAGCTGACCGTATTTCGCTGATGTCATTTTCTTCACTAGTTTTTCAAGGTTTCTGAATACCTTCTTCTTTCCTTCATCCAAACGTTGGAGAATGTTAATTAAGTTATAACCGACATGTTTCGACTGGCTTCCAGTCATCTTCAGGGTGATTAATTAAACAAAGAGGAAAATTATTAGTCTTTGGAGTTGGTAATAAAACACATTATATAGTAGAAGTTTGAAGTAGCTGCTCTTCGGCCTGATTCACAAGAGCAACTGACTGAGGTGGGGTGGATGGTGGGGTGGGGGTACTGACAGTTAACGGTTTTTTCATCCAATCAGGCGCATATAGTTTAAGCACTCTCTCACTACTACCCGTTTGAATATTTATTGTAGGTTTATTCTGTTTAATTATTATTGCTTCTGCGATTTGCAGCCGATTGAAGTTGTTTTCTTTTCTAATTATTTTAGTTCCACTCACGAGTAGGTCTCTAGTTATTTTGGTATTATGCTTGTCCTCTGAATGTTTCTTGGGACCGCCTATAGAAAGGTGCATGGTAAGTCTTCTCGACAGTGATGTAGTTGTCATCCCAATGTATGAATCGTTGCAGGGCTCACGGTCCCCGATTTGACAGGTGTATTCATACACGAGATTAGACTCCTTCAGTTGAGAATCTTTAACCTTATTGCTATTTCTCATCACTAGGCTGCTTATGGTGGGGCTCCGATAATAGGTTATTAAGGCGACCTTATCCTCGGGTGAGGTGCATTTTATATTCTTCTTAATTATATCCTTGAGTACGCGTTCGTCTATTTTGTGGTCTTCCGAATACTGATTTTCGTAATAAAGGTTATGTGTTATGCCTGTTATTTGGTTATCGGTTTGACTGATGTGTTTCGAATTGATATATTGTTTTAAAATATTGTCAAAGAGAGAGTTGGAGTAGCCGTTGTTAATGAGGGATTGTTTTGTAAACTCGATGTCCTTCTGAAATAGTTTCTAATTTGCTGTTGTTTTATAGACTCTATGTATCAAGGCTTTTATTGTTGAGTTCTTGTATTGTTGTGGGCATTCATTGTTGTTGTTGAATGCCCACAACAATACAAGAACTCAACAATAAAAGCCTTATAATATATGTCTATAAAATAAGCATTAGAAATTTCAGGCACGTTTACAAAACTATCTATTTAAGCTACTCAACTCCCTTTGCAATTTGTATAACACAATAGAAATGTCTGAACAATAGCAAACGAATCCAAAACAGGCATACCATAACTTGATTACGAGAAATCATTTAATCCACAAATTGACTAACTTACTCAGGTATATTTAGTAAATAATAAATGCTACAGAAACTGGTTCCCGAATAACTTATGAGCCTCATATAACAAGCTGGTGAAATTGCAACAGTTAAGTTTCAATAGAGTCTAACTCGTGTTATGATTTACACTGTCAAAGAGACGTGAGCTGCAACGATTCATACATTGGATGACAACTAATCACTGTCGAGAAGACTTACCATGCACCTTTCTATAGGCGGTCCCAAGAAACATTCAGAGGACAAGCATAATTTACAAAATAACTAGAGACTACTCGTGATGAACTAAAATAATTAGAAAAGAAAACAACTTCAATCGGCTGCAAATCGCAAAAGCAATTAATAATTAAACAGAAATAAACCTTACAATAAATATTCAAACGGGTAGTAGTGAGAGAGTGCTTAAACTATATGCGCCTGATTGGATGAAAAAACCGTTAAACTGTCAGTACCCCCACCCCACCATCCACCCCACCTCTAGTCAGTTTGCTCTTGTAAATCAGGCGAAGAGCAGCTACTTCAAAACTTCTACTATATAATGTGTTTTATTACCAACTCCAAAGACTAATATTTTTCCTCTTGTTTAATTAATCACCCTGAAGATGACTGGAAGCCAGTCGAAACATGTCGGTTATAACTTAATTAACATTCTCCAACGTTTGGATGAAGGAAAGAAGAAGGTATTCAGAAACCTTGAAAAACTAGTGAAGAAAATGACATCAGCGAAATACGGTCAGCTGTTCAACGAAATATGCTTAAAAGAAGGACTGCTTCCAAATTTTACAAACATATATATATGTAAACAATAGTGTGTTTCTTAAAATCACTAAGGAAAAATGAAAATATGGAAGTCAAAGTAAGTAAAACATTGTTATTACAACAGTGAAGGAAGTAATATATACCAAGTTTTTGATTAAATTATATTATTTTATATTATATTTGGTCTATTAATAAGCTTGAGAAATGTGGATCAGCCGTACTTACTTTAAATTAAGCTGGGATTATTTTAAATTAACCCGTTGCAGTCCCATTAGTGGTGATTCTGGCAGCTGATAATAGAAACTTGCCTGCTGTACAATTATAGCAAAGAACTTCACACATCGCATCCAAATCATTGCAGTACGAGAACAAATCATTTTACTATCCACAGAAGTTGACTAAATCATTTTTATATTAGCTTATTCTGTTGTTATAATAATGCAAACTGTAAAACTGGCACCAGAATAACAGCTAAGCCTCAGTAAACTATTACAAGCGTGCCTGATTCAACGAGTTTTCATCAAGTTTAGCTCGTTATATCGAGGCTTACAGTAGTTTAAACAATATGCTTGCCTTTTATAAACATAAAAACAATGACATATTCATTTTATGATTAAGTAAAAATACATAAATGTCTTTCTGTTTCAAATGAGAATACTGAAAAAAAAATGTCTTCATAATTATATATTACACTACAAAACTATATTACACTATTCCCTGCTTGTATCACATGAAATGTTGAAATAATCCGCAGGGATTAACTGAAGGAATTTTAATCCTTCAAATTCTCGCTACTTACTCAATTCTTGAACATAATATTATTACAAAACTTTCCGTCATAGTTCATATAAAAGCTGGTGGAGTTGCCAGACAGGTTTCGCAAAAGCTAATGAGTTTTTGTTTTATTTTGCTTTGAGGGAAAAAAAGAGGTCAATTTAACTGAAGAAAGAATGATATACTAAAAGGAGGTATATGCTAAGCCAAACAACAATTCACTTTTAGCACCTAACAATTCCATTCAAGCTATGGTTTATCGAATCATCATACCAAGGTACAGGTATGTACATCATCATACCAAGGTCCAGGTGGTTCATACCAAGACACAAATCACTTTTGATATTAACTTGTTCCCATGCGAGAAATTCGCGAATTTATTTTGGTTTAAACAAATTGTTATAACAAAATACAGATTCATAATATTAGTAAACTAAGCAAAACATCAAACCTTCAGTGTAAACGCCAAAAGTTATTTTTTTACCTTTTCAGCCTTCCTCAAAGACAGTTTTTGCCTTGTGATAAATAGATTAGAACATTGAATTTGATCAACAGTTATTTCTAAACATTGCTTCTCTTCTTTCTATTAAAATCCATGATTCTTTCACTTCATTATCTGCATAACCTCGGCATGACTTTGACGTCCACAATGACAGCTCCGCTTCATAAAAAACCTAAAAAAAACCACTAACATTAGCTAGAGATTACTATTCGTAATCATAGCAAAGATTTTACAATATCCTAAAAATAGAAACATTGGCTATCTTTCACATGGAAATCTCACTTTTCTTACTCTATTCTCATTTATCATGCTTCCGAGAAACTATACAGCTTTCCTCTTATACACAAAAATCCTTATAATAGACTAATAGATGTAAATTCACCTATAATAAAATTATAATAATTTTTATTAGGTTTATTACATAATTTTAAATTAATAATTAATTTTAATTCATAGTAGAATGTACCCTCCATGTTGTAATATTTTAAAAGACATTAATATATTCACTTTTACTTCCTCACGTTCATTTAGCTGTAAATCTTAAACTGCCTTTCCATATCTACCATTCCTCACTTAATTTGAAAAGTTTTGGAGAAATAATCTACCGATTTCACAAATTTAAATGATTTCTACAAAATATTCCGGTATTTGTCTCTGCCACAAAGCGACCCGTAGCCATTTCATAATTGAACCTTATACCGGCGTATCTAGGCGTCCAGTAAAAACCACAAAACATTCAATAATTGGTTTACATTTTGTGAATAAAAAACAGTAATACATTTACTCACAGCAATTAAGACGTCCATTATCTCTCTGTAACACCTACTCTAACAAGCTTCCACCATTCTACCCACCACCTAACTTTAAATCATCAGTGTTGCCAACTACTTGAAATTAAGTAATTTATTCAAATTTTCAAAAATAGTCCAATATCATGAATTTTAAATCAGTAAAAAATTATTAGTCAGGAACCACTTTAAATGAAATATAACATTGGATCATTTAATCTAGTTGTTCGAAATATTACACAATGTAAATTCAGTCATCAATTTTTGTTATCAACTCAACTCATTTCTAATTTTCTTTTTATTAAATTCATTTCATTTAATTTGGTCTTCACCATGACTCTATAATAATTGGAAATAATAAACTTTTAACGTTTATTATAATTGAAATTGAATAATTGAAATCAGTCTACCACGTGTCCAAGCCAGTATTGCAGAATTAATGAACCTCAGTTACTATTTGAAATAGTGACCACTCCTTGCCTTGGTTATTTGGCAATAATATCCTGCCAAAGAATGGCGAATATACCTGTGAGGTTAAGGTTGTCGTGCATAATGAAGTCAATGCATAGACGTTATTTGAATTTAGCGATATCAAACCAAGCATGTTATTGTCAATATAGCTGAGACAATGAGATTGAAAAGGTTGAGAAATGGACACAGTTTGGTTTGATGCTATTTTAATGCAAGTTGAGCTACCAGCAAGAAAAATGGCTGATGTTGAAAAATATATTAGATGCTTAACATTAGTAATATAATTTGTAATGAATAGTTAGAAAATTTATATATTTTATGGTTTATTTATTGTGTTCTTTCTAGACTTAAACTTTACTTCAACCAATATTTTCGTCGAACATAAAGGTTTTATAGCCTCTATAAAGTAAACACTCGAAATTGTGCAGAAAATATAAAATAAAAATGGATAGAAATGCTTTGTAATATTTTTTTATACTTTGATATAAAACAATATATGGTCGAGATACTAGAAATGAAATGTAAATATAACTTATTTATTGCATGAAAGTAAACATTATTTGAAAATAGCAAACAATCTAAATTTTATTGCATTGGTGGTACGTGAATGAAGAAACAATGGCTTCAAAGAGGCTGTTATTATTGTATGTTAGATTATTTCTTGATCTTTTAGCTATATTATTTTTTACTAAAAATAATATAAGTGAAAAAGAGCGGTCAACTTATTGATATATCGTGAAGATGATAACGTATGGATCTGTTAAGCACAAATCGGCAGAGTGTGTATCACACTGCTAAAGCTGATGATGATGATGAATTGTTCTTACTTCATTTCAAGAACAATTGTTATATAAGAATGAATCAAAAAGTTTATTGTAAGTCACTTCTATAAATTTTTTATAGCGAACCCATTTGAATTCAAACGTCTACAGTTTCCTGTACAACAGCCTTTGCAATGACCATTAACAAAGCACAGTATCATTTAAAATTTCTGTTTGTCGCTATGTCCGCAAAATTTTGTCAGAAGTAAACTCAGCCCCCATAAGACACATGTAGCTGAAACTTTGACAATAGATATGTATATGTCTTAACTTAAGATATAGGCTCTGAATGGATTTGAAATTTAACGTAGAAACGAAGTTACGGACGCTTAACGCAAAAACTTTTGTCACAAGTAAACTCAACCATCATGTGACATAGCAAGCTGAAACTTTGACACTAGATTTGTGTATGTCTAACTTAAAATATAAGCCCTAAAAGGATTGAAAATTAAACTTATTAGCGAAGGTATGAACTTGTAAGCCTTGTTTCGCTCACTACACAGACATGTATATTATGAAAATAAGCAGATATAGCAAGTAAGTATTGTTAGCTGATTTTAGTTTCATTTGCGTTTAAGTTCACAGCAACAGCTAGTTGACAAGGTGTTCCCTTGTTACAATTTTGGCTTAGAAATTGTATAGGAGTACACATAAAATTAACTAATTAAAAAAAACCTGTTAATTTTTCTAAAAAAAAATCATAGAGCTTAATAAATTGTGGCAAGACATTTTCTAGGTAGATGTCAACAATTCAGCTGGTTGATTTACCAGTATTCAATATTCAAAGTTGATTTCATGTTATAATCTATGTTACCATACTAAATAGCCCAAATTTTTCTAATTTTTTTCCCTTAATTTAGTGGTAAATTTTAAATCTTACCACTTCTAAGAAACTTCATAATGAAAATTATCACAAAAAAAAAAATATTTGAATGCTTGAAGGCCATCGTAGAGATTAGGAAATGTAACGCAGATGATATGAAAAGAAAAAAATAAAGGTATGCTATTGTTTGTTGTTTAGTGCAAAGGTATGCTATTGTTTGTTGTTTAGTGCAAAGGTATGCTATTGTTTGTTGTTTAGTGCAAAGGTATGCTATTGTTTGTTGTTTAGTGGAAAGGTAAGACTGAAAAGGTGGGGTTTGATGGCCGGCGAAGCAAGACAGTTTGTGAATCCCATAAGACTGCTTTCTTCTGGACCGACTCCAAACAGACATGACGCTATCAGCAAATAGCGAGCAGTGTGCATCGTAAACAGTCGGTCTTGAAGCTCCACAACAGAAAACGTCTCTCTTCTCACAAATTCTGTCTTAGGGGACACGTTTATTCTTCGGCCAGTTCTACACTAATCACAAAGTTATCAACATTTTATTTCAAAATAAAATTGCCACCACAAGCATTACTGTCCTGATGAAACATTATTATATTTCTGAAATTCATAAATTATATTCAACTATATATATATATCACTGTTTACCATGTTCCGGTACCGAGTGTAATATCTCCTTAAAAATTTACTGTTAAATTCCTTTTATTCTACAAAACTACCTACAAAAGACAAGAAAACAACCCTTTGGTTCTCATAAATCATCCTCAGGGTGTCACTAAACATAAAATTAAAATAAATAAATCTACTTACTAAATTAAAACTATAAATGTTTACTACTAATTACAAACGAGATCTAGCATCATTTACTGGATGGTTGGAGGAGATTCAGTTTGTGTAGTCAGCTCATTCCAGCATCCCTCGTGACACCAGTTCTGCAAGTCTTCTTGCTAGCTGTGGTGTAATTGTCCCAATTTTAGTTTTACATCCACATATAGTTTTCCATATGTCTTCTGAACACTTTAAAGAAGCTTGTTTCCTGGTCATTCATATTTGGCTGTTTATCTACAATAAAGAGTTTCCTTCCATCAGGATTCACCTCTTATTGTCCATTTCTTGATAAAGCACCTCTGTGTTGTTTGCTAATATCACTCTGGTTAGTTCAGGTTTATGGATATTCAGAGTATGGTCTTAAAGACCTTTGGCTGTCTAATGAAATTTACCTAAGAGTTTAGTTTTCATAAAACATTAATATTTTAGTCTTATAACGGCAAATATCAGTAGGATCACGTGAAACCTATGCAAGGTGGCATTTATTAAATACAATGAGTGAACGCTCGGAGACTAAAAAGATGGAGCCATATAGAGCCTTCTACATGTAAGACCACTTCTAATTTATTACCTAGAATCACAATGAAATCAACTACGGTTACACTAGCAGATAGTTTTATAATGCTCTTGGGCCATACTAAAATAATCTGAATAGCAGCAGTGTAAGAAAACCTCCGTAGAGGAGCAAGGACAAACAAGAATAATATATAAGAACCAGTTTTCAAAGTTTTACAAAATATATGAACTTATATTGAAAACCATTGTTAAACAAAAACACCTCTTTGTGAACCTCCAAGAAAAATTAAAAAATAGTTCATACTTATGATGCAGCAACACATGGAGGCAGAAGGAAGACTGTTATTTGGTTTAGATGACATATCAGAATTTGATATTTGTAAATCTTTGTAATCCTTCATTATTGAAAGTAAATACATTCATTATTGAAAATGGTTGCAAACTTAGCTGATGCCTGTTTCTTAACAAGCTTCCAAATTTTTCTAAATAATTGAGTACATTGATATTCAACTACCACCTCCTTATCTAAGAGGCTCAACAAGCACTCAAAGGGTAGAACACCCAAAAAATTTATGCAAGAGAAACATCATAAAATTAACTCGAGAGATACTGCTTACAAATACACAATTAATAAAATTCAGAAACCAATACCACTCTTATACATATATTCAGGTCAAAATTAATAGTAACATTTTAAAGCTCTTTAATTCATATTAAGGACATCCAGAAACTCTTAAAGGTAATAACTCAGGCCACCCAAGTTAATCCCCACAGGATTAACGACTAGCTTATTTTAAATTTGAAGAAAAGCAACCCACACTGTCTTCACTTTGTATATATAATAATCCAGAAATTTCACCAAAGAAGTTATTCAAATCCTGAAGATGAATGTTGACCATTCGAAACATGTCTATTACAGGAGATATATTTTACTGTTAGAAAAAGTAACGGAAGTGTTATTAGTGACACTTCAATTAGTGAAATGACAATGGTGTTATTTTCAATAATGTATATATATGTATAAAAAGATTTCACATAAACACGTGAAATAACAATCAATGATTAAAACACAATAAGAAATAGGAAAACAAGATTAAGGTCTTTCAACCATAACAAGCGGTCTTCGTCAGAGTCAAAAACCCAACTGAGTCTGTTTTCCCATTTCTTATTGTGGTTTGATCATTGATATATATGTATATATATTGAAAAAGTAACTATATGATCTATTTTACCTCGTGAAAATGTATGGAGAATTTTTCCAATTTTCTAAATGTTTTTTCCATTCAGGGTTTCTTGACTTGACTTGTAAATTAATTCGCAATACTTCTTATTACGAAGTATACACATATGAAATTGAAATAAAAATGGGTTTGTTGTGGATTTGGTCCAAAGAATTAACTACTCCCGATTATAACCCGATGTTCGCCAAAAATTGTTTGGCACTTTCAAGGCTAAAAACAATTTATTGAAAACATAATTAGTGAAAACAAATACATCCATTTAAAATACCAACAACCAGAGGAAAAAAACAGAAGCAACAAACAACAAATAAAGTAATAGAAAGCAAAACTAGACAGTGTTATAGTGTTTTAATAGAACAAATATATTGTTTAAACATAATTACTTCTATTCATTATTAAAGCTAAAAAAAATTTAAATAGATAAGTAATACTGCAATATAACCTGGGAAGATACTTCCAGATCATTTAAGGAAAAAGGAAACAAAAATTACAAACAATACGAATAAGCAAAATATAACCAAACTAAGGGGAAATCAAAAACCAACAAAGTTATTACTTTTTTTTTCTCGAAATAAAACTATTTAAGTTAGATGCATTTTATCTAGGAGTATCATATCAGATACGAAAGCAAGGGAAGGTTACAAAACCATGAAACAAACCACTCCTCCAGGTTCAAGTTAATTACTGTATGGTATGGTTCAAAACAAAAAAGCGCAGATTAAATAAAAGGAACAGAAAGAAAACCAAAATAGATTTTTGTTTTATTATGTAGTATGTAGTATTATTAGTAGAACTACAATACTAATTATGTAGTATCTCTAGCCTATAGAGATACTACATAAAAGAAAACACATTAAATACTAGTACATAGAACTGCAGGAGATTGAAATTAAGACAAGCTTTATCAGATCTCTTATTACATGAAGTTGGTGCTTTCAATATTTTAATAATTCCTGTGAAATGTCTCTCTTCTGTGTGTTTTTCATGTTCTAGAATTTGTATGTCTTGAAACATGCATGTTCTAGAATTTGTGTCTGTTAGTACATGCATGCTATGTTAGCTCTGTTAACTGTTTTTCTTTTTCTGTGCCTTATGTCATTTTCATGTTGGATTATCCTATTTTTCAGGTATTCGCTAGTTTGTTCATTATATAATACATCACAATCATAACACTTCACTGAATAAACAACATTACTCTTACTATTGTCAGCAATGCGACTCTAATTTCGTAAATATGATGTTGTTAAGTGTGTTTTGTTTTTTTGTGCTAATTTACAATCGGTTTTATTCAATAATGCTTTTTTTAACTGTTCCGATAAACCATTTAAATAAATCAAACTCCCATATTTATTAAATGTCTCCATACTACTCGGTGGATTGCCATCCATATGTGGTGTGTTAACAAAGCGGATATTATCTCTGTGTGAAGTAATTCTGGGTGTTCATATATGGCAGGATGTGCATTTTATGTTATCTATTAGATTTTTTGAGATATTGTTATTTTTAAGTATTTGTTTACGATTTAATATTTTTATCGTGATACGTGCTGTGACTTAGGTGCAGTACTCTATGAAAAATAGCCTATTGCAGTGTTTATTTTGTGTCGGAATGGATGATGAGAGTTAAAATTAAGATACTTATTACTTTTCGTAATGATAAGTGATTCATTTTTTTAAAAATGAAGAGAACATTAAAGGGTATTGTTTGAAGGACCTGACAAGCGGTTCATTCATTACAATGTCAGCCAATATAGGAGCTATAAGACTACCATCGCCACTTGTACTTGTTTCCTTAGATGATACTTCTTTATTTACTAATATGACTATTGACCTTGCTCTATGCATTGTAGAAGAAAAATGGAATATCCTGAAACTTCACACTGGAGAAGGAAGATTTCCTATTACTTCCCAATCTATGTGCATTTCAAGGATACCTCCAGTGTAGTATATAATTATTGATAAAAGTATCGACCGTGAAAGTGAAACAAAACAAAGTTTGTTTTTAATTTAACTGCTATTTTTATAAGATTCTGACTACCACCGCCATCAATTACACTATTATTATCAGCTGTAATAATTATCAGAAACAGGATGAACCTTCTACCTACCATTATCAATTTAATGATTAATACCAATTCCTGATGCTAAATTAAAATATTTTTAAATATTTTATTTAGTTATGGTAGAATTGGCCACAAGGATAGGTTACACCAGTGTTATTGTGACTTCAGGATTTGATTTGTTTTGGTTATTGTATACTTTAATAGTTTTCGCAGTTTAATATATTTTTTTCTCTTCCCTAAAAGTTTATTAAAAATTTGTAGCACAAAATGGCTATTGATGAAAGATGTGTAAAGCCAATGATTCTTTTGATCCTCAGCCTACATGGGTTGGCATCTTGAGTACAGCAGAAGCACTACCTGTACAAAATGAGAAATATGACATCAGTCAGCAGAGGAGAGTGAATAGTAGACGAAAGTGAAGAAGAGAAGAAACAAACTGGGAGAGTTCAGATGTTAGGTTTTGTTAATTTTGGAACTAGAGTTGTACTGGAGGCTGTAGTCGGTTGATCCAGCCAGTCATTTTAAAAGATTGTAACTCTTTCTGCAAACTGGTCTCTTCTGTAACTGTCTCATCATCTCTTCAGTGTTAAGTACTTTAAAGAAGTTAAAGAGAAGAACTACAACTTGATTGAAGGCAGTCGTCCCTTTGTTCAAGTGAACTGTACTGTGTATCGGACTTGAGTATTACTTAGGGTTTTTCTTTTGTTTCTGTTTTTTTTGTTTGCTGGTTTTTTCTTGATTTGGAGCGGAGAGAGTTTACGAGCCCCAGAGTTGACAAATCAACAATGACCAAAATGTTTATAAAACTAATTTGTTTTAATAATTTCAAAATGTAAACTAAATAGACTTAAACAAAATAGGGTAATAGATTTTGTTTTAATTGATAATTTCAGGCAAATAATGTTTATTTATTAGACTCAAAGAAGTGTTTGGTCTTCTCCCAAACCAGGAATATAGCAAGAAGTAAGAAACTTATATTGATTCAGTAAAGTTATATTGAAATAAACATTACTGCAATATAAGTATGAGTTGCCATATAAGAAAAAGAAATGACTCCAAAATCCCTACTATAGAGTAGGGAAACCCTTATAACCTCTGTTTAAAGATCCATCTCTGTGAAACGCTGGGGCTCTTAAAGTACACTCTAGCCCTTGAATTTATCTGTTTTTTGTAATCTATGGGAATTCTTAGTTAAAACTGAATTAAAACATGTAAATCCTTACCAGTTGATCTGATTTGTTTGTTCCTTTTTTTTAAAAAAAAAGGTAGGATATATAAAAGAACTCCGGGCTGTAATAATAATGACGTCTTACCGAAAACAATAATCGCCTGATATATTCCTACGATGATAAGTATTTATTAATAGTTATTTTTTAACAATTTTTCTTTCTTCTTCTTTTTTTTCTATATTTTATTCTTTATGTATTTTTTTAGGCTAACTTATTCCTGCTTTAATTTTAATTTTTAGTTGATGGTATCAGCCTGAACACCTTTCTTCTGGATTCTATTTACCTTTTTATACTGTTTTTGGTTCTTTGACTTTGTTGTTAGTATTTTTATTTATAATGTAATTCTAATAAACCATTTATCTTATAAGATATAATTTTAATTACAATACCAATAGTTTTTTCATTTTTGACTACATAAATCTCATATTATCTTAAGATTATTTGGCATATTAATAATTGATTTTGTCTTTTTCAAACTGATATTAAATATTTATTCTTTAATTTCTTATTCTTCGGTTAAATATATGACTTTGGTTATTTGTGGTATGTTTACTTTTTGTGGTTCTTTAGTTTTAATAATACTAAGTCATTTTAAAGTCCTGTTGACTTGTACAGTTACTACTTAATAATTAAGTAGTTAATAATTATAATTTTATACTTGACTGTACTGTCGAACTGTAATGACCTTAATAGTAGGTCATGGTTTATGTTCTTCATGTCTTTTTTGCTTAGATAATATTATTCCTTCTTTGTCCTACTTTGTGCTAACAATATGGCTTGTCGTCTTCCTTTAAATTTGTTGGGTGAAATTATATTAATTAATAGAATGATATCTTGATGTTCTTTTAGATTTTTTTGCAATATTTGTTTCTTTTCTAGTGTTTATCAATACTCTTTTACCCAGCATGTATTTTATATTCAGAAATAAAGAATTTTAATCGCATTAATTTCCAGAAATTTGTTTATTATTTATACACTCTGTTTATTAATTAATTTAGTTTAAATAGTTTAATTTAGATTGAAATTTGTGGGGTTTCAGGTATTATTTAATTTTGGACCGTAATATACTTTTCTTATTATATAATTTGATTTATATTTTTACTTTATTCAGGTACTTTTATATTTTTATGGATTTGTTTAAATTAATAATAATTTAATTTATATTTTAGATTGAGAGTTTTTATCAGTTATAAGTACTTTAATTTTTGTTACTTTTATTTTTGATTGAATGTCTATAGTATTTAGAGGTTGTGTTTCTTTAATTTCTTCAATAGTTGTTTTGTACAGTCATTTTTATATAAGTTCTGATTAATGTAACTCCCTCAGTTCTTAATTTACTCATTTATTCATTTTTAATTTGCTTATTTAACTCCATGAATTCTTCAGAAAAAACTAATCAAGATATCGTTCTATTAATTAATATAATTTTACCCAACAAATTTAAAGGAGGATGACAGAAAATTTAAGTTTTTCAGCTTGAAAATTTTGTACCTCTTCTTATGAAAAAGGTTTTAAAAAGAAAACCAAACGACGGCAATAATAGTTTAATTTGAACCTCAAAACTTAACTGATACCTGTTTCTTAACAAGCTTCTCAGTTTTTCTAAATATTGTACTGAGCAATTGATATGAGAATTTCTTGTAAGTATTTCGTTTATTTGTTTTGTTGTTGTTCTTGATTTATCTGTTTTTTGTAATCTATGGAAATTCTTATGTAAAACTGAATTAAACTTCTAAATACTTACCACTCTGATCGTAATTTGTTTTTTCCTTACTTCATCTGTAATGCGTAATGCTTTTCTCCAGTAGTCTTCGAATGGTCAACATTCTCCTTCAGAACATGAATTATAGTATCTAGAAAGGCTAAGTAATTTTCCTTTTTTTTTTTAAATTTTAACTTTGATTTAGAACGGAGAGAATCAAAACATTTTATCACTGGTTCTTATAAATCATGGGGAATCGTTAAGAAAACGTTATCACTGTATTTATGTAAAAATGGAATTCTAAAAATAATTTTAATTATGACCACTTCAAGAAGATGATTCAAAACCAAATGTGAAAATGATTGTTTGATGATTCTTTATATATTTTAAATTAATGATTGATTATATAAGAAAAACTGAAAGATGGGAACTATTTTATAATGAAATAATTTAGATGGCATTGGTTAGTAATACATACTCATTTTAACAACGCATTGGTTATGATCTTTAAACCATTTTGATCTGTGTACAGTTTATTGTGTTAACCACTTAATTCCTTTAATAATACTTCAACAAGTAAGTACAACTTCATTTTTAAGTTATATTTGTATTTTTAGTGATTTTTTAATTAGTTTGATGTTAAATATTAACTAGTTCGAGTATCATAATGTACTGATTATGATAATGGCGTCATGAAGTTAATATATTGATTTCATTATAACATTAGAGATTTATATTTTATCATTTCTGTTTATATTATACTAATACCTGGAAGTATACAAAATAAAGTATATTTATACTTTATCATAAAACTTATCATTTAGTGCAATCAAGTGTTTTGTTTTTTAAATCTTCAATCTCGATAACTAAATGTTCAAAATATATTAAATGTTTCCAACAAAGAGATATTACCAATTTCATTTAAAATATTTCTAACTTTCATACCCATACAAGAGTAATTTTCTATAAAGAGTTATTTTGTTGAGCTAAAACAAGAAACTAAAGTTGTGAATAACTGATTTGTATTTCAATCATTAATTTTATATCCTCCAGTTGCATAAGATATTAGCCATATTAATGACTAATTTAATATTTTGTGTTGCTTTCATTAATAAGCAATTTATTTTAATTTTTATTCGTGCAACTACTGAAGATACGTTCCATAAAGAATAGTATGATGAAGGTAATAGTATTACCTAAGGAAATATTTTAAGGTTAATTCACTACTGGCTTATTGCACTAAATCAATTTCGATAATTCTTAACAAACATTTTATTGGTCAAAACTATTTAAAATTTAGTATATTTAAGACAACAATTTACTAAATTTCTGAGTCGTATTGAAAAGAGTGTATAAAGGCTTCTTTTAAATTTCGTTGTGACATTACTTTATAATACTAATCCTTGAAAAAAGAATGTTATAATCATTGAAATTTCTGAAATTAATATTCCTTCAATGCAATAAATTGTTCATTTCAAAGTATGTGGAAATGAAATGTCAGTAGCTAGTAATAATTTTATTTTCATTGCATAATTTATTGAAACCTATGGCCTATATAATACTTTTCATATCTACTTGAGATAAAACTTGGCTTGATTACTGAAAATTTTTTACCTAATAAAAGTTATTTCCTTAGTTTTTATGGGATACGTAGATAATTTCAAAAATCAAACTAAGTTAGTTTACTGAGTGAATTATTTTCAGTTCAAAGTTATTGGAATTATAATTTCCTTTCATCAAAAGTATTCCTTGATATATAATACTTTGATTGTTCATTTTTTGGCTAATAATTGCATTTCAACTGATTTGTTTTGATTGTACAATAATCAGAAACGTTATTAGTTTGTTGTTCACAAGTTTTGAAATCTTTTAGCTTTGTGATAATTCTCTATTTAAATAAAGGTCTTTGATTTTACAGTTTTGGGAATGGTCTTGATTGATTATAGTCAGGCATAATTGGCAATAATATTACTATAAGTAAACATTATATCAAACTTCTTGGGTTTATAAAATATAATTTCCCATTGAGGCATAATATAAATGCCTCAATGGGAGATTTTTTAGGTAGTCTTTCATTCCTAAAGGTAGTGCAGATAGTGACTGATCTTGTTAGCAACATATATACGCTTCTTTTTGTATATCACACCAATGATGATTATAATATCATTAGTATAACTACAGCCGTAATAACATTTTTGAAATGCGAAAATGTAGATTTTGTGGTAAGAAGTAATCTCTTACCGGAGAACATGGATTTAGTTCCAACAGCCAGTAGATCTCTTACATAGTTTATCTCACCTCCTTCTGCATTGAATATTTAAGACAAATTTTCCCATTTTAAACTTGAAAATATAACTATTTTGTCTGAAAAATTTCAGAAAGATGTAAGAAAATATGTCGTTTTAAGATAGTTTTTAATTTAAGATGCAGGTTCATTTCATTAATTATTTTTCAAAGAATGTTTTCAATTTTGAATAATGTTTTACATTTTTTGTTTTTCATAAAATTATAATATTGAGGAATTTTATGGCATGCAGGTGTTTTTTTAAAAAAATCCGTTTTCTTTCCTTTTCCAAAAATCATAGCCAATTTACTGTGAGTGAGTTTTATCTTTTTCTTGCTGGCTGTACTCTGTGATAAGGTTGATGTGAATGTCCATTGAAAAAAATATATTAGTAATTAGATAGTTTTGCATACTCAAATCAAATTCAAAGGCGGCATTTCAGTAAAATTTAATAGCAGGAAGCTTAAAATTTTTAGAAATAATAAATATGAACTATTAGACTAATATAATAAAAAACTGGTTATTTGTCAATAACTTATAGCGCATTCTTGAGAAAAGATTGCTTTCATTCTAAAATGTTAGTATTCTTTCAGTTATTTCTTTTGTAGGTTGAAGGATAATGCCAAAATTTAAGGACTCTAGAACCAGTAGTTTAGGTTAAATAGATGTATAAAAACATCTATGTTTTACTTTTGAAAAAAAAAAGAAACTTTCTAACTTAGTGCAATCAGTTATTATGTGGTATTTACTCATTGTAGGGTAAAAAGCTAATGAAATGGTCTCCACATATAAAAAATTAATGGTATAAACAATGCGTTTCGAACACATAGTGTTCTTCCTCAGGAATTAACCAAGGGTGAAGCATTAACCAAAGATACTCACCCTTAGTTAATGCCTGAGGAAGAACACTACGTATTCAAAACGCGTTGTTTATACCATTAAATTTTTATATGTGGAGACCATTTCATTAGCTTTTACCCTACAAAAGTAACTTTCATATCATATATAATTTGCTCTCAAACTATATAGCACATCTACACTATGATACCTATGTTTTTGTTAAATAATAATTTGATCCATCAAAGATTGTGGACTGTATCGTCTATAGAACCTTTTTGATACTCAGCCACCCACAAATACACATACACACATACATCGTCAAACAAAAAAAGTCAGAAAACAACTTTGGGGAAACATGTAATTCCGTTAAAATCTCGAGATTGACTTTTATTCATGATCTCTATAATTTAGTTATTGTAGAGAAATAAATTCATCTAAATCGTAGGAAGTAGTTAGGAGGTCCTAGATTTATCAAACTAGAAAAAGAGAAAAGTCATCTTCTAATGGGAGGTCGGCCAGTAAAGGAGGACCTATGCTTCGTCTTGGTTTTCTCTTAAAATGGTGACGCTATACACTCCAGTTTTATATGTAAAAAGAAAAAAAAAAAGCCAAAAGTGCTTCAGTGTAAGGCTCAATGGAATAAGCCTAATATGTAAAGGAGGCCATTTAGTGTTATTTATGTAATAACATTTTGTTTGCAGAGGTAACGTCTATGCGTGGTGGGGGACTTGTGACAAGTCTAACGCCTAACTTTTATTCCTTTGAGAACCACTCAAGTAAATGAAAACCTTACCTTTTTTTTTTTTTTAGCGTCTCTAGCAACTTTAAGGAGAACTTGATCGCGTATTATCTTATTGTCTGGGACCTTGCTTCGCTATAATACATCTTATCAAAATTTAATAACTTTTATAACATGGTTAGTTCTTTTCAATAGAATGATTATCTAAAATCGCTTTTACCTGGATGGCATGAGATGAGGGAGGGTCCAGAACCCGGCACTCGCTTACAGAGTGGACATACCAATGCCATTTGGTGACATCGTGTTACACAGATAACACCCTCAAGTACAATATAATAAACCTACAGTCGGGTCTCTCAAAATGAACAAAAAAGTTTTGCTTATTTTACTTATATTAATCCATGAGATGTAGAATTTTTTTCAAACTGTCAGTTAAAGGAGCATTATTTTCAATTGGTAAATATTAGAACCAGGTGATCATAAAACCCTGAGATGATAAACATCATTCTTCAGTAAGAAAGATGCACTATTACCGGCTTTTTCTGACCTTCAGGACTATATTCATATGTTCTTGAAAGAATAATGAGTCAATACTTTTATAATACTCTGTCTTTCTTGTAAGGCAAAAGTACTCAATATTTGAAACAATATACAAGATTTCACATAAAATGGGTTGGATTTCAGATTCGGGCGAAGACCGCTTGTTATGTATGAAAGATCTTAGTCTTGTTTTCCCATTTCATTTGTGGTTTGATCATTGATCAAATTTACTTTTGATATTAATTTTACAATTTAATAACGTTATATTCAAAAACTGTTTGTCAAATTTATAACAAGTAATTGCTTGACACAAACATCAGGACTGGTCTATTCTCAACAGTATTGTAAATAGAGGCATTAACAGAAATTGTGAATAATCAATAGTCAGTACTGAACTTAGTTCATGAACTGTTTATATTTTTGCTTTAAATTTCACTAATCATATATATGTTATTGATGAGTTTGTTTACAAAGACTGAGTCTGAATAGTGGGTATACTCATTTATTTAATCATGGTTAAATAAATCATTAAAATTAATCTTGTGATGTGAAAAGTGAAATATCTAATGATTAAATTAAACTAAATCCATAATTAATATACTAGAATCAACTATTCAAGTTTTAAGCAGATGAGATTTATAAACATGTTTTTGTTGTATGAAATTTATAAGTGACTTCCTATTCATGAGGAATAGAAAGGTAGAGTGAGCTAGAAACTCGGAATTATCAGAAACAACAAACTGCCGAGCTAACTTGTCTGACGTCTGACAGACACACGTTTGTAAAATGAACCAAGGGAGGAACTCTACACTGTTTAAAGAATTACGAGTCTCAGCCGAAGATATGCTAAGGGCGTGAGCAGTAAGTGTCTTCAGTACGACATTCTAAGTGTAACATTTAACTAACTCAGCATTTTATGGTTTAGAAGTAAAAAAACAAGATCCTATGAAGAAATGAGTAATACATTGACTATGACTATGATTCAAATATTATTTCATCGTAGATAAAATATGGTGAAATCAACTATCTGGTGCACTGAAAATAGATCAAATATTTCAACCTGAGTGATGTGAGTGTAATCGAATTGTGTAACATTGATTAATATCAAGACAATGAGGGCAGTTTATCAATGTCAGGCACTCTGCATGAAGTCAGGGCAGAGCCGGAGACTACAAGTCTGTAGCAATCAGCGGAGGGAAAGTCAGTTCGACGCAAAACTAACCAGCCACTTCCGACAAGAAGTTGATATTCAGTCTACAGACAATAGTGAGGTAGTATCCGGATCACTTAGAGGAGATGCTAAGTCCCGACTGATGAGAGGAATTCAGAATATTCTATGCATGAAATGCGAATCACTTAATGCTATCATATATTGAAATTTTTAGGCTCCAAACCTACAAATGAATGTTTGGTGGTTACTATCTGTAGGCTACTATGAGTTTAACTTAAGAATATCGTTTGATATTACAAGCTTCGAACAATGTCATATTTCACTGCTAAATGTCACTATTTTCAACTGACGTATAGATTTAGTACTTAGGCTGGAAGTACTAAGAAGAAGCTCGGGAGTGCGTGCGAAGGATGTCACTATAGCGAAATTCTGTCTCAGTCATATGATTTCATATTAGTAAAACAAAAAAAAAAGGTAAGCATTTATTTTTTTACTTTCGCAAAAGATAAAAATGATAATACTGGTGTCCTTGAATTTTTTTAAAATTATATTCCAAAATTAATGGAAGGAGTTAATTCTGACTGTAATATTAGTGACTCACTAAAATGGAATTAGCTAAATGATTGCTCAATGTAAAATGAGAGGAGAATGAAAGGACAATAGCTAGTTAAAGAGCCCTTTAAGGTTGAGAATAGATGTTTTGTAAAGCTACAAATTAAGATTAATGGATAGTAGATTTGAGTAAGAATAAGCCATCCCAATTAGAGAGTGCGTGAGAGAGGCAGATAATCTCCTCATAAAGCCCCAGGCCAATCAAGCCTCTTTATACGATTTGCCTGTTTATCAGTTCTATTGCCAAGAAATCACCTTAATCGTTCTTATCTCTCCTATTGCTGTTTCCAGCCCGAAAAGGTAATGTAACAAATTAAGTCTGCTCAAGGTTTGCATGTACAAAACATATCCTAGAGAAACACATTTCATACTAATATGTCCACAGTATTAATACAATGCAATTTAACAGAAATCTTTTTAGAAATTATATATATTTGTATATTTAGGAAGCAGACCTTCGTTAAGGCATACACAATTAAATTTTTTACCTATTTCTTTTCTTTCGCATTTCTTGGACAGCTTTTCCAATGTTCTTAAGGCTTTCTTCCATTTATCAGGTGTTGAATGTATGAATTCGCCAAAATAACTACTATCAAAATTCATAGTAGCATCAAAATATCATATGAATTTTGACAGTAGTTCTTTTGTTGAACTTATACATTCAACACCTGTCAAATGGAAGAAAGCACTAAGAACGTTGGAAAATATATATATATATTGTTAAAAATATGGTCATATTTTTAACAATGTGTGTTAGAGGAAGGACTGCTACCAAAATTTACCAATATATATATACATACATATATATATATATAATATATATATATATATATATATATATATATATATAAATGTGTGTGTGTGTGTGTGTGTATGTGTGTGTAATCACTATAAAAAAAATGAAATTGTACTTAGGTGACAGTTTAATAAGAGTCTCGTTATTTCGTCTGTACAATACAATATATCTCTAATCCTGAACATGTTACAAGTGTCCAACACGAATCATCAGGGCTATTCAATAATTTAAAAAAAAATGATCTTGCATTATATGTTTTCAGTTATATACATAGTTTTAGTGGAGAGAAAACAGATAGATATATTGGTTAATACTCCACCTCATCTGAACACTGGTTCTAGTGTTAGTAGATACTCTTCAGGGCCTTAACCACCAGCTATCGTATATTGCTAAGTTTCTGCTCTATAGGGTTTAGCTGAGAACTATAATATAGAGTGGTCAAGAAAATCGAATCTAAAACTTCAACTACTGTCATGACTGTGAAGTTAGATAAATAAGTGGTATTATCTACTAATGTATAGCAAGGACCTTCAAACAATGCACCAAACTCTTACCAAAATCATTTACGAAATGTTCTCATTCATTTTTAGAAACTTTTAACTCATTCGGTAAACAAATTATTGATAATTATACAAAGAAGTGACTCAAAAAACCTTTTGGGGAAGAGATCGATGACATTTGCTGCACCCAGGTTTACGTTCTATCAAAATATTGAGGTTACATTGGCCTCAGGTCAGGGCAACATTCAAGGGTTTAACCCTTCTGCATCGCCGACAGCGTTTGATGTAATTGAGCACATCTTGTTACTGGCCTATGAGATAATACATACAAATTACCCGTTGATAAATCTTCTTATTACGTAAATGACTCACATGGTGCAGAGCGATTTCCTATTTATATTAACAGTATAAATACTAAGTGAATATCTAGATTATCCAATATTTCTTTTGATGACTGTACTAATTTTATCGGATTAAAAGTCGTGGCTTGTTGCTTACTAGAACTTCAAGATACCTTCTTTTTCAAGAAATGGATAAGAGGTTAAACTAGACTGCAAACCCTTCAACCAAATGACCGTAGTAGCAGGTTATTTCCCGAAAACGACATAGGCCCTTACAACTCCTTAACACAAAATACGTTGCTCCCTAAAACTATTTAACCCTTCCTCTTCTTGGGAGTTTCCTCCTTCTTCTTCCTACCTCCCACTATTTCTAATAGTCCATCACCTTCCTACTCAAAAGCATTAAATCCCCAATTCCTTCACTCACTCACTCTTCTTGACAACACTAACCCTTTTTACTTTACTATAAGTAAAGTATAGTGATCGTGAAAAAATTCGATCTCGAGATTTTCACGGAATAACATGTTTTGAGGTCCCAGAAGTCGTTTTATGACGTTTTTACGATGATGTCTGTGTGTGTGTGGGTGGGTGGGTGGGTGCGTGGTTCGGTGCGTGTGTTAGCATTGCTTGTTACCCGCTACGGTCCAGAATCTTTGATGGATCAAGTTGATATTTTACACAGAAATGGGCCCCATTTAGACGAAGATCCCTATTGTTTGGGAAGAATTATCCATGATGGGAAAGTCACTTTTTTTGCCAAAAACCGTTTTTTTTTAAACATTTTTTTCTCCTAAACTGATAACCCTAGAGTTTTGAAATTTTGACATTATCTTTGAGGTTACAAATGGAACAAACGAAAAATATATCCAGAATTTTAAAACAACAGCAAATGTTTTTACTTTACTATAAGTAAAGTATAGTGATCGTGAAAAAATTCGATCTCGAGATTTTGACGGAATTACATGTTTTGAGGTCCCAGAAGTCGTTTTATGACGTTTTTACGATGATGTCTGTGTGTGGGTGGGTGCGTGGGTGGGTGGGTGCGTGTGTTAGCATTGCTTGTTACCACGCTACGGTCCAGAATCTTTGATGGATCAAGTTGATATTTTACACAAAAATGGGCCCCATTCAGACGAAGATCCCTATTGCTTGGGAAGAATTATGCATGATGGGAAAGTCACTTTTTTTGCCAAAAACCGTTTTTTTTTAAACATTTATTTCTCCTAAACTAATAACCCTAGAGTTTTGAAATTTTGACATTATCTTTGAGGTTACAAATGGAACAAACGAAAAATATACTTAGAATTTTGAAACAACAAGAAATATTTTTTTTCAATAAAATGTAAAAATTTTGACTTATAATTGAATCTCAAACCTTGTGAGAGCGATACAAGCCATACTGTTTGACGGACAAGAATGAAACTATGCGTATAGATAGAACATTATGTAAGGAATGAGGTGAGATATTTTTTTTTATAATTACATTCGCTAATGGGGCGTTACAGTACGATTTGTGTTTTCAGAAAATGTTTTTTTGACGCTAAACGGCTCGTTAAAAAATAATGAAAATTTGACCAAAAATGGAACAAAAAATTAACAATTCATAAAAAAAAAATCATGAAGTTTCAATTACGGGAAAGAGCAATAACGATATAAAAACTCTTTGTTTATCCTAGACTAAGAGATCACCTGCTATACTTGTCGAATTTTTTATATTTTTTTACATTGTTTACATTGACTTGGAAATTTTTTGAGCAAATCCACTGAGATAAAATTGATATTTATAAAGGAATAATTTAAATTGTTTACTGACTTACATGAGATGTAAGAGGAATAATATTGTGCAGGAAAATAATAACACTCATTAAAAAAAAATTCGTATATATGTTATTTGACAAAGGGGAAGGAAAATGATCTTATTAAATACTAAGAAGCCATAAAATTCCCAGTATAATAATTCTGTTAAAAACTAAAAATGTAAAAGATAATTCAAAATATAAATCTTTCGTTTAGAGATTAATAACTGTAATTATCGTACATCTTTAATTAACAAATCAGCTTAAAACAACATTTTCTTCGCTGTTTAAGATGTTTTTCATAGAAAAAAAGGGTATTTCACTGTATCAAATATGAAAATTTTACATTAATATTCAATGTAGAAGGATGTCAAGTAAACGATGTAAGAAATCTACTGGCTATTTGAACAATAGCCATGTTCTCTTGTAGGATAATATTTCGTTTCAAGAAATGTTCACATTGGTTTTTCAAAAATGTTATTACTGCTGTAGTTATACTAATGAAATTATTTGCAAATAATAAATTATTTGTGATGTACAAAAATAAGCTTATAAATTGATATGTTCTTCAATCACTATCTGTACTACCTCACGAATGCAATGCTAATAATTATATCCCATTTAGATATTTATGTTATGCTTAAATGATACGTTATGTTTTATATACTCAAGAAATTTGACATTGAGTTACTTATAGTAAAGTAGAGTGTAGGCCACTCCAGATTTTTTTTTCAATAAAATGTAAAAATTTTGACTTATAATTCAATTTCAAACCTTGTGAGAGCGATACAAGCCATACTGTTTGACGGACAAGAATGAAACTATGCCTATAAATAGAACATTATATGGAGAATGAGTTGAGATATTTTTTTTCAAAATTACATTCGCTAAAGGGGCGTTACAGTACGATTTGTGTTTTCAGAAAATGTTTTTTTGACGCTAAACGGCTCGTTAAAAAATAATGAAAATTTTACCAAAAATGGAACAAAAAATTAGCAATTCATAAAAAAAAATCATGAAGTTTCAATTACGGGAAAGAGCAATAACGATATAAAAACTCTTTGTTTATCCTAGACTAAGAGATCACCTGCTATACTTGTCGAATTTTTTGTATTTTTTTACATTGTTTACATTGACTTAGAAATTTTTTGAGCGAATCCATTGAGATAAAATTGATGTTTCTAATGGAAAAATCTGGAGTGGCCTACACTCTACTTTACTATAAGTAACTTAATGTCAAATTTCTTGAGTATATAAAACATAACGTCTCATTTAAGCATAACGTAAACATCTAAATGGGATATAATTATTAGCCTGTCATTCCTGAGGTAGTACAGATAGTGATTGAAGGACATATCAATTTATAAGCTTATTTTTGTACATCACAAATAATTTATTATTTGCAAACAATTTCATTAGTATAACTACAGCAGTAATAACATTTTTGAAAAACCAATGTGAACATTTCTTGAAACGAAATATTATCCTACAAGAGAACATGGCTATTGTTCAAATAGCCAGTAGATTTCTTACATCGTTTACTTGACATCCTTCTACATTGAATATTAATGTAAAATTTTCAAATTTGAAACAGTAAAATACTCTTTTTTTTCTCTGAAAAACTTCTTAAAACAGCGAAGAAAATGTTGTTTTAAGGTGATTTGTTAATTAAAGATGTACGATAATTACAGTTATTAATCTCTAAACGAAAGATTTATATTTTGAATTATCTTTTTTACATTTTTGGTTTTTAACAGAATTATTATACTGGGAATTTTATGGCTTCTTAGTATTTAATAAGATCATTTTCCTTCCCCTTTGTCAAATAACATATATACGAATTTTTTTTTAATGAGTGTTATCATTTACCTGCACAATATTATTCCTCTTACAACTCTTATAAGTCAATAATATATTTTCATTTTTCCATTAGAAACATCAATTTTATCTCAGTGGATTCGCTCAAAAAATTTCTAAGTCAATGTAAACAATGTAAAAAAATACAAAAAATTCGACAAGTATAGCAGGTGATCTCTTAGTCTAGAATAAACAAACAGTTTTTATATCGTTATTGCTCTTTCCCGTAATTGAAACTTCATGAATTTTTTTTTATGAATTGCTAATTGTTTGTTCCATTTTCGGCCAAATTTTCATTATTTTTTAACGAGCCGTTTAGCGTCAAAAAATCATTTTTTGAAAACACAAATCGTACTGTAACGCCCCTTTAGCGAAAGTAATTTCAAAAAAAAATATCTCAACTCATTTGCCATATAATGTTCTATTTGTAGGCATAGTTTCATTCTTGTCCGTCAAACAGTATGGCTTGTATCGCTCTTACAAGGTTTGAGATTGAATTATAAGTCAAAATTTTTACATTTTATTGAAAAAAAAATATTTCCTGTTGTCTTAAAATTCTGAATATATTTTTCGTTTGTTGCATTTGTAACTTCAAAGATAATGTCAAAATTTCAAAACTCTAGGGTTATCAGTTTAGGAGAAATAAATGTTTTAAAAAAAACGGTTTTTGGCAAAAAAAGTGACTTTCCCATCATGCATAATTCTTCCCAAACAATAGGGATCTTTGTCTAAATGGGGCCCATTTTTGTGTAAAATATCAACTTGATCCATCAAAGATTCTGGACCGTAGCGTGGTAACAAGCAATGCTAACACACGCACCCACCCACGCACCCACCCACCCACGCACCCACCCACCCACCCACCCACCCACCCACACACACACAGACATCATCGTAAAAACGTCATAAAACGACTTCTGGGACCTCAAAACATGTAATTCCGTCAAAATCTCGAGATCGAATTTTTTCACGATCACTATACTTTACTTATAGTAAAGTAAAAATGAAAATATATTATTGACTTATAAGAGATAATATTGTAAGAGGAATAATATTGTGCAGGTAAATGATAACACTCATTAAAAATAATTTGTATATATGTTATTTGACAAAGGGGAAGGAAAATGATCTTATTAAATACTAAGAAGCCATAAAATTCCAAGTATAATAATTCTGTTAAAAACCAAAAATGTAAAAGATAATTCAAAATATAAATCTTTCGTTTAGAGATTAATAACTGTAATTATCGTACATCTTTAATTAACAAATCACATTAAAACAACATTTTCTTCGCTGTTTAAGATGTTTTTCAGTGAAAAAAAGGGTATTTTACTGTTTCAAATATGAAAATTTTACATTAATATTCAATGTAGAAGGATGTCAAGTAAACAATGTAAGAAATCTACTGGCTATTTGAACAATAGCCATGTTCTCTTGTAGGATAATATTTTGTTTCAAGAAATGTTCACATTGGTTTTTCAAAAATGTTATTACTGCTGTAGTTATACTAATGAAATTATTTGCAAATAATAAATTATTTGTGATGTACAAAAATAAGCTTATAAATTGATATGTCCTTCAATCACTATCTGTACTACCTCACGAATGCAATGCTAATAATTATATCCCATTTAGATATTTATGTTATGCTTAAATGATACGTTATGTTTTATATACTCAAGAAGTTTGACATTGAGTTACTTATAGTAAAGTAGAGTGCAGGCCACTCCAGATTTTTGAATAATAGTTATCAAAACTTCACGGAATAATCCCGATTTCAACTACAGAATAATCAACTACTCAGTCTGCTTCAGTATACTTCTCAGTATACTTCTTGAGTGATTTTTACGCCGTTCAGTGATTGCATATACTTGAATATTTCCAGACTTTCCCAACACTCTTCTTATTCCTTTTAAGTCTATATTCGTTTGCGAAATATATTTATATATTTTTTAAACTACAATTGATTTTGCACTGAGGTACATACTCTTTAAAAAGTATATATGTTATATGTTTCTTTCAGTTTTAATTTTAATTTTGATGGAGCTAAAAAAAAAAAATTGATGTCAATATGAGTGAAGTAAATTTATAATATTTACTTATCAAGTGTTGAAAATAACACTAAGTGTTTGAGTGAGAGGTGTATTAAATATAGCAATGGAAACTTGGTCCATGAAATAGGTTTTGACTTTGTGACCTGCAGGAGCCATGCAACAATCGATTTCCTGACAAAACTTGTCGCCATTACGGAGAGAAGGGTTAACAGGCTTGTGCTGGCCAAACGAACCCACTTGGCAGAGTCGAGGCGTGCATTGGAGTCTTGCCTTTGAGGCGTAGAGCTGCGCGCGTCAAGGCAGTGACCCAGCGACTGACTCATGAATCATGTCTGCCTGCCTGTCCCAAATTAAATGCTAGTTAAGTAGAAATACAAACAGCAATTGATTTAGGAAATAGTTAGGGGCATCTAAAGTAGTGAAAAAACCTCTATCAAAAAAAAAAACCTGTCCAAATCTGTTTATTAATCTATCTGTTTGAGAAGTGTTTTCTTCATTTAATATGAAGAGAAAACAAAATCCGGACTAATCATTTTAGCGTATTCCAATGTCATTAACTTGGTAATGTGTGGTCAAAGTAATTGATTGAATGATTCCCATGTGACTAGAATCATTACAGTAATTATGATGAACGGTTTTCGTTTAGTTTCTAACCCTAAGTTACTTGTTTTGATGGTTCCTAATAAAGATACAGGCTCTTCTTAAGAAATGACGAGTAAAGTCATAAATCATCACACAAATATTCTTAACATTTTAATCATTTGATAAGTTCTAGTTTAAATAGTTTTTCTCATTGATAACCGAACAATATGTTTAAATCTTCAAAAATCGGTTATTTCAAATATATTAAAAAACAGTAATTAACAGGACAATAAAATATAGGTATAAACAGAAAACCAAATCCCCCAACAATAATCAATTCATATCCCATTTTGTCAAACATTTAGTCACCAATAACCACCAATTTTACCCAGACCAAAAAATACAAATATGACATAGAAACAATAAATTCAGTAAAATAACTATTTTGGAAGGGTATGAAATTAACAAATTAGTGCGCGATAATTCTTCTACTTGCCAGAATGAGCAAATTCTTATGTGTACAGCTTTTCTTAATTTATATATATATATATCAATGATCAAACCACAATAAGAAATGGGAAAACAAGACTAAGATCTTTCAACCGTAACAAGTTGGGTTTTTGACTCTGACGAAGACCGCTTGTTACGGTTGAAAGATCTTAGTCTTGTTTTCCCATTTCTTATTGTGGTTTGATCATTGATTGTTGTTTCACGTGTTTATGTGAAATCTTTTATATATATATATATATATATAGACAGGTTTCGTTGAACACGATAGAGTATTTCCTCTGGATAATTTTCCTTGCAACTTTTTCCAGTTTGCGGAAGATCCTTTTTTCGTTGTTAGAACAACGGTTTATGTATGTCGACGCGTTTTGACTGTCGGCTGCAATCATTTTCAAGATATGGTATGGAGTTAGGTTGGGTGGTTGTTTAGTAAAGTATAAAAATCTTCATGTCTTAAGAGAATCATTCCAGGTTGCTTTATCTCTTATTGTGGAAAGCTTTCTAATATTGAATTAAAACTAAATTATAAATATTTTAATTATTATATTAAAATATATATGTTTTAACTAACTTAAGTAGACCGAAATATTAATACATGCACAATTTGAACACCACACGGGTTAGGAAGTTTGTCGTACCTTGTTTATCGGTGATATAGCCACACAACTGGTTTTGAGTCGTAAATCTTCAAGAGGGACTGAAGCGCACGTGAACTGGTACACAAGGTGACTTCTGGGGGGAGGTTTCTGAGTATCAGACTCTGAGTTCGTTTCCTTTCATAAGAAATTCTGATTTTAGTTCTGTATTTTCATTAGTGGTAGTGACATTGTTATTGATAATTTTCTTTAAAACTCTTCTTGTTTACACAGATTATGGATAAGTCCCCTACAGTAAAGATATATGTCCCGCTCTTAATTGGGTGCTACTTTTTCATACAACTCCAAATATCATTTGTTAACGACTGATCACAAAATAATCCCTAATGAAGCTGCTAAAATTATTAAAAATTCACAAATGCTATATGCATTAACAAATTGTAGCAGTAGTCTTATAACCTAACCGAAAAAGAAAATATCTATTATTTTAAGCCATAAATACAGTGATTATAAGAATTTGAATAATATAATTACCATAATTTATAATATTAATATTACGTATTTGATTTTAAACCATACTAATCTCTATATATAAAGTTCGTGAGTTTGTTTGTTTGTTTGTTCACCCATTTTCCGTGGAGGTAGAGACCTGAAATTAAATATATCTTCTTTAATAATGAATAATGAATAATATTATACCTGAATAATGTTAAATAAAAGAAAATTATCACTATATTTCCAAAATTAGAGCAAAGGGTAGTAAGTGTCTTGCGTGCTCGCCGATGATAGCAGTGCAAATGTATTATATATAAATGTAACAAACATTTTTTTTTTAATTTAATGTTTGCATTATATAAACACTGGTAATAAACTAAAGGCATGGAACCAGGGTAGCCCACTGGCTATCGTGCTTACCGATGACAGCAGCACAAATAACTAAAAATATAAAAAAAATTTTTGAATTTAAAATTTGAATAATATAAACACTGGTAATAAAGTCAAGGCATGGAGTCAGAGTAGCCCAGGGGCTTGCGTGCTCGCTCATGACAGTAGTGCAAATGTATTATAAATAAATGTAACAAAGATATAATAAACTTCTATGTTTACAAGATACATGAAGTATTACATTTCTTTTAAAAATTTTCTAAATGAAGTATTCATTTAGAGGTTACAAATGAATAATTCTAGAAACAATTTTCAACGCAACTGTCAGATAGAATACGAATGCACTAGAAATGTATTAGAAAGACACATTCCTTTCATTAATGCTATTTTATGTTAGGTGAATAAATTGAATATTTCCATTTACAAATTATGTTTGTTTTAAATAGATTTCATTTGGTATATAACTTGAATTGATGTTTTATTTATTTATATTATAAAATAAATGTTTATTTTTACTTTCATGTGATTCTTATTTTGCTAAATATACTTACTATATATATCTTGAATCATGTTAAGAATACTATACCAATAGCTTGAGCCATATAAGAATCTGTTTCCGTGCCTTAATAACAAGAAACAGATAACAAATTCCTTTAATTTAATTATTTGTTTATTAGTGACTATTTTTATTTCGAGTAATTTTTTCATTAATATAATTCGCAAACATAAGGTGGTTGTACTTTAAAGTAATGTAATGTATAATGTAAAGGAATATAATGAAGTAACATAATGTTTGGCAATCTGTAAAGTACAGAAGGAATGAATCCCTGTAATCAATTTGGGGGTTACCGAAATCAGGAAAAACAGTTAAAACAATGTTTACTGGCATTGGGTTACAAATTTGTGCGAGTGCAGTGTATCCATTAAAGCTGTATTTAAGGAATAAAGAGTGTCGTTTTACATACGCTGAGTAGAATAATTCAATATTTTTTGAATAAGGCGCTCACCATGGGTGGTTGAACCCTTGCAAAATGAGTTTAAGTATCTTTCAATTCATTTTAATATATCAAGATTCTTTTTCTTTCAGTTTGTCGAAAAAAAAAACAAAAAAAAGTATTCCTATTTAATGTTATTATGGTTGATAACATGTGTGAGAGCATGCAATACTTGGCCTCAATGCACGCACATCTAGCCGTATAGCCGATGTGCCACTAATCCCTTAATTTATTCGGCTGGCTGCTGATTTAGTTTGGACAATAGCTCCGTGACTCGGTCTCGTAACCTCTAACTTTACTCTCATTAGCTTCAAATCACGCGACATTTCAAGGTCACCTGCTTTCTCTCCAGTTCCTTTGAAGATGAAACACATCCTTCTTCTATTTTATAAATCACTTTATTTTTATACTCTTTGCATTGTTACTTCTTTTAATTTTTTTTTACCATATTTGATTTTGAGAATTAAAACTAAAGTGCTTCCAAAATCTTATTATTTTGAGAGAGATTATTACAAGTTTGGGGAAAAATGAAAATTCTTGGAATTTTCTGGTGGACCCATTGAGATTTTTGTAAAATAGAACTAAAAAACCAAAAATCCAATCAAAATATGAAACTATTTTGAGAATTCATATGTTTTCATTTTTATTATTTGTTTTAAATGAAGAATTTTTGTTCATATAGTGTTTGATTAATCATTAATCGATGCATTGCCAGGTGTATATAGTATAATTGTTCAACATTTTCAACTGTTGTTATAAAGTTTGATATTTCATAATATTTTTGTCCCCAACTTTTCATAGGGCATAATAAAATTATCAGTAGAGGAGTATACTGTAAAGCTTCGTTATGCCAATTTCGATACTAAAAAATAAAACCTGTTTTGTTTGCATTTGTAAAACTCTGTGATTATTGACAGTAACGAAGTAGCGATCAATTCGTGAAAACATTTACCGATAGATGTTATCACATATCAGGCAGTAAATAGAAAGTAAATGAATCATAGGAATGTATGTAGTTAGGAAGCAGCCCCGGCTCATTTAACGATAGAAGTATGTTTAGAGTAAGAATGAAGACGGTAGTGAGTGCTACATCAATCGACTTACAACCAATGAAGACAAAACCAACTTGCCATTGAAACATCCTTGTCCAAAACCTCAACCTCCTACAAACCCTAACCCTCTGAATACCCCTAAGGAACCTTGCTTTCCTCTGCAACCCCTTCGAAGACTTCATCCTGGAATTATTCATGTCATTATATAAATCCGTTATAACTCGTGAATTGGTGTTGTAACCACAGACCGGTATCGCAAATTGTCTACCTTCAAGCGGTTGTACAAGGTTTGAAACCGGTCGATCGGCTTCAACACCGAGACACTGAGTATGACGGATTATATTATGCTTATTTACCTCTTTGATACTAACAATTAGTTTTTATTTAATCCTAGTATTAACATGGAGGTTATTTTATAACTTTAGGTCTATAAAACCACACAACTACAAACACAATCAAACTTTTGTATGACACTAGTTCAGTAGATGAAGAAAATGCATGAATAGACTCGACGACCCAGAGATCCACTGACATAAACACTTATCAGACCACAATAGTCCAGCAATAGATAGTCTCTGATCTAGACTACTAATTCCTTCATAGTACACTGTAAGCTGTTGAAAAATTCGTAGGAAGATAACTAATAAAAATTCTAAATATATCGAATCAATGATACAGTGTTCTAAAATTATTAGCATTATTAAGAAAAAAAAAAGTTACTCTCACATGCTTCAATATTAGCTAAAAACAATATGAATTGCAAACAAGCCAGCACTATACAACTGACATTAAGATTTGGTTTGACATGCACAAACCTACTGTCAAAGTTTCAGCTTGCTATGCACTATGGTGGTTAAGTTTACTTGTGACAAAATTTTGCGGACAAACCGAAAAACTGACCAACAGAAATTTTTTTAAGATTTTGGTTTTTTAATTCGGTTTCTCTAATATACGTATTTAACGTAAAAAAAACTTGAATTGAGTCAGTTCTAAGTAATGTACAAACAAAATATTTCTTTTATTTATATAGATAGTATAGCTGAGTGTAAGCCACTACAGGTTTTTTCCGTCACTCGTGGTTTAATTAAATTGTAAAAAGTTTTGAATTTATTTGTTAATTTTCTATATGGCAAAATTCTTCTTTTGTTACGTCAAATGACATATATACAAGATTTCTCTAATCTCAAAGCTGCAGGCATTTTCAGCGCTTCAAAGTTCATTAAATGATAAGGCTCTGATGAATTAATCAAACCGTGACAATCCTTGATACCTGGCATAAAAACAAAGCCACGAATATTTTTATACCTGAATTTTGGTATATTCAAGTATTCTTATACCTGTAGTATCATACAAAGTAATCAAATAAACATGGTTTATAACTATACGATATATTATTCTTACTTCCCGTTAAATAAATATGTTTGGTAAATTAATAACTATTATTCAATTTTTCGTATGAGATAAACTTTTTCGATGAATATAAAGCGGAGATTGTAAGTTTTTAATTAAAGCTGCAATACTGTTTAAATGATGGTTATAAGAAAGGTGTGGCGTGCTCTTAAGCGGTTATGAGCCTCGAGGTAATTATATGAGTCGTTTCTGAATGAGCAATAAATTACATTTATCAGGGAGGAAAAAGAGCGATAGATGTTAAACAGAATCACTTTTAAGCAGAAATAAGTATGTAGGGAAAACTGTTTAGTGTTAAAAGAAATGTGAGTGATCACGGCAACTATGTTATCTAAAAAAAGGTATGGTTCAGGCATCTAGACTGAATTATATTTTACTATAATACTGTTGTATGAGAGTAGTATACAGAGCAGTGTGTCCATTAATTGTTCGAGATCGCCATTAGAAACACTGACACACAGGTTGTTACATACATACCAATATATGAGTATATGAGTGATCAAACCACAAAAAAAAATGGGAAAACAAGACTAAGATCTTTCAACCATAACAAGCGGTCTTCGTCACAGTCAAAAACCCAACTGAAATACTAGATGCAGAAAACATCTGGTAAGGGGTTGAGAAGAGTGGGAGGGAAGAATGGTATTTTAAAAGGGTGAAAGCGCAGGAAAGGACTAATGTCCAGAAAGGGATGTTTGGGGAAACAAAGGTGTACAGTAAGAAAAAGTAAAAAACTATCCGGTAGCTGTCAACCCTCTTTGAAGAGGCTATTGCCCTCGTGACGAAAGTATCAAGTTTTAAGGGACCGTTTCTATTGTTTATAATATATGATCTATTAAATTTAATTAGAGACGATTCAATATTTCTTAACATTGATTTTTCATAGGTAATAAATTTAGCTCCTGTCCAATCAATATGATGATTTTCATTTTTTATATGCAAAAATAAGACACTACTTTTTTCCTGTCTACTTACGTTGTATTGGTGCTGTTTTACACGTGTAAAAATGATTTACCAGTTTGACCAATATAAATTTTATGACAGTTTTTGCACGGAATTTTATAAATACCAGCGGACTCCAATTCCCAATATGTTGGGATCTCATATATTATTATTATACCATTATTGTAAAACTTAATATTATTATAATTTTACTATAATCCCTATGAATATATTTAATATAATTAGTTTTACCTTTATTAGTCGATAGTATCATATTATAACTTACAGAATATTAGCTATTATTATTAATTTTTATTTTATTATTATTATTATTGACATATTGCTTTTAGTTCTAAATAGCTGTAAGGTTTCAAATATTGTCCAAGGGCGGAAAAGCCCGGTAGAAGAGACTCAGTCTCAACTGTACGGCTACCCCCGTAATGTAAACTATTGGCTGTAGCCCTCAGTAAAAGAATTTTTCATTCATTCATTTCAAAGCCGTCGGATTTTTAAATAGAAAAATTCATATTTTTGAGAACATACCAATGTTAAAAACATAGATAAGTCTGCATGCGTTCTCCATCCAACAGCTGTCAGGAGATCTGCAAAAAAGCGTTTAAATGGGCTTGTTTGAGAAAATGCTCCTTTTCTGTCTGCTAAATTTACTAGACAGGTTTGCCAAAACAACCAAAGCTGCTTAAGCGGAAATCCTTTTAGAGTTGAGCATTAGGTTGTTCTTGACTAAGTTTGAAAAGTGGGTCGTTAAAGTACACAAATACAAGCAATTTTACTTTAATTGCTCCAAATAATACTTCTGCAGGCAAAAACATTTCAAGACAGAGTTTATGAGTGATTAATTTTAAAAAATCCAACTAATGAAGTTACATTATCACAATGTATGAACATTGTAAGGAAGGATGGTACAAATTATACGTCTTTCAGCTGCGCTAAATTACAGAATCAGTCTAAGAGGGTGAAAAACATTTAATTTACTCCATTTCTATGGAGACTGACCTAATAACTTTTTTTTGTAAAGGGCAAGGTGCGTGCAGTGTAGTTCAACTTTGCGCGTTGCTTGAACAACTATTATCGCCTCCGTTAAATATTCGCGAAGACATCTCAATTCATCTTCTATTTTTCTACTGATAACGGATAAATTTTCAAAATATCAAAAATAGAAAGTTTCTATTTTAGTTATCATTTGTTGAACATCCATTTCAAATAATACTGTTTGAATTAAATTTTTGCATTGAAAAAGTAATTCTACTATATATAACTTGTAGAATTTAATTTAACAATATTTTTCGTGCAACCTGTAATAAAAAATCTGTAGTGGCCTACACTTAACTATACTACAAGTAAACAAAATATCAAACACATTAACCACCAACTGATCTATTGCGTTGTTTATATTTTAATCAATATGCATAATATATTTACATTTCGATGTAGTAATTTTATTAGTTACAAGAATCATGAAATTAATTATGAATATGACTTCTTATTAAAATTTTTGAACTCGTACTTTCCGCAGCCATAGCTGTCATACTGTCTATGTCTATGCCATTGTTGTAACTAAATTCAACTTCAGATTTGAAGTTCACTAATGACATTTATAAGTATAGATAGAGAAGTATCACTCACTTCTATAGTATTGCGAATGACTTGACAGAAAACATAATTCATTCCGAAATGATTGGCTCGACAACAGATATAATGTGATCAAGGGTTTCTATCACTTCTAGACACATAGTTCATTCTTCGAATGATCTCAAATACGCTTCCATTCATAGTACTTAAGTAATCAAATTGTAATAAAAGTTCTTCATATATTTTTCTAACTTCTGCCTTTAAATAGATTCAAACTGTAGCTTGCTTGTCCAAGAGTCAAAGGCTCCAACTCTTTGTTCTTCCATGAACCTGAAGGACAGACAGCTAATGTGGTATATACAAACGCATTTGCTTAACACTGTACTAATAAAATGTCATTTTCTACTATTCTATAATTTCTAATGATATTTTGGAATACCATGTATCATCTCCAAAGTTTTGAAAAAAACATGACGGGCACGTTTTGCTAGTAAGTAAATATAAAAACAAACTCATTGACTTGTTGACTAAGTACTGGTTTTAATTTAATGCGAGAATAAATAATAGTGATGTTACGGTAAATATTATGAAAGTTTACCAGTTTAATCGATCTATTTGTTTTAATGTAGATTTAACAATTTTGGTTAGTAATAGCAACCCTTGAATTATTAATTTAGACGAGCCGGATATATTATTATTATTGCCATGATTTATACTATGTTTATTAAACTGTAAAACTGATTCCCACACATGCACATTCTGTACCTCTCATTTCGTCGATCCTATTGTCACTTCAATATTAAACGTCAGATTCTCGTCCACTTTGTACTTGTCTCTAGAAAAGTACCACTTAATTCTATAAATTTAAATTCATTCTATAAATGTTACGTAAGGTTTGGTAAGAAACATTATCCCGTTAAATTGCGATTTTCTTCCATTCAGACAGAATGTAAACAAAGGTTTGCTCTGTTATATTAATTTTTAAGAAAATGATATCTTAAAAATGTATTTCTAAATCATACCAACTCCAATATGTAAAAATTTCCTTTTATTGATAAAAAATATCTACCAGGAAGACGTTTAATAGTTGTTCCATGTTAAAGGTAGTGCAGGTGATGATTACTCGTGATATTATTATAACAGGAGTAATGATGAGTCACTGTCTGCCCAGTCCATTAAAGTAAACACTAACTTTTCTGTTCTTTTGCAAAACTGAGGTTATTTTCCTTTAAGTCTTCTCTCCGTTTTATATTATTCTCAATTTTTTTTCTGAATCTGCTATTTTGCTGAATCTACTTCATTCTTGATTGCTGCAACATTTCAGGAGAGATATTGCGAGTTGTATAATAAATTATGTTATCCAGAGTATAAAATAT
Source organism: Hermatobates lingyangjiaoensis (assembly GCA_026182355.1). Lineage (NCBI taxonomy): Eukaryota > Metazoa > Arthropoda > Insecta > Hemiptera > Hermatobatidae > Hermatobates > Hermatobates lingyangjiaoensis. The sequence continues at coordinate 71,199 of JAPFBL010000569.1, forward strand.
TTCAAGAACTTAAATTTTAGCATTTTAAAAATTTAAATTGAAGTATTTTAAACTCATCAATATGATATTGTGTTTACTTGTTTGTTTGTTTTTTCATTAAGTATCTTTCAGTTAATTTGAGATACACATATTGAGCTAAGTAGAATAGTTAAAAAACGAGTACAAATTAGTTGTGTGTTCGTGAATGCAAAATCTGCTGTGTATTTTAACCACTTATGCTTTCAAGAAGATTTCCTTATATTCTACTGATATATAAATATATGTTAGCAATGATAATAGTAAATCTAGTTTTATATCATAATAATATAAAGAAACTCGAAACACATCACAACTACGTTATTTATTCACTTAAAATGTCTAAATGTTTAAGATTTCTCTTAAACATTTGGTTTAAGATTTAGAAATATGTTTTTGAGGGCGTTAAGAGTTTGCTCTCCTGAATTCCTTAATGAAGAGATTAATAAAATTAGGTCAATTGCCCTTTCATTAAAATACCCCTCTTCTTATATTGATTTAGCTTTGAAGGGTGCTAAAAAAAAAACTTTCTCTAATACTTCAACAGTGCCCCTTTTATTATCAAATTCTTTAGTTTTGCCATACCACGAATCATTGGACCCTTCCAAGATTAGCCAAACAACTTGATTTTAATATAGTGTTTTCTAATCGTAATAACGTGGGTAATATGTTAATAAAAAACTCTCCCAGCGAATTGGAGTCCGCTGGTATTTATAAAATTCCGTGCAAAAATTGCCATAAAATTTATATTGGTCAAACTGGTAAATCATTAAAGACACGTGTAAAACAACACCAATATAACGTAAGTAGTCAGGAAAAAAGTAGTGCCTTATTCTTGCATATAAAAAATGAAAATCATCATATTGATTGGACAGGAGCTAAATTTATTACCTATGAAAAATCAATGTTGTTAAGAAATATTATTGAATCGTCTCTAATTAAATTTATTAGATCGAATATTATAAACATTAGTAACGGTCTCTTCAAACTTGATACTTTCGTCACGAGGGCAATAGCCTCTTCAAAAAGGGTTGACAGCTAGCGGATAGTTTTTTACTTTTTCTTACTGTACTCCTTTGTTTCCCCAAACATCCCTTTCTGGACATTAGTCCTTTCCTGTGCTTTCACCCTTTTAAAATACCACTCTTCCCTCCCACTCTTCCCAACTCCTCACCAGATGTTTTCTGCATCTAGTGTTCAGTTGGGTTTTTGACTCTGACGAAGACCGCTTGTTACGGTTGAAAGATCTTAGTCTTGTTTTCCCATTTCTTATTGTGGTTTGATCATTGTATATATATATATATATATATATATATATATATATATATATATATATATATATATGTATATATATTGTGCTCCGTGCTGAACTCTCAAATCAGTGACATGTTCGTCATCCCGAGTTCTAGGACCTTCGAACCTAGAATAAAATTTGTTCGGAACTCTCCCATGTTGTGACCTGTCGAAGGCGAGAAGTGCTGGGGTGATTTAACTGTCTATCGCGTGGGTGCGCGCATGTAGCGCTGCTTTGACAGTTAAATGCTGCCACTATTTGAACTGCTCTAATTTATTTTGTTGTTAATTTTTGGTTTATGTTTTACTATATTTCGTTCTATTGTTTACTGTTTATACCTAATGATGGCCAATGTGGCCGAAAGCTTGTTTCCCTGTAGTTTTTTAACCCAGTTTGTGTTTGTGTAGTGTCAAATATAGTTTGTTTCATTAGTTTTCTTCAAGATTGTTTTCCTATTCTTGTTATGGAATTAGGTAGATTAATTTTTGAGCTACCAGTCAATTACAAGAAAATAATAAGGCATAGAACATCTTTCTAAGAAGATTATTAATGCTGAAGCCGCTGTGCTTTTTAACAACACTTGTTTAAAAGAAGACTTGCTGCCATTATACACCAATATATATCAATGATCAAACGACAATAAGAAATGGGAAAACAAGACTAAGATCTTTCAACCGTAACAAGCGGTCTTCGTCAACTCAGTTGGGTTTTTGACTCTGATGAAGACCGCTTGTTACGGTTGAAAGATCTTAGTCTTGTTTTCCCATTTTCTTATTGTGGTTTGATCATTGATATATATATATATATATATATATATATATATATATATATTTTAATGCAAATCAGCTTTTGCAGTGGTACTCAAAAACGAGCAAGTCCCACATTTCGATAATTAGTTGGCTAAATTTATACACAATGATATATATAAGCTTCGAATATTAACAAACATATTGATACAAAATTAAATTAATATATTATAAAATTTGTACTCAAATTCTTATTTATATTTTTATTATTTATGAATTCTTTACTTATTTTTCTCTCAGTTATCAGATCTTTATTATATTGAATTTTGACTTTGCTTCTGTTTTGTTACTTTCATATGAATCTACAGATAAATTTATCAGTTGAGTATATGAATAATATAAAAATTAATAATTAAATAATAATTTGTATTGCATTGATCATTCATTTATATTTTATCATATAAATAAAATGAATAATATTGCTATATAGGTTGTAAGATTATAAGAAAAATTAACAATCTTATTTGAACAATTGTCCCCTTGACTCTTGGTATTTCGGAACTTGTTTATCAGCACAAACAATTTGCTCTGAAACCGACGGGTTAAGACGAGAATAAGCGTTATAACAGTAAAATAGAATCTTTCTTTCTTTTTTTTTAACAAACTGGTGCTGATAATTTCTTGAAGTTTTTCCAATGTTTGTTTAATCTGTGAGGTAAAAATAGTGGCCGTTTTTTTTTCAACATGTTCCACTTTATTGTATTACATGCAAGTGATACATTCTTGTCAGTACGTTCTTTACAACCATATAACTTAAAACTATAATTTGGCTATATACAATGTTGACAATGAAGAAGTATTAACAATTAGCCTATTTACAGTTGTTATGTAACGATATAACATGATAGTTTTAATACTTTAATTTCCAAATATTATGCGTAATGTTATATACAAGTCCTATAAACTCACATTAATGTAAATACAATGAATTATACAATGCACTAATGGTAGCTTATGGAATTATAAAGATGTTGTAAATATTACCGTATTTCATAAACTGTTCAGGTCAACGTCATTTAGAAATTTTAGGAATATCTTTCTGAGATCGTTTTTCATAAGGTCTTCTTTTGGTGGCCAAGTTTTTCCCATACTTTCTACTTGTCTTTTGAGCTGGTGTCGTCTATTGTCTAAGATAGTACAGTTATAAATAAGATGGTTAACATTTTGAATTCCTTCGTCGCAAGGACACCTAGAGGAGTTTTTGTAGAGGTATGCTGGAATCTTTCCGTGGCCGGTCATCATTTGAGTTTCTTTGTATGTCAGTTTCAGATCTGTTATCCCAGTCGAGAGTAAACTGTAGGGAAGTATTCCCTTGTCACCGAACCATGGGTACTGTTCTGTTATTCATTGTAGGTTCCATTTTTGAATACTGTTAGTATTCAGTCTTTTTTTGTGGAACGACCATGGTGGCATATGATGTTTGATTGGCTCCATTGTATCTGTAGTCATTTGCTTTGCAATAGAATCTGCAATTTCATTTCCCATAGTTCCCACATGGGCTCTCGTCCATGTAAAAATGACTTCTCCGTGTCCTTGGAGATTATTAAGCATGTTTCAAATATTTGTAATTATGGAGTAATGTTTCTTCCGATTGGTTATTAAATCTATACTGACTTTACTGTCTGTGATGATATTTGTACTCCAGTTATTGGTCAGAGGTCAGAGGTCAACCATGTTAATGCCTCTTGAATGGCTAAAAGTTCCGCTTGGTTGTTGGAGCATTCTGGACCTAACCTGAACCCCTTCTCTTCAATAGTATTATCACCGCTGTAGACAACGAATCCAGCTCCTACTCCTGATTCCGTTTTGTTTCCATCAGTGTACATTTTGTATACTGTTGTGTCATCATGAATGTCAGAACGAACTATTTTTGGGTATTGTCCGGGATGAGGCCAGTATTTGAAATTTAAATTAGATCAATATGTTTGAGTTATATTGTTTGATGACCTTAAATGGTATTGAAGATATAATTCTTCAGCTTCGATCAAAATAGTGACTGTTAATAGAAAACTCTTAAGGAAGGTGTTCTACATTGTATTGAATTTCGTACTGTAAAGTATAGTTAAATTATAAATACCTTATAATTATTGAAAAATATTTTAGTATTCACCATTTGGATTTACTTTTATGTTAATAAAACATAAAAGATTTATTTATCTTTAATTAATTTAATGAATCCTGGGACAATTAAAATATATACATTTTAAGTAATTAGGTGAAAGACAAAACTCATTCAACTATTATTAATATCATTCTGTAACCATTAAAATGCAAAACTGGAATTAATAGATGAAGTGTTACTAAACTTTTTTCTCAATAAATAATTTAAGTAATGATAAATAAATTCATTAGAGGTTGATACTGTATTTTTAACGTACATTTAAGACAGTTTCATTTTCTATAAAATATTATATATTTTATATTATAAATTATATATTTTATATTATAAAATATTATAAATTTTCTATATATTATTTTTAGTATACTAGAGGTTGTTAGCAATATTATAATAAACATAAACCAGCAAATTTTTTCCTTGTTGGACCGGTTTGATTTAAAGAATAAAATGTCATAACTGGACTACATCTTTAAACTCAATAAAACCAATTCTAATTTTACAAATTATTTGTTGACATCTGGACAGGAACCAGACAGGATGAAAAACTCCACGGACTTGCATAAAACTTAATTGCACAAATAATATAGTTCATTTTTGTCGTAATTTTGCTTACAAACTCGCCTTATACTTTATTAAATACCATATATATATTTTGGATGTATAATCTGATTTCTTAGATTTTTTTGTCTTGGTCTCCCGACTAACAATCAACAACTCAGTAAAAAAAATTACTCGGTATAGTAGGAGAAAAGTGTTACGCATTGTGTAGTCTCTATAGTAACATAGAAATGAAGCACTTGAAAGTCGTTGAGCACATTAAAAGTTTTAGTGCATCATGAAGACCATTAATGCCTTAATCATAGAAGAAGGGATATACTTAATAAGTGAACTACATTGACAAGGCATATTATTGTTCAAACAGTCTGTGTCGTTTACAAATGTATTCTTCACATTAAAAATTAATTTAGCTCTCTAGGAATTCATTTCAAACGCCTCATCATGGTCTCTTCAATTGACTACCATTAAAGCAGTTGAAGAAATATATATTTTTATTATGAAACCTCGTATTCAAAAATGATTGACTATTTCATATACCAACTAATTAATATGGATGTAAATAAATATTTTCTAAGTACATGGTGAAATATGTTAAACTTAGTAGAAGAATCATTTACAGGTAGAAACAAACAGTAAGCAGTATTTGTAAAGTGTGCTTTATCAGTTAGTAGGCACATTTTTAAAACTCTTACTTTTGACACTAAATCTGTATTTCTTCATTCCTCAGATTCATAATGGCCATTTCACGTATGTTTCCTCTGTTCATGGTAATGTCATGGGTATTCACATGTTCCATGATTGTCAAGTCCATAGTCTATGAGAAAGAGGAGCGACTTAAAGAAACCATGAGAGTCATGGGACTTTCAAATGGCATCCATTGGATTGGTTGGTTGATAGACAGTTTAATCCCTATGGTTTTAACCAACATGTGTCTTTCTTTAGTTCTTGTTGTAAGTATACATTTAATCATTTCACTTAATTTCTTACTATATATTTATTTCAAATTATAATTTGTGTTATATCTGTTTTAGTACGGGAAAATACTTACATATGCTGACGTGTCCTTGCTGTTTGGGTTTATGGTGGCCTACTCCCTTGCTACAATATCTCAATCATTTCTCATTTCAGTGTTTTTTTCTAAGGCCAACTTGGCTGCCGCTTGTGCTGGAATAATTTTCTTAGTTTTGTATTTACCTTACCCATTTATTGCCCGGTGGATAAATTATCTTCAACCTTACCACAAAGCATTATTGGTAAGATTAACAAAGAAATAAATCATTTAAAACTATTTATTTACTCTTAATTAGTAATTCAGAAGAAGCCGCTCATGACCTATAATATTAACCATCGTATATTTCATTAGTATTGATTTTAATAGTTGTATTTCTTTTCTGATATTTGTTTATACACCTGTAAAAAAACCCTCAAGGTTTTTGTAATGCTTACTTTCATATATATATATATATATATATATATATATATATATATCATTAAAGTTTATGAAAACTCGGTCTCTTCCTGATAAAAACGAGTTTGGTCAAACCGAGTTCTCATTAACTTTAATTTTGTTTCTATTTTACGGTAGACACTTTTATCAATATTTATATCAAAACACTGTTGGTCTCCAACCGTCCCTTCACAAGTGCGCTTGGTGTCCCTATCTCAACTCTCTTGATGACGGTTCAACCGAAAATTAGAGATAGTAAGTGTGTTTGTTCCTTAGTTCTGTGTCTGTGATTCACCGTAAAAAATTTGTTGTCTTTTTGGGTCGTTTTCCTGTTTACAATATATATATTATTAAAATAAGCAGCAGCTTCTGCATTGACCAGTTTCTTGTTGACTGGAAAACAAAGTTAATTTAGTGATTAAAACTGTGATTAAAATTTAGTTTTTCGTGTTTGACCTATGTTTATTGTGTGTGTTAATGTCTTTTGCTAACCTTCTTTGGAAGCTACCAGAGTCTCACCGCAAAGTGATACGAAAACTAGAGAGTGTCAACAAGAAACTGGTCAATGCAGAAGCTGCTGCTTATTTTAATAACATATGCTTAAGGGAAGACCTGCTGCCTTTGTACACAAATATATATATATATATATAAACTCAAAAATTGTTATTGACCTCTTCTATTCTATTCACTGTTTTGTTATTGAGGGCTAGGTCAAATAAAAGAAAATAAACTCCTTTCTAGGCCGACGTTTCGATGTATTTGTACATAACTTTTAAATAGATGTGTACTCAACAACTCTGATCATAAAATAACCTTTTGTATGTATCTGTTGGTCTTAACAAAAATGTGTGTTATTTCTCTATGTGAGTTGTAGATTGTTTTGATAAATGTACTATAGTCTTACTCTAATTTTAGCCCTGAAGATGATGTACAAATACATCGAAACGTCGGCCTAGAAAGGAGTTTATTTTCTTTTATTTGACCTAGCCCTCAATAACAAAACAGTGAATATATATTTATATAATATATATTAATAATATATATATATTAAATATATATATATGTATATATATATATATATCATTAAAGTACACAGCAGCCTCTGCGTTAACGACTTTTAAGCTGATCTGCTCCAATTTACGAACAGCCTTGCGGTAAACATGATTACGTGAGGATTTGCTGCCATCATACATACATACATATATATATAGTTCAATATAAACAAAGAAGCATAGAGAAATCAAAAGAACACACTTACAGTCTCTATTTTTCGGTTTGAACCGTCTTCAGGAGAGATAAGAGAGGGAAATCAAATGCACTGGATTAACCAACTGTAAGTGGGTTCTTTTGATTTCTCTATGTTTCTTTGTATATATTGAACTATATTTGTCCGCTTTGGATCGTATTTCCAACGAAAAAGTATAATATATATATATATATATATATATATTATTTATGATCCAATCACAATATGAAGTGGGAAAAAAAGACTAAGATCTTTCAACCGTAACAAGCGGTTTTCGTCTGGGGCAAATCTCAACTGATCCTACTGTTGTTTGGACATTGATATGTATAGATACTTTGGATAATTTTATATATAATAAAAGCTTGCACTTGTTTCAGTCGTTGTCCTCTAACGTGGTCATGGGCGTAAGGGCATCTTACTTTGCCAGTTATGAAGAGCGAGGAATAGGCGCTACCTGGGATAACATTCACTTGAGTCCTCTCTACGGGGATGCATTCAATCTACTATACGTTATTTATATACTCCTCTTCGACTTTGTTTTCTTTTTTTTGTTGGCTATTTACATCGAAGCAGTTTTTCCTGGTAATTTTCATCTCTATATTTTTATTCAAATATTGTTTTTTTCAATGAAGCTTTTAATGCAAATTTTAATCTCAAGTTCAAAAAAAAGTTTCGTTTATTAGAAATTTAAGGGTTTCTGAGGTAAAATGGATAAACAAACAAAAATCTTCACACATTGAAGTTTTATTCAACAGCAACAACGTGTTTCGAAAACTTCGTTTTTACTGGACCAACCCTTCATCACCATATCCTTGGTGTCTTCCTGATGAAGAATACAAAATGGATAAACAAACAAAAGTCTCCACACAAATGAAGTTTTATTCAACAACAACAGCGCGTTTCGAACACTTTGTTTTCACTGGACCAACCCTTCATCACCATATCCTTGGTGACTTCCTGATGAAGAACACAAAGTGTTCGAAACGCGTTGTTGTTGTTGAATAAAACTTCATTTGTGTGGAGACTTTTGTTTGTTTATCCATTTTTATATCAGAATGAGTAAATACCATACAATTACGGATTGCACAACTAATGATTTAAGGGTTTGTTTTTAAATGGGGTAGTGCAGGGGTTCTCAGGCTTGCTTGACCCATGCACCCCTTTTACCATTTGTCAAAAGTTCATTCTGCCCCTCATTTCCAAAAAAAATTTTCAAAAATGCATTCTAAATAATATGCAAATATTACAAAAAAAAAAACTTTTATTTTTCCTCATTTGTATATATACATTCACAACATTATACATGGCTTATGTTTATAATTGAGTTTTATAAATTAAATGCAAATTGAAAATATTGATAGATATACAAAATAGAAATAAAAGCAGAATTTATTTTCAATTTATAATGAATTACTTAAAAAACAAAAATGAAACTAATGCAATTTAAAAAGGTAAGTAAAATAACAAGAGATTAAAATCTGCAATCAATGTAATTCAGAAGATTACGATTCATCAAATGACAGAAACTGTGATTGTTTTGCTTTGGCCAATTCTGAAATATTCGGAGGAGTGCTTGACAGGGCACAACGCAGGTCGTTTTCTACCTCTAATCTACTGCGTTGCTTTGTTTTAATTGTTGTGGGACATTTAAAAACATGCCTGAGGGGACTGCACAACCTGTAATGAACCAGTGTTGCACAACCTGTAAATGAACCATATGTATACGTTGACTAAATGTGTAGCTTTGAATGTGTTGTTTTGAACTGTGTAAAATAAAATGACATCAAGAATCTCCTTTCGTTAAATTATTTGATAACGGACCTTCAACAGGTTATGGGCCCAGGCCGTTAAATATTGTTAATTGAGCAAAGTTGTGTGTTTGAACTTGGACTCGTGTTGCAATTTGTTTTGTTTGTATTTTTGAACAATGGAAGCGACAAAAGTAAACATTGGCCTTCTTGAAGGAAAGAAAAACTGGTCTACCTGGAAATATAAAGTAACAATTTTATTGAAAAGTACTCCTGGTGCACTGGATATTGTGGAAGGGAGAGTGGTTGCACCTGAAGATCCTTCAAAGGATGCAAGTCCATCAGTGGTAAAGGCATTTGAAAAAAATTATGAAACTTTTACCAAGTTAGATAGTATTGCTCTATTGATTATTACTACTAACATGACGGAGGACACTTTGAAGTTGGTGATGCGCTTTTCTAATTCTAGGGATGTTTGGCTGGAATTACACAGGTTATTTGATGGCTGCAGGGAGGACAAAGCATTTGACTTGTGTATTCAATTTTTTTGCTATAAAATGGATCCGAGTGATAACATTGTTGGTCATATTTCAAAACTGAAAAATATTTGGAGTGATCTAAATACAGAATTAAGCAAGGAAAGGGCTACTAGTGAACTTCCAGAGTTGCTACTCGTATGTAAGATCCTTCATACATTACCTGATAATTATTTTAATTTTAGGCGAAGTTGGCAACTCATTCCAAGGACTGACAAACTGTCGACAACCTGACAACGCAGCTCTGTATGCATGAGCGGACTCTTACATTAAATGACAGGGGAAATAGTCAGGAAGTTCTTCTAGCTCGACACTCAGGAGCAACCAATGATGATAAAATAAAGAATAATAAGAAGATATGTGCAACTACTGCAAGCTTCCTGGACATAAAATAATATTTTTAAAAAGTGGATTTCTGATGGAAGACCACCAAAAACAGAGAAATCTACCCAAAAATCTCATGGAAAGGGGGTTAACATGATGTTGTTGGCCACCACCTCCTGCAAACTGTCAGCTGAGTGCAATCAACAAGACTGGTTTGTTGATAACGGACCCTCAACAGGTTATGGGCCCAGCACGTTAAATATTGTTAATTGAGCAAAGTTGTGTGTTTGAACTTGGACTCGTGTTGCAATTTGTTTTTGTTTGTATTTTTGAACAATGGAAGCAACAAAAGTAAACATTGGCCTTCTTGAAGGAAAGAAAAACTGGTCTACCTGGAAATATAAAGTAACAATTTTATTGAAAAGTACTCCTGGTGCACTGGATATTGTGGAAGGGAGAGTGGTTGCACCTGAAGATCCTTCAAAGGATGCAAGTCCATCAGTGGTAAAGGCATTTGAAAAAAAATTATGAAACTTTTACCAAGTTAGATAGTATTGCTCTATTGATTATTACTACTAACATGACGGAGGACACTTTGAAGTTGGTGATGCGCTTTTCTAATTCTAGGGATGTTTGGCTGGAATTACACAGGTTATTTGATGGCTGCAGGGAGGACAAAGCATTTGACTTGTGTATTCAATTTTTTTTGCTATAAAATGGATTTTCTTTATGTTGTAGAAGGCTATATGACTGTTGAACTCAGCCCTCTGATGTTGATTTCTTGAAGAAATATTGCAACTCCCAAAGAAGAATGGATTTTTCTTTATCTTGTAGAAGGCTATATGACTGTTGAACTCAGCCCTCTGATGTTGATTTCTTGAAGAAATATTGCAACTCCCAAAGAAGAATGGATTTTTCTTTATCTTGTAGAAGGCTATATGACTGTTAAACTTGGGCTTCAAACAAAGCTCAGCTGACCCTTGCCTTTTTTTATTCAAATAAAGGGGTCTGATAAACTGTTGGTGGCTCTCTATGTTGATGACGGTTTGGTTGCATCCAGATCTTTGGAGAATCCTACCGCGCAGTGGAAGCGTGCCTAGGCCCCGACATTCTGATTTGTGTTCCCGATTGGGACTTGTAGATATGTAAATCATTGTTTGTTTTTCAGTTTTTTTTTTGATGTTGTTAAATGAGGGAGAGTGTTGTGGGACATTTAAAAACATGCCTGAGGGGACTGCACAACCTGTAATGAACCAGTGTTGCACAACCTGAATATGAACCATATGTTTTCTGTATACGTTGACTAGAATGTGTTGTTTTGAACTGTGTAAAATAAAAGATGACATCAAGAATCTCCTTTCGTTAAATTATTTGATAACGGACCTTCAACATTAATTTGCAACAAATTTGAAAAGCCTGACTCACAAAGATATGTCGATACAAATGGAAGCAATGCACGGATAGCTATTTCCGACACTTTTGGGTAGGATTCGCACATCAGGGGCCAAAATTCTGTTATTGATTTTTCATCAAACATATCTCTTGCTTCCGAATCAGTTTTTAGCTCAAGGAATTCATCTTGGCAATCATCTGGAACTCTTTCAACTGGCAATTTGAATGGATTTCTTACTAAATCGAACTCATCATCACCAATTTCAGGAAAGTATCTGCTGAATTCATTTTCCAGTGCTGTCAAATGCTGCAAAATTTCATTTTTTGCAAATTGTGGAAGCATCTTATCTTCACCACAAACATCAAGAATGGATGTCAGTTTCTCAAACATAGCTACATTTTTTGTATTGACTTTTCTCTTCCAATTTTCAAGCTTGCTCATAAAAGCTCTCAAGGCATCTACGAATTTTTTAATATTTGTATTCCTTCCTTGCATCTGAAGATTCAGTTTATTCAGCTGCTCGAATATATCAACCAAATAAGCAAGACGCATGATCCATTCTTCATCGTTTAGCCAGGCAAGAAATTCGGTCTTACCTTGAACCTCGAAAAACAATTTGAGCTCGTCCCTAAGCTCAAATATTCGCTCAGTTACATTCCCTCTTGACAGCCAACGGACGTTTGTGTGAAAAAGAAGTGAATGATGAGTAGCATCCATATCATAACATAATTGCTTGAAAAGTCGGGAGTTTAGAGCTCCTCCTTTGACAAAATTCACAATTTGAATTATTTGATCCAAAACCTTCTCTAACAAAGCTGGAAGTGTTTTTGAGGCTAGTGCCTGACGATGGATCATACAATGAATGCCCTTCGCTTTTGGAGCTCGTTTTTTCACACATACTTGGAATCCTGATTTTGTCCCTAACATAGCTGGTGCTCCATCTGTACAGCACCCACAGATATTATCCCACAAAAGATTCTCTGAGTCGAAAAAAAGTGAAACCTTTTCTAAAATATCTGAGGCCTTGGTCGTTAGTTCAAGAGGAGAACAAAAAAGAAACTCCTCTTTGAATAAACCTGCATGAACATACTTTGCAAACACCATCAACTGGGAACATGATACCACATCGGTTGATTCATCAAGTTGAATTGAAAATAATCCAAATGCTGAAGACTTGATCTCTTGCACAACTTGATCCTTGATGTCAGTGGCCATATCGCTTATCCTCCTTTGAACAGTACTGTTTGAGAGTGGAACCGCTGCAATTTTTTTCTTCATTTCATCTCCCAACACAATTTCCACCATTTTGAGAGAGCAAGGCTTAATCAAATTTTCCCCAATTGTATGTGGTTTTTTCTGCTTTGCTATTTCACATTGAGGCCGTTCTTCTCCATTGATGACGATGGATGTGAATCCATACTCAATATATGAATGATCGTACTTTCTTTTTTTGATACTCATGATGGGCTCCAAATTCTGTAATTAAGACATGGAAAATTCAAAATTATAAAATATAAAATTTATAAATGGAACTTTTTACAGACAATTTTATAGATTTAATTTTTCTTTAATCAGCATCATGGCTGACATGAAGAAGTATACAATGACAGGGATGCATAAACAAGAATGTGTAATATGCTTAATTACAGGAGAATATTTTTCGTTTTAGTACATAAAAACTAGACTAGCTAGCGAAGCACATTCACAAAAAGTGGCATTATCAGAATAGCTAACAAAGAAAAACAACTGGAATTATAATGGGAATAAAAACAGATAACACAGACACATGCATGCACAGACAGTAGAAGAAACAAAATTATTGTAGGGTACCTACATGCTTCGAGACTAAATTCAGCAAAAGATGTTCACTCTGACACTGATGACAAGTCAAGAATGAAATCTTTATAGTCTCTCAGACTATTTATACCAGGAGTTCCTAACCTTAGGGTTGCCGAGTAATTTACTTGGGGTAGACATGGAAATGCTTAAAAGGATATTTGGCTGATATGAATGGATTAGGATTAATAGGATTCAGTTGGTTTTCCCAAACCTTTTCCCAATTTACCTGAAATATTTAATTAAAATCTAAAACGGTGCTTAATCCCTCTCAAGTGGTCAGTGTCCCCTGGCGGTGGCTACTATGGATTTACAATATTCGGCCCAGGGCATCTCCAGTAGATCTTTTCTCCAAAGTCATAATTCACCCCCTTAAATCCCGAAATTCACCCCTGGGGGTGAATTTCACCCCTAATGAGAACCCCTGCTCTATACTGTTGTTTTGTTGCTAAAACTTTGTACTGTGTTGCATAAACTTTTTGTTATTTGTATACTAAATTATTTCATTACATTTAATTATTAGACTAATATCGCTTGTTATAACTTTCTTTGCTCTATGCAATAATGTCTTTATTACATGCAATTGTCAATAAAATAATTATATAGGATAAAAAGCTAATGAAATGGTCTGCGCATATAAACATTTAATCGTATAAACAACGCGTTTTGAACTTGTAGTGTTCTTCTTCTTAAAAGATACGATTAAATTTTTATATTTGAAGACCATTTCATAAGCTTTTTACCCTATAATGAGTAAATACAACATAATAACTGATTGCACTACGTTAAAAATACTTATGCTTTGTTTAACTGTAGAGGCCTGTCAATGTGACTATGAATACAATCTCATATTCTTTTTTTCTTCTTTCATAATAAAGCTCACTATACCTATACAAATTAAAGATATTACATCTAAACCATTTGGTTTTTCATTTCAAATAGTTCTTATTATTGTGTAGTTGAATAACAATGATGCCATTCTTTTAATAATAATAATAATAAAAAGAAGCTAACCTTTCAACCGTTGAGGAGTTCCTACTGAGAATAGTCTCTGTTTCGGGGTCGACAAAGTAAATCCACAGGTCGGTGCCTGACGAAGAAGTTGTGTTGGCCTGTTCAAGAGGTACTACTCGTTCAACTCCCAGAATCAACTTCGTCGTCTCTTCGAGAGATGTTAACAGCTCACCCTCGTGCTGTTTCACTTGGTCCGGGGAGAGATCTGCTATTGGCATTATGAGCCTGTCTTCATTTGTTATCAGATTAACCTGAAATCGATATTATCACTTGTTTACACTGCGATTCAAACAAAATAAACATTTAACTCCAAATATATTACAACTTCATAATGAAAAACATTATGGCACTATCACAGTATGCTAGCTACCTTCGGTTTTCACCTCTAGTATGCTATCTACCATCCATTATGGTATCAACTGTAAATAATAAACAGTTTGTAGGGATAGATCTATTGTAAATCAAAGGTTATCAGATCTTTATTTTGAACTATAAATTCAAATATAAATATATGAATATTTCAATTATTGTTATTTCACAAAATAACTTTTTGTGTATAACAACAGATACAGTTTATTATACAAATATTATAACGCGTATAATAATAATATTCTCATTATTGTGTTTAATGAATTTGTATTCATAATTCATTACACACAAATTTTACAACTTTTTTAAAACATAATCAAAGTTAACGAAATTAAAGAAGTAACATATAAAATATACAATACCAAAATTAATTCTGTTACTGTTTGCAAACATATCTTATATTGCTCAAGAAATATGGCATGGTGTTTTCTCAGATTTTTTCAACAGTAATGGTCTAAATGAGATTGCAAATGCTGCTGAAGTACTCCTTCTTTCTTTTACAGTATGTCAATTTTTGCGATATTTATCATAGTAAAAGTTGAGGATTATTGTGTAATTACAAAATATGTAATGAATGCATGTAATACTAAGTGGAACATGCTACAAAAAAAGTAAATGTTGAATTTTATAAATAAATACATTTAAAGGATATTTTTTTTTTCTTCTTAGTATATTTGTGAGGAATTTTACGTTATTTACTATGAAATGATATTGTAAGTGGTAGATAACAAAATTGAAGGTAGGTAGCATTCTGCAGTAGCACCAAAATAATTTCTATATCGTTCTACACTCAACAGTATTTCTCTTAATAACTTTGTTCTACAGGATCATTTTATTTCTGACAAATAAATAATGCTTATGATTTTGTTTCTGATTATTTTCTTATGTTAACACCATCGTTCATCGTGTAATATTAAAAACGAGTAAAATAAAAAAGATAACTAACTTAAACACGTTTTAAGCTTGAAAATACTTTGCAAGGCTTCGATATTTTTAACTTTCCTTAAAATTTGTTTCGCAAAATATTTCTATCTTTTTATGTTTACATTCAGAAATTGAAGACTTCAAAGGTTTCCGACGTCCCTACTCATTTCCAGAGCAGCGATTGGTAATAATATTTGCTGCGGAAGTTCATTGATATCGACACATAAATGAAATGATGATTAAAAAAAAAGAAACAAAAATAAACTCAAAGATAATTCAAAACCTTAAGCTCAAAAATTGACTGTGTAAAGGCTTTCCAAAGGTAAGCCTTTGAAAATAAAAAATAAATCAAAGGCCTTAAATGTTATCAAGGTTTGGCATTCAAAATGAATCGTCTTTGGTTTAAAGAAAACAAGAACCTCTGAAATTATAATAAGGGTTGATTTCAGCTTACAGCAGTTTTCAATTCATTTTTTTTATAACAGTAGAAGTTTTGAGTTTTCTTCTTAGAAGTGACTTTTGTTTTATTAACTTTTAATTAGTGATTATTCGATTTATTATTCCCAAATAAAGTAAAGAAAAATAAAAACAGAAGAAACGAAGAATTAATATGGAATATAATCGTTGAATTTCTATTTTAAGGTTAAATTTATTTTGTATTTCAAGTTAAAACCTAACCAAAACCCTCAAAATACAAATTTAACGATTTAACAGTGTGATCAAGAAAGAATAGCATATCATGAATAATATGGAATAGTTAAGTTATATTAGTTACTGTGAATACAAATTTCGTAGGACTTGCAAATTTTCAATTATTTCATCGAATCCTTGCAAAGCATTTTTGTACTAAAGACTAAACTGAAAATTTCAAAGTTAGTTTGTTGAAACCAATTATTAAGAGAATGAATAAATAAAAAAGAGATTCGGTTGTAAAGAGGAAAAACTGTATGATAAAAGGTTATTGTGTTCATGCTGAATTAAACTGCAAAAACAATAATACAAAATAAAGTTTAAAGAAATTAGAATTACACATTCTAATTCATTTGAAGTTATTTAACTTCTAATTACCATTCTGAATGTTTTCTAGAACATATTAAAATAAGATTTGTCTCCTATATTCCTACGAAATTCTACATATGTCTTCGTGACAGAATTCACATAAGTATGTCTAATTTATTAAATTTTAATTTTAACTTACAACAACTTCTGCGATAGCTTCATTTGATGGTCCCAGTGGGTTATCCCTGGCAGTTACTCTTAATTTTATAGGACCTTCCAAATCTTCCAAGGGCCTCTTTGTTTTTACTAATCCACTTAAAGGATCTAAAATGAGAATAAGTTATACATACGAGTATAAGGAATGAAATCCCAGAATAAATATTTCAGACGATTAACTTTGAAGCAAGAAGTTTATTTCTATTAATTAAAAAAAAATCTCTCCTTTAAAAGTTTTAAATCTATTAATTTATGAACTTTACAAGTATAAAACATGTTATATCCGCTAGAAAGAGTTGAAGTGTAATAGATATAAGCCTAAACAAGAAACATTTGAAAAAGTTAAGCAAATCTACAGATTTAATTTGATTGTGACACTGAAGAATTATAATAAATGAATATCTCATTAGATCTACTAATCTATAAACTTTTTAAGTATAAAACATTTTATGTTCACTATAAAGAGTTGAACACATATATTTCTAAAAAAAAAAATATTGAATGTTATATAAATCTACAGATTTATTTTGATTCTGGTGTTGAAGAAATGTGACGAATCAGTATCTCACTTGTGTAGTATTGATTGATATTGAGTAACAACTTTATATTTAAATGATAAGATGTAAGGTGAACTGGTTAAATGAAAGAAAATAAGGTGATGGTGGTCAATTAACACTTTTTAAAAATACATTCAAGTAAAATTGTAATGATTTTAAATTAAAACAAATCTGCAGTGACACTGTAAAGTCTTGTTGGAAAAGTTATAACCGTTATAATACGAAGTAACCCAAATAAAGGTTTGTTACTAAAACAAAGTACCTAGGCTAAACATTTTTGTTTTACTTTAATTCATTCAGTTTTTACTTACCAATAGAAAAACAATCAGAGTTAGGGGTTTCTAGAAGTTGATACTCCAAAAGTCCCAACCTACCACTGTCTCTGTCAGATGCCTACAAAATAAAATTTCTTTAATGCACACTTTTCAAAGAAATTGATCATTAACAGTATACATGGCAAACCTATAAACAAACTAAGCCATTGCAAAGAATACTTTGACTGTTCAAAAAGATATGAACTAAAGCATTCGACCTAATTGAGGAGTGTCCAAACTTTTTTCTCTAAAGACTAAATATAAAAAAGTATTCAAATATATCACCATTGTATAAATAAGACGTATAAATGGATTTAGAAAAAGCTAATTTTTTAATAATTTTATAAAGAAATGTCTAATTTAACTAAGTTTAATATTAATTAATTAATAATTAATTATTAAATTAGTTTAATATTAATATTTGACTAAGTGAATAAAAAAAAAAACAGAAATTAACTAAACTTTGTTATATCTAAAGTTCCCTGACAATTTATTCAACAATAAACACATTAAATATGTCTTTCACCAGACATTGTACATTTTCAGAAGACTATACAAAACATTTACAATGCTCCTAATAATGACTGTATAACATTGAGAATCTTAATATGAATATTTTAAACAACAGTTGAGGAGAATGGAGTAAGAATTCAAAATGTTTGTGTCAAAGGATGCCAAAGTTACTGAGAAGTGAATGGTAAAATATTAATTAGAGGGAAATTGTCTTTTAGACAAACTTGTTCTCTCTGTACAGGTTTGCAGTTCACTGTAATACAGGTTCTCTCTCCACTGTCGATTTCATAGTTAATAATCTTGGTGAATTATTATATGTTAATTTCGGTTGATTCTGGAAATATTTTAGGTAGTCAAATTAATTGTAGCTTTAACTGCATTCAGGCTTTAAATGAGACATTCATATGAACTGAAATTACTGTAGAATTTTATGAAAGATCTCATATGAAACATATATTTTACTGAAGTTTCGAAAATCCACCTAACTTGATCAGTATGAACAACAAAATACTAAACGGGATAATGAAACCCCAAACAACATAGCTTAGAGAAATTAGTCTACTTTTAAAAGGAAAATGACTTAATGAAATTTACTAATAATCTTCTACAGATCGATAAAAAGTTAAATTTAAAATACCATTAGGAACGGTTTAGTCGCTACTTCCTACAGATATCCAGTACTGTTTTATTAATACAGAGAAACAAGACCTACTCATGGGGCTTTTCTCTGAGTTATGCTTATCTACCATTGAAAATTAAGACAGTTTCGTTATAATTATATCGGAATTTTTTCTTATTTCTGAAATAGTAATTGATGAAAAAAACAACTTTCATTACTGCGGTGATTAGAGATGAAAGTTCATCAGACATTTCCAATTCATCTTATTCGTAAATAAACATCTTGGATTGATTTTTTTAGAAACTCATACTAATATCAAAATAAACACAAGGAACATTCCAGGTGTATTAATTTAACTTTCTCTAAAAAAATTGTTTCCTAATTTCGCACTTGATCAAGTTCGTGAAGTCTATAAATATCGTCAAAAAATCACATTCTCCGGAAACTATTGCCAATGGTTTTAACCACATACCAAATTTCATGTATTTCACTGATTACTCATGAATTTCATGCTTCATTTCAAATTTCATTATTTTTATTTATATTATTAAGGTTTTTAAACAATTATAGTGTATTTCCTTGGCTTAATTATATTTTATTTTATTCATATAATTTATATTTTACTTAACACTTTAGTAAAATATACATTTTAGCTCAAAACTCGAATTTTTTAATTTAAACTAATGATTAATTTAAATTATAGTATTTAGATTGTAAATATACGTAGGAGTTTATAATATATACATATAATACTAAAGTTATCGATCAGTTATTCAAGTTCAAATTATAATAATTTGAATAATATTTCGAATATTTGAATAATAATAATTTGAACCTGAAGAACTGACCGAGTCCCGATAAACTTTAGTTTTGTTTCTATTCCACGGTCGATACTTTTATGAATATATATAAATTATAAACTAAACTGTTTTTTTTTTATCGAGGTTTGGTCTAGCTTCAAACAATACAATACCTTTAAACCGACTAATTCTTTGAAGTTAGAACAAACGTCCATAAAAAAGTAAAATAATGTTAAATATATGTGATCGAGATAAGGAAACATAATAAACTAAATTTACAGAAAGAATACACATCGTCGTCATCTGTCTTCGGAGAGACTCACATCTTTCCTTCTGATTACGAGGTAATAGAAATATATTAAAATCATAGTAATCCGTCTTACCTCGTACCCTGCTGCTGAAGTTCTTAGACCGGTTTCGGGCGTCACCCGAACAGAAAGGTAGGACTCCGTAGTTTTAGTTGATCAGTTCTTGTTGAAGATGGGTGACGCCCGAAACCGGTCTAAGAACTTCAGCAGCAGGGTACGAGGTAAGACGGGTTACTATGATTTTAATATTAATGATACTAACCTCTGTGGTAATGACAAAATGCATGAATAGAAATATAGTAGTAGGTTTTAATGAACCCTCTTTCATATGTGCTATTTCTGTGAATTTAGTTTATTTTATTCGTGGTATCGTTTCGCTTAATCCTCCACTGATCTCATTTGCATTCATCACCGTTTTATAAATATGACATTAGTTGTATACCTTCACTTGGATAACAGAGGCTCCTATTTCCTTCTTATCCTTCGCTACTCCTGCAAAATATTTGTCCTTGCAGAAAATTTTACTGTAGGACGGGTAAACAAAGAAGGGACCGTTATCATTGACATCTTCCACTTGGATTCTTACCTGGAACAAGAAAAAACATAATTAAGGTTTAAAAGTAATTAAATTAAATATATTCCAACATTTAAGACATATTTCAATGATAATTAATACATAACAAAAATGTATAGTCAAAATTTGTTTGATTACATATTTTCGGTGTTAAAAATAAATAATTAATGTCATTTGTAATAAGTATTTCTAAAGAAACTAAACATACTTATATTCAAGTATATTCAGTTACCAACCAGTTCAATAACTGTAATGAAATATTTGATTATAACTTGAGCATTATAAAGGTATAGAATAATTGTTCCTAAAATTAGTAGAACTAGCAATATATTCTTGCTATCCGTTAACAATTCTGGTTAAAATGCAGTATCGGAGGTCCCTTATTATCACAATCCTCAAATAGAATCGATATTTCGATGACGTCATGAATCGATTTCTGGATCGTTTAAGATCCAGATCTATCATAACACATTTCAATCAAATAAAGTTAAAAAAAAATAAATAAAAGTTAAATTAGTTCCTGTTTGATCATTTACATCAGCAAACATTTATGTTTACAGAACATTATGCATGTATGGGTATTAATATAAGAATTTTTTTAAATGAAATAGGTAATTCACCAAATACATCTTTGTTGGAAACCTTTAGTATATTTTAACATTTAGGTACTGAGGTTGAAGATATAAAAAGAAAACATTGGATTTCGCTAAACGATAAGTTTTATGGTACATTTATTCTATTAAATGCTGGGTTTATATTACATTATTACTACATTACCGAAAAAATATATTTTATAATAATAAATACGTAATAGTATAATAAAATCAATATATTAACTTTATGACACCATCGCATAATTGATATATTACAGTACATGAACTATCGACATTTGGTAATTGGGAGTTATCAACGGGCTGATACTGCATTCTAACATAATTTGTCCAGGCTATCTAAATATCAAATTATTTTTGAACAATCTGTATTACCTGTTATTGAAAATACACTCACTACAAAGTGATATTTCCGTTTTAAATCGAACATAAAGTTCTTATACTTTGCATATTTTGTTTACAAGGAAGAATTTTTTTTGTAATGTTATTGGCTATAGGATGCTTGGATTAAATTTTAAATATATTTATAAATGCCAATTAATTAATTAATTAAGAAATTAAATATTTATTAATTTGTTTACAATGAGTGTTAACATTCAAATGGTTAAACTTTACAGATTGAGAATATATCGTTAACTAAGTACATTAGTTTTGTTGAAGAACTAATACTTATTATTTATTTAAACATTACAGACTATTTTACTTAACTAACTTTACTATAAATATACTTGTAATTATATAATAGTGAAATAAAATAATGAAAGAAGAAAATTGCAACACAAATAAAACCATATCTGACTAGTTTAAGAAAAGTAATAATATATTGTACTAAATTACAATTTAAATTTTAATAGACAGTGTAAAATAAAAAATACTTACATTTGCAATGCTGTTGGTTCGATTGATAAGATCTGCCAAAGTGTAGAGTTGTAGTTTGAGGTCGTAAACTTGTTTCTTTTCGTAGTCTAATTTCTTGTCAGATAGTCTGAGTTCACAGTCTCTTCCTCCACTTATGTTGGCCACAAAGACATCTATTTAAAGTATGTTCCATGAGCAACGAAATCATATGTAGAAAATTCACTTATCAGCTGTATATTTATCTGTGTATTTCTATGTATGAACGTATATTACACACATCCGGTAGATATGCCTTGGTTTATACATAAATACTAAGTACATATCAACTTGGTATATGCAAAGATTTCATAACAAACACGTGAAATAAAAATCAACGTCTAAACCACAGTAAGTCATCTTTCTGATTTCATACTGTGGTTTAGACGTTGATATACCTATATGTACGAAGGTATGGAGCTTGCAGGTTAATTAAAATAGCATAGAGGTGATTTTATTCTCTACTTTACTCTAATTAAAGTAGTAGTGATGAAAAAAAGAATTTTTCTTTGACAATTTTACTTGGATTTAGACTTTCTGAGTTCATATTTTTACTTTTTTAGGATAGGGGTTTGGATGTGTGTGAGTAGGTGTGTAATCCATAATGCTGCATTCTTTGCGACAAGTTTCTGATTTTGATAAATCTTAATGTAAGTTAACAGTTTTGAAATTTATTGAGTTGAAATGTATCCGATTGTGTTAGGGTAACACTGCAAAGAGAGAAAGGCACTTTATTATTCTTTATACCAAAACTAGCACTAATTTTTTCTAATAATTCTAGAAACTTGAAATTTTTTATTTAATATTACCTTAATGTGAACCACCTATTTTTTGTTATTATTGCTAGGGACAATATGGTACTAAAATGAACAACTTTTAAGTTATGCTTCAACAACAACTGTCTAGTTTGAATGATTTATTTGAACTTGAAGAACTGACCGAGTCCTGATAAACTTTAATTTTGTTTCTGTTTCAGTGTCGATACTTTTATCAATATTTAAAAATATATTTAGAATGTATATTTTAATTGAAAGCTACAAAAGAGAAGTATTGTTAAGATACCATTTTCATTTCCTTCTACAATAGAACACCTCAGTGGAATGGATGGATGCTGATCTCTTGAACTGATGACAGAGAATCTTTTCAATAATGTACCTTCTTCAGCATCTTCTGATACCTGTACACAGTAAAACATGATATAAATATTCAAGGAACCCACAACTATGGGTGGTAGTACAGTAATCCCTCGCTAGTTCGCGGTTCAGTTTTCGCGGGTTGTGTTTCGCTGGGTCCTGACATTTTCAATTAAAAATTAAAAAATATAAAAAAATATTCAACTGTAATTGCACTAATAAATAAAAAAAAATACAACTCGTAATGAAATAGTACAGTAGTTAGTATTAGAGAAGAAAATATACAGGATTCTTCTTGTACGATCGAGAAAGATATCAAACAACCAGTGACTTGCTGGGTCAAAATATATTCTACAGTTTTAAATTAAAGGCTAATAAAAGCTATTAAAAAATGTTCAATAAAGACTACAAATTAATGAAAAATATTAAAACATAATCAATTATAACAAGAGTAACAGGATTATTATTTACTGTACAATACATTAAGGGTATAATTCTCTCTCTCTTTCTCTCTTATAGTCGGTAACGAGGTAATTTTTTTTTATTAATTGTTTCTTATTTTTTTCTTTTTGTTTTTCCATTTTAATTTACAACACAGTACAGTATTCAGTAAGGTCAGGATTCTCTCTCTGTTGGAAAGGTCGTTGTTTGAGCTTTAGAGGCTTTTATAAAGGCGCGTCCATTATTCGCGGATTTTCGCGGGTGTCTTCGGTCCCTATTATCCGCAAAAAGTGAGGATTTACTGTACTCCATTTAAATACATAATATTATCCATAATAAAAGAGTGGGATACTCTACTCTTTTGTTACATCTTTGATGAAACATGTACCACTATTACTCGTTAATGTAAATACATTTTTCATTAACAGATTTATTATTAAATCAGAGCATGGTTTCATTGTCAGTCCTCCTTTTTGTCCTTTTTTATGCATCAATTTATCACTAAACAAGGTGATAATTTACAATCTTTATAAAAAAGAAAATATTTATTACCTGTAGATTGTATGAGTCTTCTGCAAAGCCGATGCCCAAGTCTGTAGGGATTTTTGCAACTCTTCTTACAAATATAGGCACTGAAGTAGTAGAACTGAGTTGTGGGTCACCCAGGTCAAAAGCTCTTACATCGATCTGAAAACAAGTGCAATATGGATAAAAATCTGTCTATGCAAACAGTTCACTAGGAGGCACTTGACCGTACTTGGGATGTAAATTGAATTGAACTGCAGAAATGGTTGTATACCGTTAAATCAAAATGCACGCCGATCATGTTTAAATTGTATACATAGCAGTAATATTTGGAACAAATGGATTCCGTGAGTAACTTCTTTCTAACACTTGTTGCATTCTCTGAGGTACTGTATACTTTTGAAGTCATCTGGTCGTTATTTTTAGCTTAAGTAGAGAAGCTTTTTGAGGCTCTTGGGATTAGGAAAGGTTCGGGAACTAAATCCAACTACCAACCTTTCCTAGCCCCAAGAGCCTCAAAGCTTCCATTTTAAGCTAAAAATGACGGACCAGATGACTTCAAAAGTATACAGTACCTCAGAGAATGCAAAGCCGGAAGACCATACGACCACGAAGACGACACCATTCCCTGATAGACTGACTCCCCCATTCTTGAGAATGTTTACTAACCCAACAAAAACAGCAGGATGAGAATCTAGCAGTAGTGGGCCTCTGGTCCGGAACTGCTATTTACGACATGAACTGTTGTGCATTGTAATATTCGTGGGTCGTTGGTAACACCAACACTCTTAGACATTGACTTCTAATGCTGTTCTAGGGATAGAAAGAGTGGCTCATTTATTCTTTAACATTTATTTTCGTGATTCATGAGCAACATTATCAGGTTGATTCAACATCGCCAACCCTAAATTTTGCCTCATTCAAGACTATTCTACGGGTACTTTATCTTTCACAAGGATATACAAATGTAAATACTTTGATATAGACCATTTAAATAAGCATGGTAGATGACAATTGTATAAAATAATAGCTGTTTGAGATACTCAATTTCTTTTGATTTTTCCAAGGGTTGAAAGGATGGCTAATTTGAGTCACACTCATCGATAGTAATTTACAGCATTACCATCGAAAAGGCTACGAACAAAATGACCTAATGGTAACCTAGGCGGTACTGAGGACTGCACCGTCATCAATCAGTTTATAAAGTTTTGTGAATAAAATGATTAAGAAGCAAATGGTGATTGCCAAATAACAGAATACTAACAATATAAATAAATTAAATAGAAAAGATATTAAATTTTTAAAGGTATTGATTATAAAATAGACAATCGGATGATCACATTAAAAACATACTCCAGATAAAGATATCTCAAAACTTGTTGTTCAGGGAGCTACGTTCCATCAAGGGAGGTATTTTGGTATTTGAGTTCATCAGGAAAAAGAACAAAGGTGCATATTATCAGTGCAACAATAATTAGACTATACCTGGAATTCACTGTAAGTTTCTTTGCGAAGATCATCTCGTACAGTGAGAACACCGGAGTCCGGATCAATTTGGAAGTACTTCTTCGCCTTTCCTCGACCAACGATTTCATATCTGATCTGTAAGTTAACAGGTTATAAACAATACATTTTAAAAAAGCAACTTATTACTTATTTAGAGATCATATATATATATATATTATATATATATATATATATATATATATATATATATATATATATATATATTTGTATGTTTTGTTATTGAGGGCTAGGTCAAATAAAAGAAAATAAACTCCTTCCTAGGCCAACGTTTTGATGTATTTGTTTTGTTATTGAGGGCTAGGTCAAATAAAAGAAAATAAGTTGGCCTAGGAAGGAGTTTATTTAATAATCTTTCTTAAATCTTCCGAATCAGTAACATTAACTAAGGGTTGAAAAATGTTCACTTAGAGATTAGAACTTAAGCGCCTACTAACTTAGTCATTAGCAAAAATACTTTACTGTTGTTATTATAACATATATATTTCATTTAGTATTTAACAAATGAATTTGTGTAAATGTAATAGCTCTATAATAGGAAGCTTGAATAAACTACTTCTAAACACCCCAAAAATAATAATAAAAGGATAGAGTCCTTAGGAGATACTAATAATTTAAAAAAAAAACAAAACAAAAACAAAGTGAAAAGTTGAACCAATGGGTTTCATTCTTTGCTCATGTCCAACGATGTTATTGTGTAATCTATTACTACATATGCCTGTTACGCAGAATATGCGTAGTTATATAATTGTAAATAAAGATGTTAAAAAAAAATTAATAATTAAAGAAGTTCTCAAAAAGCTTTGAACGTTTCCTCTCATTTCAGCCAGTTAAAATGTTTTTTTTTTTTTTATCAGGTATGAAAAAAAAGGAAGAGGGTGGACATTTTCAATACAGTTTTTTTTCACTATTTTTGGAAATCATACAAATTTTCCAAAGTCATTTGATTTTGTGTTCATGAGTTAGAAAATGACTAGCGTTATCATCAGATAATAGTGTTTTATTAGATAATATAGCCGTATCACCATTAATCTATGAAAGTAGATAAACATTAATGAAGGACTGGTCATTTTCTGAAAGACATAGTTGAAAAAAATTGGGTGGTTTGTGGTTATAACTGCGAGTGAATGAACAGATCGAACTCTGGAGAGAACATTCTGTCATCTATTATTACCTGATAAAACGTATCTTTTTAAATGTTTCATGTTTACGAGGAATAAGGATAGTTTTTTGAGGTAGCAGCTGCAACAATTTCACTTCATTTCACTGTGGTGAACGCTGGTCTCAGCTAGTCCAGTGCCACTACAGAGAACTCTTGCTGAAAAGAGTTTTCTCAGAAACATACCAACCAAACCAATATTAATTTTGTGTTTATTCGGAGTCAAGCCAGAGAGAGAGAGAAATAATCCAAACAATTAGAATATTCATCATGTTTAAACTCTACGGTACTAACAAAGTAACATTTAATTATGATACTAATATAATATAAAGTTGCAGTCTTCCATCAAACTCCTTCAAAAGTATTTGAGATATACGCACCTTAAACGTACAATTGTTATAACAATCTCCTCTATTAAATTACTTAATTTGGACCTCCTGGACTAATTAAATTACACTCTGTTGTAATTTAATATTAAATAAATTAGTAAAGTTGTAAAAGTCAATAAAATAAATAATTAATAAAAATTAAATAATTAATTAATTCACCATCTTATGGTGCAAGCACCATAATAGTGCAAGGAGCTATTGTGTTGTATTTACTAATGATAGTGAGGAAAAATATATTAAGTCTTCACCACAAGGAATATATTTTACAACGCTTTTCCAAGACTTAGTGTCCTTATCAGGGACAACTACGATAGAAACACAAAATATAACCATTTTTTGAAAAGAATCAAAATTTTACCTTTTGGTTCTCTTATATAACTTCAAATATTGTTAATACATTTTGTGCTTATATTGTAGATCTGTCTGATGAACACTAAGTGTTCGAAACGCGTCATAAAATAAAATCCTTGTAGTGAAGACATCATATATTTTTTGAAATATAGTTAATAAGTTTCTTACTTTATTGCCAGGCGCAGTTCCATCAGAGTCAGTTGCCAAGAGAGTTATAACCCTTGTGCCTATGGGTACAACATCGTCCAAGGTAACTGGTCGAGGAATGCTCAAGAACACAGGTGGAATGTCATTTCGATCCTGCAAAACAAAAGTTCCAGTTTAACTCAAATACAGTTATATCTCGAGCTACGAATTGAATTAGTTCCTTGGCTATAACTTTTTATATATATATATATATATATAATATATATATATATATAACATAAAAAGAGTAAATCGGGATGAGGTGAGTTTCTTCCACTTCCAATCAAAGTTCCATTGCCGACGATTCGATTTTATTCAAAATCTTTTTCAAAGGCCTACAATACAAAGGAAATTAATAACTTAAATACGTGCATTGTTACGATATTAAATTTAAATAGGTTTTGATTGTATTCAAAATCTTTTCAAAGGCCTACAATACAAAGGAAATTAATAACTTAAATATGTACATTGTAGGCCTTTGAAAAAGATTTTGAATAAAATCGAAACGTCGGCAATGACAGTTTGATTGGAAGTGGAAGAAACTGACCGCATCCAGATTTATCCTTTTTATGTTGCATATCTGTCCCACGGTCGAAAATTCATTACTGTTTTGTATATATACATATATATATTGTTAAATAACGCCCAATATTTGGCTGGTATCTGTTTCTTACACATTTTCTCCAGTTTCCGGAATTCCTTCCTCGACTCTTGATTAAAACTATAAAGCTTATCACCAATATTGCTAGTCGGCATGTTTCGAATGTACCACAATCATCATCAGGACAATAATGAGAATATGGGGGGTAAATAAATAAATAAATATGGGGCGTTATTTAACAATATATCTTTAAATAAAGGACTGCTTCCAACTTTTACAAATATATATATATATATATACAAAACTAAAATTTATCGGGTCAGTTCTGACCGAGACCCGATAAATTCTAGTTTTGTTTCTATTCCACGGTCGATACTTTTATCATTATATATATATATATAAATCGTATATCAAATCAATTTTACTCATACAAATCAATAAAAATATAATTAATTCGTTCCAATGACACTAATTTACCAAAAACAAAAAAAAGCATGCATTACATACCAACTAAATATAGATTTAATATAAGTTAAACACATTTATTCTAAAGGATTGTGGATATTTGGTCTCCAACAGTTTATATTCTGTATTTTTGGACATTTATTTATTATATCCTTGAAAATGTCAATAAATATTTACGAAACGTCGGTGAGAAACTGATTGATATTTACTTCGTGACCAACTCTTCACAATCCTTTAGAATAATTACTAAACTTCGTGGTCGACAACGGTACAACTCATTTTAAATACATTTTTTTCCCCCTTTAAAGTAGTACCTACATCTGAAAGGAAGTTTTTTATATTCATGTGTAAAGAATTAGTTATTTAATTAGTGAAATAAAATTTTAAAAATAATTGTATACATATAACAATAAAAATACATACCTACAATATATTATTACATACCAATATATTATACGTCCTTATATTACAATATATGGCAATGATATATGAATAAAAGTTAGCAATTTTGTATATTCATGTGTAGTAGGAATTAATTACTTAATTAGTGAAATAAAATTTTAAAAATAATTGTACACATACAAAATAATTGCATACATATTTTTTATATTCATGTGTAGTAGAATTAATTACCTAATTATTGAAATAAAATTTTAAAAATAATTGTATACATAAACAATAAAAATACATATCTAAATATATTACCATATACCAATATATTATACGACCTTATATTAAAATATATAGCAACAATATATGAATAAAAGTTATGCTACATTAGTATTAACAACTTGAAATACAAGTTTGTATTATGCAAATATGAACTTGATAATTGTTCAAGCATTATATGGTATTTAGGAACCTATGGACACAATGAAGTAAATTGGATAAGAGTACAGTTTTGATTGGTGGCCAGTTTAATCCATGTAATATTGCAGTTTTCAGAATATGATGCCTTTAGCAATCAAGGAGAGCACAATCGAAGAGAAGCTGATCCAGCGCTTGAACACTGAGATTGTCACAAGTACAGAGGGACTGAGTTAGTAATTTTAAAACGATGAAAGTAGCTTTTAAATTTACCATGTCCGGTTAGAAACACGGTTAAACGGTGATTGTTTACATCAAAGTGTCTATTTGATACTCTGCTGAGGATTGTTGGAAAATGTTATTTGGTTTGGGATGCCTTTGAAGTTGCCATCCATTCCTCTTCCCACATTAGTAACGATGATATTTCTGCTAACTTCTCTGCATATGACTCAAGAATCAGATTGTAGGACATATTTTAAATACAATGTTTATACTTTGCATAATATAAATACACTGTACTGCCCAAAATAACTTAAACATTCATTCCTGCTTACTGACATTGTTAGAGAACTTTGTTTAAGTAGTACAGAGGAGGAGGACAGGTTACAGGCATGTAAAACTTTAATCTTTTTTTTTAATTTTTAAATTTTTTTACTCACAATAAGTTTAATCAACATTACTCTACTTCCAATATCTGGCCTTTTTGTCTGACATTGCACTAGGTGTATCACCACAAAGACGTGGTCTTTCAAAAATAAACACTTAAGAGAGATGTTTTTTATAAAAATATATCTAAAATACGGAAGACTCGTATCATTGAAGGTGGCTATTTCTGTAGGCAATTTTTCTGGGTGTCTGTTTGTTTTGTTTTTTTTTTCTTTACAAAACTGGACACTTCTTGCGCTTAGCAAGGATATGAAAAATTTCACCTAAAGATACCATCTCTTCTTTCTCAACATCTCCTTGACTGCTGAATTAATATCCATACATATTCGTACCTAAAACATATTTCCCTATTCCAAAGAGTAAACTATATGAAATTACTCGCCTTATATCATGAAACATCGTATGTTCAGGCGTTTACATCTCCCCAGATATTACTGTACTTACCAAATGACTAAGTTGTTCAGTTTACCAGCCCCACACTTATAAGCATTTGCTTTAGTGTTATAGGAGTAAAAAATGTAATAAATGATTGCCATGAAATTTATAACACTAAGTCATGTAAAATACACTAGAAATTAATCATCAACTGCAAATTTATTATAATTAACTTGAATAATTTATCCAAAAGCATGCAAATGCACCCATTAACTATGTATTTAATGTATTTAACCCAAATGAAACGCTGAGGAATCCATTATATATTCTTTAAGTTTTACCTATTCTAAAACGAAATTACTTTATTTTATATATTATATATAATAACATAATTCAATGGTTTCTTATCTCGACCACATGTATACAACTATTTACTAGTGATGGAACGAGTGCTCGGAATCGGAAATATCGAAACTTTTCTAGGTATCGGAACTGGAATCGGAGAATTTTAATCGAATTTCCGATTTTGTAAACGATTCTATGAAATAAATACAGACAGTATATAATTGATACTTGTTTAACAGAGATTTCAGTTTCATACAGACTGCCAGCGTCGCTGTTGTCCAGCTGGATTATTTGTTTTTATTACAGCTAGTAAACTTTAAAATTTTAACGCACACACAGACATGACACACCACACACAACACACCATTTGGATCACCAGTTATTAGAGATGCTAATGTTCTTACATTACAATCTAAGAATATTGGCACTTGAATATGAATAGGTCCTGCAATTTCAAGGATATACAAATATTTTTTTTTTTTTAAACAAAATTATTTGTGAACATTCTCAATATATGATTAATAAATGTACTTTGTCTATAAAGCATTTATTTTTTAAACCTGCTTCAGGGTCTGAAAATAAGCACTATTAATCGTACACTATATGAATTACAGAAGGCAGAATATTAGAACAGACATGGGTTTGAGAAGATATGTTTTTAAGATGGTCATACCTCGACGTCAATGGTGACGGTGGTGGTGGCTCCAGGCCTGGTGGTGTTGTTTTCTTCAGTGCCGACCACTAACACATACTGATCCTCTGTCTCGTAATCCAGTCCTTTCGTCGTCTTTATTTTACCACTTTTTGGATCGATTGAAAAGTATTCAGTAGGTCCTTGTTGTATCACGTAAGTCACTCTCTTTACTGTATCTGGATCATCAGCCTGAAAACAATACAATATAATCAAATATAACAATACAATATACAATATATATACACTTAAACACAAGTTTATTTTAAGTGTTATCAGTTCTGGGTTACATTTAATTTATCATATATATATATATATATATACTTCGAATAAAATGAAAGGTCCGAGTGGACAATAAAAACTTTAACACATAGGAAAGAACACAGAAAGTCACTACAGAACTAATTTCGATATTTCGACACCCGTCGTCATCGGGAAGAAGTGCGAAGTGAGTTTTGTAGTGACTTTCTGTGTTCTTTCCTATGTGTTATATATAACGTATATATAACTGAAAAAAACAACACATAAAGAACGAGATCACTTACTGGATCAATATTTCGAACCGAAGTTTATCATCAGGAAGAGAGTAGAAGGGAAGAAGAAGAGGTATGTGCGTTCAAGACTTGAAGTTATAGTCTTGTCGCATAGTCTCCCTTTCTGATAACAAACTTCAGTTAGAAATATTGATCCAGTAAGTGTTCTCGTTCTTCATGTGTTGTTTTTTTCAGTTGTTTATCTGCCCGGTTTGGACTGTTTAGTAATTTATGTGTATAAAGATTTCACATAAACACGTGAAATAACAATCAATGATCAAACTACAATATGAAATGGGTCATTACATTAATATTAAAAGGCAGACAGTTTTCTCTTCTTTATAGAGCTAAGTACAAAGAAACTAAAGAATACAAAACTAGTTTTATATAAGGTGGTCCAAAATGATTTGACACATTTGTAGGCTTAACAAAAACCAAAAATAATAAATAATAAAAAACAAAAATTATTTTCCGAGTGTACATGTAATGCCATTTTTTTCACTAAAATATATTTATACAATTTATGCATAAATGTATTTAAGTCCCCACATATATGTATTTATATTGTATATATATCTTGCGGATCTCAGGCTCGCAAAATTCATCCAAATGTATTTATATCCGCACATACAAACATTTATGTATTTATTTTGCAGATCTCAGGCCCGCAAAATTCACCAAAATGCATTTATGTCCGCACATATATAAATTTATGTATTTATTTTACAGATCTCAGGCCCGCAAGATCTCCTGATTTGAACCCGTGTGATTTCTTCTTGTGAGGACATTTAAAATCAAAAGTATTCAGTCATCAGTCTCTATCCATTGAGGAGTTGAAACAAGCAATTCGGTTTAAAAATAGCCATCATTCCATAAGAAAATATCCTTAGAGTTATCAATCATTTTCATTAACGTCACCAACAGTGAGTTGACAATGATGAAGCATTTGGCTGATTTGATTTTTAAAACCTATTGAAATAGAATGGCAATATACTTATATTTGAAAATACAATGTTTTTTTTTTTTTTTTTTTTTTTTTTTAGTTAATATTTTTGGCTTTTATTAAGCCTACAAATGTGTTCAATCATTTTGGGCCACCCTTTATATGCAAAGAGGGTGGCATACCGAATGGATTAATCCAAGATTAACTACTCTAAGTTGTTTTTATTTCATTAAGACGCCATTAAAAAGTATTGGACAAATATGTCACCTTGTTCTACAAATAGCAAAGAAATTCAGTACAATTAAGTCAATATGAACAAATCTATACAACTGGATGAGTTGTTTTATGGCTAAAAAATAATGGATTTATCAAAAGGCACATTTTTTCCACAAACCTTGACCTGAAGGACGACATAATCTGGAACATTTTCAAGAACCTTGGCTTCATATGTGCTATGGTGGAATATTGGTAGTTCATCTTCAACGTCTTCAACATGTACTGTGACAGTGGCTGTTGCCAACCTCGGGTCAGGGCCTCCGTCTTGTGCCGTCACGATGAACTTGTACTCCTACAACAAAATCGAATACCATGAGATGCGGGGATTATAAAGATATAGGACACTGGGATTATAAAGATATAGGACACTGGGATAATAAAGCTATAAGACATTGGCATTATAAAGATATAAGACATTGGGATTTTAAAGATATAGGACACTGGGATTATAAAGATATAAGACACTGGGATAATAAAGATATAAGACATTGGCATTATAAAGATATAAGACATTGGCATTATAAAGATATAGGACACTGGGATAATAAAGATATAGGACACTGGGATAATAAAGCTATAAGACATTGGCATTATAAAGATATAAGACACTGGCACTATAAAGATACGAGTATAATACAATGATCTGCACAATTCGCTGTTCATTCCTTTAGTTATAAATGTACAAGAAAAAGTCGTTTTAGGCAGGATAAAAATCTCAATCCAATACCGTTCCTTAAGCAATCATTTGTTGCTTTGATAACTTTCTTCAACAAGTTGTTTGAAGGGCCTCTTGCTTTCCTCATCACGTCATTGGATAGCACTAAACTTGAATCACGTTCAGAGATTAATTTCTTAACAAATTGAAGGTCTCAGTTAAGGATATAGAAATTTAATATGTATATTATATCATAATTTAAATGCTGAAATTACTTTTGAGACCTGTAGAATTTATAAAACAAAATAATAAGTACTGCAAAGAATTAGTTTTCAGTGTTGTAAAACGGCCTGAGTCTCAAATCTGAACGCCCCCTAACACTAACAGGTCATGCAGTCTCAACTAACTAGGACTAGACTGTATGTTTTTCTGTATTTTAGTATAGTGAATATGTAAGAATGTAACATAAGACTAGGGGCCAAGGCTGCAGTCGATGTGCAGTAAGGTCATGCAGTCTCAACTAACTAGGACTAGACTGTATGTTTTTCTGTATTTTAGTATAATGAATGTGTAAGAATGTAACATAAGACTAGGGGCCAAGGCTGCAGTCGATGTACAGTAAGGTCATGCAGTCTCAACTAACTAGGACTAGACTGTAATGTTTTTCTGTATTTTAGTATAGTGAATGTGTAATAATGTAATCTAAGACTAGGGGCCAAGACTGCAGTCGATGTGCAGTAAGGTCATGCAGTCTCAACTAACTAGGACTAGACTGTATGTTTTTCTGTATTTTAGTATAGTGAATGTGTAAGAATGTAATCTATGACTAGGGGGCAAGGCTGCAGTCGATGTGCAGTAAATTTTGATGTAAATCTGACAGGCACAAGTGCTGTAAAGAAAAAAACTCTGTATATCAAAATGTTAACAGCGTGGAAGCTGCCCCAATAATTAAAAACTCTTGGATTTGACATTTTGTGTAGTTAATGCCCCTCAAAAAAAAAACATCACCTGGTATATAGTTAAAAACTGTGAACATATGATCATGACGAGTATACCAACACAACAACAAAAAACACATGAGTTAGTCAAGCAGTTATTGTGTTGTTTTTACTCATGATAGTGAGGAAAGTATATTACGTCTTCACCAAAAGGATTTTATTTTGCGTTTCGAACACTTAGTGTTCATCGTCAAGCACTTCTACAATATAAACACAAAATGCATAAACAATTTTGAAGTTATACAAAGGAACCAAAATTTTATTAATATAATGAGGTTATTTAATTTAATGTTTTGGTTTCTCTATATTAGAATGGCCACGGTTAATTCCGTCAGTCATTATATTATTTCGTTGAGTAAACATACCTGCCCCACTCATCCTTTCTTAATTGACCTTGTTTTCAAATAGTGTCTGTTAACTGCTAAATCACTGAACACCCCTTCTGAGACAGATATGTAACTCCTTTTTTTTTATTTTAGGTAAAATTTTGGTTCCTTTATATAACTTCAAAATATTTTTATACATTTTGTGTTTATACTGTACATGTGCCTGATTATGAACACTAAGTGATCGAAACGTGCAAAATAAAATCCTTCTGGTGAAGACATATAGTTCCTTCGCTAACAGTGAAACATTTTGAAATTACAAAGTACAGAATGCGCGAAATACAAATGAGTCCTTTTCGATCAGACCTCGTACAGATAATAATCGTAATAAACTAAAGGTTGATGCATGACTAAGACCTTGTTTTTCTCGTAGTCTAAAGCCGTGCTGGTCATGACGTCTCCTGTCGATGGGTTGATCGTGAAGGGGATTTCTCCGGGTAAAGAGTAAGTGATGTTCGCGTTCACTCCTTCATCAGCATCAGTCGCCTTCACCAGACCTGCCAATACAATCATATATAGTATTTACATTCTACAGTATGGGCTGCAAACAAAAATTACAACTATTCAATAAAAATATAAACTACTTTAAAAGAAACTGACAGTTACCCTCGAACCCGAAAAGTCGGGGGCTTTGACCCCGCTGCATACCTTAACAATTTGGTTAAAGGAACAGAACTGAGACAACAGTTCTAGACATTGATCGCATTCAAACTTCAGATCAAACGATAAGACCGTAAGGGCTGACGTTTTTGGCCCTTTAGGGAATCGGCTCCATTTTATTCTACTACTTTAAATGTATAAACAAATAAGAACGCAACTCTGCCATTCTAAGTAGGTTAGGTTAGGACGCAGTGGTATCCCACAAGGGAACACACATAGGTCAAACATTGGCCCTTGTGATACCAAACAATGAAGATTGATTCTACAGTGGGAGTCCTAAATTTTTGCTTAACTCAAGTGTATTAAGAGTAGGGATTTTTAACGAGTACCTGACATCCTTCTCCGCGGGACGACGTGCTCAGATTTATTCACCACCCGCATAAATAAATCGAGGGCCAGTTGGGGATCGAACCCCGGTCCTATCAGTTCAGAGGCGAGTACGTTAAGCACTGAGCTAACCTGGCCTCCTCCATTCTAAGTAAATCTCTAGGTGAATTGTGTTATCAAACAACTATACTGGTCTGCAAAACTCACAGATGACTGCTTTATTCACACATGCACATGAAAAAAGCCGGTTCAGCCAGGCTAAAAATCTCAATAATATACCGTACATTGTCAAATCACTTGTTTAATAAATTTCTTCAGCTTTTAGAAGACCTTCTTCGTTTCTTCAACACGTCATTTCATAGTGCTAAACTTCAATCATCTTCAAATTTTATTTCTTAACGAATTAAGGGTCTTAGATACGGATACAACTTATTGAAGGTATATATTGAATAGGTATAACGTAATTAACTATTCATATCATCATTTGAAGGCTAAGATCACTCCTGAGACCTGCAGAATTTATAAAAAAAATAAATACTACTAAAATATTAATTTCTAAATATAATATTTTAATAATTAAAATAATAATATTTTTAATTATTATATAAATTAATAAATGATAAGAAAATATTATCATTCATTAATAAAAAATATTACCAAACTATTGGTGTTCTAGAACGACCTGGGTCTCAAATCTGAACACCCCCTAACCATTAACAGGTCATGCAGTATCGAGTGATTACCCCGACATGTTTTCAGTGCATTTTAGTATTCTTTGTTTTAG
Source organism: Hermatobates lingyangjiaoensis (assembly GCA_026182355.1). Taxonomy (NCBI): domain Eukaryota; kingdom Metazoa; phylum Arthropoda; class Insecta; order Hemiptera; family Hermatobatidae; genus Hermatobates; species Hermatobates lingyangjiaoensis. The sequence continues at coordinate 108,453 of JAPFBL010000569.1, forward strand.
CAAAGTTTCAACTTCCTACAATAAATATACCGAATTTGAAGTATACAGGAGGAATGGACATATGAGACACACCCCCATTTGAGACTTCAGCGGATCAAAAAAAAAAAAAAAAAAAAAACAGTTCTTTCCGTAATTAAGCATACATTGGTAGCAATCTGAGAGCATATTACATTCAAAACATAAAAACGATAATCTATACTATTATAAAAGATGCCATGTCAGTCTGTACGACCCTCACAGACCTAAACAAATCCGACAAGAATAGCAAGTGATATATTATTCCAATATGAATTTTTAGTTTTCATAGGAATCTCTTTGCTGTAATGGGGATTTTATGAAATTTTTGATTAAAATATAATTGCCAACGAAAAACCTTTTTCATAGGTCGACAAAAGTGAGGAAATAAAAGAAATAATACAATAAGTATTTATTCTTATTTGTAACTTTTTGCGCTTTTTATGTATGTTTTATTTTCGAATGATTTTATGATTTCTTGTATTTCCTCTGTTTTGCACGCCTATGAAAAAGGTTTTAAACAAAAACAGAAACGCTGGCATAGTTTATGTTGAGCCTGAAGAATTGATCGAGTCATGATAATAATTTCATTACATATTCATACACGTGTCAAAAAGTTATCATATTCGTCGGCGAAACGATGGGTGTTGGTTTTTAAACTAACAGTCATAATGTAAATGGCCGGAAGGCTAGGGAGCACAGCGATCAAAACAGGTTATGTTACCTGTGATTGTTACAAGTTCGCCGGGTCAGCTACTGTTTATAAAGGTACTCAGTCTTTATCATGTTTGACATCCTTGCGTTATAATGTCATAATCAGCCCAAAGTTACATCACATCTATTTCTTTCATAAGTTGTGTGAATCTCAGATCACTCTACTAAAAGAAGACAACTTAGAAAGTATAAATAGAATAAAATGTTAGTTTCACTGACCAACATGGACTCCAACTAATCCCTCCTTGACGGAGAACTCGTAAGGCAATCCAGTGAACTCAGGGTTCTTGTCGTTGATGTCAGATATTTTGATGTTGACAGTAGCAGTGCTTGAAAGACCTCCTTCATCTTCAGCTTTGATTAACTGAAATCAAAAGTGATTCTTTGTTACAAATAGACCAACATAGTGAGCACACACATAAGAAATGAGAAGAAAGACTAAGATCTTTCTTAACAGCATTCGTAACAAGCGATCTTCGTCAGATTCAAATCCCAACTGTTCTTAAGATCTTAGACTTATTTCTCATTTCTTATTGTGGTTTGGACGTTGATTGCTATATCACGTGTTTATTGTGAAATCTTTTTTTAATATATTAATAATAATATATTAATAAGAAGTTTAATATTATTAATAAATCTTGTGTATAATAGTTTAAAGATGGGTTTCTTGAGGACTTTTCGCCTAAAGAAATCCCAATTCTGTTTATGCGCCGACGTTTCGCCAAAAATTTTTCGGCGTTTTTAAGGCTAAAAACAATTTATAACGACATAAGTAGTGAGGAAATGTGGATGTATTTGTTTTCACTACTTATGTCGTTAAATAAATTATTTTTAGCCTTGAAAATGCCAAACAATTTTTGGCGAAACGTCAGCGTTTAAAGAGGAATGTAGTTTCATCAGACTAAAAATTCTCAAGAAACCTATCTTTAAATTTTAAGAATCAGTAGTCGATAAGTTATATTAATATATATATGGAGTTGACTGTCGTCCTTCCGTCAATTCACATCTTCTCCTGAGGACAACCGCCATAACGATCGAAATATTGAAAAGTGAGTCATTGTTATGCTTCTTTTTATGTGTCACAGTTTATTTTAAGTATATATAAATATATATGGATTAATTTATCACAATGAAACAAATTTGGAAACAATGCTCCAACTCTAAGGCCTTTCGTCAACACATCGTCAGAGAGCAAGTGAAATAAAAAATAATAAATACTTGCTAACCTGGTTGATTGAAGTTTCTAGAATTGTTGGTAACCCTGAACCTGTTTTAATGATGAAGAAGTTTTCATCTGTTTAATTATTCCACTAATCAAAACTTCATTTAATTTATAAACTCCTAGGCTATTGTTCATTATGAGTGCACTTTCCACAATATTTCTTCTTCTATCCGAAGACACAAATATTAATTCATTTGCTTCATTCCAGTTAATCACATGATTACTGTTTGTGATGTGCATGAACAAGGCACTCTTTTCGTCTTCTCTTCTGATCGAATATTTGTGTTGTTTTATCCTTGTAAGAAGACCTTTGCTCGTCTGTCCAATGTAAGACATTTCGCAGTCAGTACATGGCATCCTGTATACACAACAGTCCTTTCTTTTGGCATATTATTGACAGGTCCGTTAAACAAGTTACCATCATTACTGAACACAACAGAAACGTCCAACTTTTTCATAAATGAAGGCATATCTTTCAAACAAGGACTGTATGGAATGACTAACAAATTCCTTCTTGTGAACTGTTCTTTATTATTTAATATCATGGATTGTTTCACCTTTTTGATCAATATGATCAAACCACAATATGAAATGGGAAAAAAATAATATCTTTCAACCATAACAAGCAGTCTTCGTCAGAGTCAAAGACACAACTCTGACGAAGACCGCTTCTTACGGTTGAAAGATGTTAGTCTTTTTTTTTCATTTCATATTGTGGTTTGATCATTGATTATTATTTCACGTGTTTATGTGAAATATTATATATATAAAATTAATTGCATTGTTGAGAAGAACTAAAATCGACTCACCAGCTGGTACCTCGTCAGATCCTCCCTGTCCAGCCTCCTGATGACAGTTATCACTCCTGACTTATCGTTGATTCCAAACTGTCTCAGGTCATTACCTGATATAATTGAGTAAGAAACCGGCTCGTTTTCAGGATCAATAGCCTAAAAATACAAAATATCCAAATGAATATTCTATAACATTTGAATATAAAAATCAGTTAACCGAGAACAGAAACTCCTCAGGATGTTTAATGAAATTTTATTCATGTAAAAAATAAATGATTTTCTTCACTTTTAAATGATTTATTGTTTTACTAAATATACTTACTGTGTATATATCTTGAATCATACTGTATCAAAATACTTGCATGCTATATCAAAAGCTTGGGACCATATAAGAATCTTTGTTTTCATGACTTAATAACAAGAAACAGCAATAACAGTTATTCCTGTCAATCACACTTAGTGAATACAGTTTTTATTAATTGTCGCAATAATTTCTTAACACCGAGTGACGTAAGGGGTCACGGGTCGTCTAGTATAATATAATAGTAACATATAAAAATCACGATACCAAAGCACTACTATTGCTAATAATTCAGTTTATTAATTGTATTAATTTTATTTTTATCAACCACAACGCTTAAGCTCGCTGATTTAATTGATATTTTCCTGTAATAAGTATCTACTGTTCAGGAATTTTGCTTAAATCGTTTTACAATAAACACTCTATAGTACTATTGAAATAGAATATATAATATTGCTCCAACACAATTTACAAAGTATCTAAAGGCTCTTAAAACTTTGAAAGAATACTATAAAGTTCTTAATGCACAATGGGTAAACAAAAAAGTTTTTCCTGGAGTTTTGAAGTTTATAAAGAGTTTCTGTCCCCATCAGGGTGTAACGTAAAAAGATGTTTATTAAAAGTTGAATGGATTCTTCGCAATAAAATCAAACTATATTTATTTTACATAAAAAAAATAAACTACTAAATAAACTACTATGTTTTAATTTAAAGATATTGGCAAGTTTTTCAATTTTAAAACTTCAAAACCACCTCTTACTTCAGTTGGCCTTAGGCATTATTTGTCAACAAATCGTAGCCATTTAAAAGGTAATGCCTTGTAATAGCACAATAAACGTTCACAAGTTTTCACATCTTTTAAACAAAGTCACAATATTCATTTATAGTTAGCTTCAATTTGTATAAGAGATAATTAAAGGGTTAATGACAAATTTTCCGTATGATTTGTTTTTAATTATTCCTATAAAAGTTCATTAGTTTCCTTCTCAAGTTAATTTTCAGTTGGATGAACATTTTAGGTTAAGTTAAACCTGGTTGTGTGAGGCCTGTATTGCGTTCCCTTCCTTGAAGAAGAAACAGTGACAGAGCAACCACTTTTGCTGCCCTGGGCGGTCGTAAGATCCCCCCCCCCCCCCGCCCAAACACACAGTACGTTGATAATCCGTTAACTTTCCAAATTACAAAAATATATTTAAAGAAAACAGAAAATATTTATTTTCATGGACTTTGGATCAAGGATCTAATTTTAGACTGCTATTTTAGTCCAAACTTTCATATTATTACACTACTCATATACATATACAGTCAGCGTCATGAAAGGAAACCAAAGATTTTTCAAAATAAAAACATATAATTCAAATCTTAAAAAAAAAGTTGTTAAATTACATTAACTGGTAACTCAAACATATATAATAAACTTACAATCACTTTAAAAAAATTGTTTCGAAAAATTTAAAATACATTTATTTTTAATTTACCAATATTACAGTTCAAAAATACGTTTACAAACAGTATTACACACATAAAACATAAATGTAAGTACGATCTTAAAAACCTCATTTTGGTAAAAAAATTTGAAATTTTTATGATTTTAATTTTTTCTTTTCTATTTTCTATTTTTACACCCTCAAAATGCTGCCCAGGGGGTGCCCCCCCCCCCCCCCCCGTGCTACGCCACTGAGAAGAAAACGAGTTGGCATAGAGATAATTATTACTCTGTAAATCTGTTTTTTCTCGTAAAAACTTATGCTGTGTTCGACAATTTTAAACCTTGTCTGCACTCCTTTTGAAGGATGAAATGACCCAGTACGGTCAAACACACATAGCTTTATATGTGATAAAGCACGATTCGTGTTTTATAATTGTCCTTTAAAATGCAACTCAGCTATAAATCAGATGAAACAATCACAAGCATTTTAAGGACATAAAATAACCTTGAGTCATTCTCCTTTATTTAAATATTTTTGTTTTGTTTCTCTTTGATTAATTTCTTTCATTTCTTGTTTCCACATCTATTTCATCATAATTAATTTTGACATGAAATTAATTATATTTATAAAACAATTTTAAAAGACTGAACATCTTTTTGTTTTGTTTTATTTAAACGTTTTAATTAAAAAAATATTAATTGAAAATATTAATTTAATTTCTTTATCTACTTTTTAATGATTTGAATTGTACTTCTGAAACATACACATATAATAAAGAAGTAAATTATAATTTATTAGAATTGAACAGGAAAAAAAAACATTTTGCTTATTAAATTTGATTCATTTGTATTATGGAGTTTGTTGATTAAATCCGGTTAATTTCATACACATAATATATCTGGAGTTATATAGCCACGAGGAGTATTCTTAAGTCTTTACTATTATTGGCGCTGTAGATTTGAAATTAGTTCTCATGAGACATTATTACATATTACAAACAAAGAAAAGTAAAAACTTTAAAAATGAGAATAGAAATCAAAGGGGAAGGAACACTCACTTGAATGGTTGCTACTGTAGAGTTTATGGCAGCTCCTTCGCTAACAGTGAACTGAAACAAAAACATCAAATTAATCAGTTTATATATATATACACTAGCCGTTGCGTCTACAACGTGCTTGGTCTCCCTTTCTCTTTTCTCCTGAAGACGGATTGCCCGAAAATTTGAGTTTGTAAGTGTGTTTCTTTACTTTGTGTGCTATCTATCTTCAATTTTGAACTGTTAAATATATATATATAACAGTATATATATACTGTTACATAGATTTGTAACCTCCTTGTTGTCTTGATGTTTTCTATTCATTATGTTAGCTATGTAATAATTCGCGACTAGATTGTTTGTAATAATTATTGTTAGTGTTTTTCCTTAAGTTAAGTTGTTTAATCGTCATATTGTAAATCCCTGAAGATGGTCAAAGTGACCGAAACGTTGGAATAATTTAATGTATAGTTTGTTTTTAGTTAGGTTTAGAGTGTATTATTCGATTACTACTATGGAACTCAAGAATAAATCTTTCGGAGAGTTAGTGTTTAGTTTACCCGAAGAGTTAAAAACCAAGTTTAGAAAACTGGAGAAATTAAATAAAAAACGAACGAAAATGAAGATTGGCATACTCTTTAATAAAACTTGTCTAAATGAAGGTCTGCTCCCAAAATATACTAATATATATATATATATATACAATTAAAAGAAACGGTCCAGCGGACTTTTTTAAAATAAAAAAGTTCTAGTACTAGTACCGCCCTGTCTTCCTGCGGGACTCTTCGCTCTTCGCTCTTCACACCTCCTGATGACGACGATGGTCGAAATATCGATGTGAGTTATGTCTGTGTCTTTCTGTGTGTTTCCTTCGTTTTGAATTTATTTTATTATATATATATATATATATATATATATATAAAAGTTGAAAGCAATCATCATTCAAATATATATTGTTAAATAACTTCCCATATGTTTATACCCATATTGTTTACACCTTGTACTTTTTTCTTTTTGCATATTTATCCAATTTTTGCCTCTTAGGGTATTTTCTCGACTATTCGTTAATGCTTTCGGAAATTTGAAAAAGTTTGAACAAAACAGACACAAGCCAAATATGGGACGTTATTTAACAATATATATATGTATATATTTCAGTTCTATATACCTAAATAATTATACAGTTAAAACTCTGAAAAAGAAACAGACTCAGTATGCAAATCCAGTAGGGGTATAACTGATATATCATTTGTTAGAGAATGATTTAAACTCCTTATAGAACAGATGTTTAATAGTTTTCGCTGGTTGGAGAAGTCTTTCAGAAAATGACAAGGTCCGAATAAAGTAGGTGTATAAATGCTATTAACTTGGTTTAACTTTATAAGTTACTGTATGGTAGTGATGGTATGCCTACCATACTATGTATAGGTTACTGTATGCCTATATGGTAGTGATATGAGAGTAGGTAATCTTGCTTTGTTGTCAATGTAAAAGAGTCGAGTGGAGTTTTTCAGAGCAGGTTTGCCTATGCTCTGGGTTTTTTTGTCCCTGAACAGAACACTGATTCCTCTTCAGGCTTCTGTTTCGCAGATAAACTAAACTCTAGTTAGAAGTGAAGTGAAGGCAACATTGCATCATTCTATCACATTTTCATAAGTAGTAAAAGGTTACTGAGTGCATTGTAAATGAAAATAATAATAAATACCGATCGAATAACAGATTTTACCACATTACTGAAAAAAAATTCACCAATAAGTCATTTTACCAGTTCCAAAATTACGAAATATCTGGTTTGATTTTCTCTTTGGAGTTATAAGTTATGGCATACTGAAGTTTATTTAGAGTACCTTTTATATTTGACGTATAGGATATACAGGTAAAGGTACTAGCACATGATTTTTCAATTATAACTTTGACTAAAATCTAGATTTGGCAAAGCTAGAAACTTGGTTATGTATGGTGACAACAGCAAGCATGATAACTACACGATTATTTGACCTTGAAAGAATAACTTTTTAACCAGATTTGGCAATAAATACGTGAAAAATTCGTCAGATTAAGTTTACCTCTGACAAAGACTACTTGTTACGGTTGAACGACCTTAGTCTTCTTTCTGATTTCTTATTGTGGTTTGGACTTTGAATGACTCTTCATCACGTTTTATGACACATACTCTGTACAAAAATATTTCACAATAAACATGTGAAATATAAATCCAGTCTAAAGAACAGTAAGATTACTGTTACCAGAAAAAAATTACTACGATCTTTCAACCAGAAACAACTGATTCTTTCTTCACAGTCCAAACTGACACTAGAGTATTAGGGGGTAACTATAAGGCTGCTCTGAGTAAGAGAGAGAGGGTAAGGAAAGATAAGGAGGGAGAATGATGATGAAAACGTAAGAGTGGGTGAGAAATATAGAGAGCAAGAGAAATTGAATGAAAAAGAAAAGGATAGAGAGAAGGAGAAAGGTGATAAGAGATTAAGGCAGAGCGGAAGGTAAGGTGAAAGGAGACTGATTTAGAGAGAGTAAGTTTCATACCAGCCTTTCCTCTCTAAGAGATAAAAACTTCTTCGCTTCTAACCGTTATTGCTCCTTTAAAATAATACTCAATACCCAAGAGGTCTTACACATGGTCATATCCTGGTGCTAAATCTGTCGTAAAAGTCTTTCACCTCGCAAGCCTTTCCTACGATATACCTTACATTCCACAGACACCTAACCAGTTCCTAATACCATGACCTAGCATATACTAAAGATTTTTTTTTTAATTTTTCCTGATTTGTTTAATCCTAAAATTATAGAGCTTATTATTCATCTACTTCCATATTTAAATGACAGCTATATATTTCATGTTATTGTATTCAATATTAATATATTAATTTTAAAAGTGTTAATTTAAATTTAGATTTTACATAACATAAGGTAAGTATATAAGTTTTAAAATTAATACCCTGAAAATGTCATCCTTAGGTTATGTTAGGTTACATTGCAGTGACAGTTTAACAAGGGAATATACATAGGCCGAACATTGGCCCTTTGTGATACCAAACAAAGAAAATGATTCTACTTTGGGAGTCCTAAATTTTGCCTAACTCAAGTGTATTCCGCACAGGGATTTTTAACGAGTATCTGACAGGTTCGGAAGCAACGGCTTAACCTCTCTGAGGACAAGGAGTTCAGATTTATTCACCTCCCACGTAAGTAAATGGAGGGCCAGAGTGGGTATTGAACCCCGGACCTACCAGTTCGGAGACCAGCACGTTACCAATGAGTTAACCTTGTCCCCTATATATCATCCTTTTCTTTAGGTTTACCACACGCGCATGATTCTTTTTAAACGAAAAAAAATTAAGAAGATTTTAATATAATTTTAATACAAAAATTAGTGTTATTAGTTTTAAGTGTTATATATTTAGCTTATTATTACTCAAAGTTTATGAAAAGGCATATATTTTGTAAAACAAGAATAGGAGAAAAGCAAAAGAAAGTTGCATAAGTAAGGACCAATGAAAGTCCACCCATCTGAACCGGCAAACATCAAAGAAAGCTACTGCTTTTAATAAACTGGGAATATTGCTATGACCACGGCTTTCATCTTTTGTTAATCTAGACTGATTCAGTATTGGCAAGGCATAGAAAAGCCAAGGTCCCACCAGCAGATCATTCATATGAATGTGCTTCCTTACATTTCATCTTCAACAGATCCCTTGAAAAAAAAAAAGATAAAATTCCACCTTTTTCAAGACTGCTTTCAAACATATTTCATTTGGATCAATAGACGATTTTTTTTTTGAGATTTTCCTTTTCTTTTTCTGACATGAAAGATTACATAAAATGAACTCATTCAAATGGAGATGTGTACAAAAATTTGTTTTCCTTGGAAATAATATGAATATAGTCTTGTTTAGAATGAGGGGAAGAAACATCAAATCTCTAAACAGAAGTTTTGGTGGAGAGTGGAGACATTTATTTAACATTCCATAGTGCAGAGTTTTTCAAACCTTTTTCGACGCGGAACCCTTTTTGGTTCCAGTAACTTTCCGGGAAACCCATACAATCATAATATAAATATTTTCATATGCCTTTTTAAATAGTATATATGTTTAAAAAGAATTAAAAAAGTAATATTACTGCAATGTGTATTTTCCGAATAAAAATTCAAAACTAAAAGATTTTAATTTTCATGTTTTCGTCAAATAGATAACACATAAAACAGAATGACTAGCAATTTTAACATAGAGTTTCTTTTGTAATCATTTTTCGCTTTATAGTTGAGAGTTTAATTCTCAGGTTAGCCCCAACATTAAGTCTACTTCGGTATTTGGTTTCTATGGCAGTTTAAAGGGAAAATCCAGTTTCACATAAGTAGGTAGTGGGAAATGGCAGCAATGTGTGAAGTGCTACTTTTGAAATAGCAAGAAATTCGGGAATCAGATAGTTCCAAAAACTGACTAGTGATTCATCCTAAATATGAATAAAATTTTGACCACTTCTACTTATGGGTTTATATAAACATGATTCTATTTCATAGTTCACAAGAAATATGGAATAATCCATATCCACAAAAAAAAAATAGAAAAACGTTTTTCACGGAACCCCAGACAGTCCATTAAGGAACCCCTTGGTTCCACGGAACCCAATTTGGGAACCTCTGTCATAGTGTTATTGGAGTTATTTAGCGCAACTTAGTGTTCGAAACGCATCGATGATGTATAACATAATTTGTGTGGAGACTTGATGCATCTTCTCCTCATCATAATCATCAGTAAACACCATGCAATAAAGGATTGCATAGCTTACGAGTTAATACAGGTTTCATTTGATTCGATAGTTTTGTCACCTATTTTATGAAAGAAATTCGATAAGTTCGAAAAAGGAAAAAAAATGTTACACAATATTACATTTACTGTGACAATCTAGAGAAGTAAACAAATACTTCCATTGTGCTATCTGTTAAATATTGATTAAACAATGACTTGATGAATTATTACAAGGCAATAACTGTAATGACAGTAGTCTTAGAAATCTACTACCGATATTCCATATTACTACCATACTATAATTACAACAATTATACAGTTGCAATTATATAATATATTATATAATTAGTGGTAATTAAACAACTCTATAACGTTTTTCATGGCTCGGATTAACCTCAAGGTGAATTGCATTATTCAATATATATTGAGCAGGATTTTTTTTATTGTACCCCCATACTTACAGTATTCATGGACAAAAGTGTTCATTATTTATGACTGAAACCCATTAGCCATGAGCAAACCCTATTTACAGAAAAGCCCTTCAGTACTTGGTGTCACCCGGACGCGCGTCCGGCAACATTTATGGTCTCCAACCATCACCGCACCAGTGTGTTTTGTTTCCCTCTTTCATCTCCCCTGAAGACGGGACTTTCAGTAATCCGAAAATTAGAAAACTGTAAGTGTGTGTTTTTAATTTCTCTATGTTTCTTCATCAACACTGAACTTTAATACTACTTAAAATATTTCAATGTTGGTTCTTAGCCAAAAGCATGTTTCCTGACTCCTGTTGCTATATATCTATAAGGTACCTAATAAGTTTCAAGTCGACTTTGGTGTACCTGATAGGACGGCTGCTGGAAAGCTGGACTTCTTGTGTTTGGACCTGGGACTACGTTCACCTCCACAATTGTCTGACTCGACTTTCCTCCTGTATCCGTTGCCTAAAAACAATTAAATCATATACAGTTTTTCAAAGTTTTAGATAAAAATGCTTCGATATTTTTAACATGAACAATTTAGAAACGAATACAGCATCAACTTTTGGTAAATATACGTTAAGTTGTATTAATCTGTAATTAATATTAACAAACCTGTAATATCATGCATAATCTATTCTTATATTTTCAACATAATATATAAATATATACAAATAATTCAGAGTAAACTGTAGGTACACAGTAAATAGAAAAACAACTAAAAGTCTCTAATTTTCTGTTTAACCGTCATCAGGACTGTGTACCTATAGTTTAATCTGAATCATTCGCTCTCCTTTGTGGATCGTTTTCTTGATGTTAACACACACACACACACACACACACACACATATATATATATATATATATATATATATTGATAAAAGTATCGACCGTGGAATAGAAACAAAACTAAAGTTTATCGGGACTCGATCAGTCCTTCAGGTTCAAGTTAAACTCTCATTGCCAACGTTTCGGTTTTTATTTAAAACCTTTTTCGTAGACCTACAAAACAGAGGAAATATAAGAAATAATTCAATCATTCAAAAATCAAACATACATAAAAAGTGCAATTAGTTACAATTTAGAAATTACAATAAAAATTTTGACAATAGGTTAGTGAGAGAACTTACAGAAGTATACATTTTGAAAAATTTTAATTTCTAAAAAATTTTAATAATTTTTTTTGACCTTGAACAAGTTCAAGGGTCTTCAACCGTCTCTGAACGAGTGCGCTTGGTTTCCTTCTCTTATCTCTCCTGAAGACGGTTCAAACCGAAAATTAGAGACTGTAAGTGAGTGCCTTTGATTTCTCTTTGTTTCTTTTTCTACATTGAACTATATTTGTCCGTTTCAGATCGTATTTCCAACGAAAAAGTATATATATGAGTCTTATTTTTCACAAAAGTGAAAAGTGAGTCTTTGTTGTGTTTCTGTTTATGTGTCACTGCTTATTTTAATTGGTATACATATATATATATATATATACATTTCTATTGTAGTTTAAACATTGATATATACGTATAATATATAATTATAATAACATTATTATTTATTTTAATATATAAATAATTAAAATAATTGCTGCCTGTGATGTAATGGATATAAATGATTCAAGACTATTACAAGAGTTGGACGGAATAGGGCGAAGCAGCACAATAAGTGAAGACGTGTCGTCGTATCTGGTGAATTTATTACAAGTTTGCTCAAGTTGTATTTGTCTTTCACAGCCTCTACATTGGTAAAACAGATCTCGCTCACCCACCACTCTCCCATTAGAGTCCCTAGTTTTACAACAACTTGAATGTAACTACATTCCCTTTTCACAATCAACCTTCAACTATAACTTAACTTCAAATGGGTCAATTGAAACTTTCTTGAAAAAAAAAAAGAAAAAAAGTCGCAATACAAACAGCTGATTCATTACTTGTGCAATCCATTATAATGGTATAGTGTGGTATTTACACTGGTATAGTGTGGTATTTATTCACTCCGATATTCTTAAGTTCACAGATTTTTTTTTTAGAAGCTAACCTGAAGAAGAACACTAAGTGTTCGAAAGACGTTGCCACTTTCATATGATATTTATTCACTACGATATTCTTAAAGCTCACAGATATGTATTTCTTCTTAGAAGTTAACCTGAAGAAGAAACTAAGTGTTCGAAACGCGTTGTTAGTTTCATATTAAACTTTTTTTTTGTGTTTGGAGACGCAATTCCTGAAATCCCCAAATATGAGTAAATAACACACTATATCAGATTGGAATTAATCTTTTTTGTGTGATGAAGTAATTCTGGAATCCCCCACCCCCGCCCGCAAAAACATTTGACTCCGCAATCAAGATATTTACAACAATAATATATCAAAAAGTAAGTAAAATTTTAAAGTCTTTAGATTTATATTGTTTTAAGAAATGTAATAATACAAAAAATAAAAAAAAAAGTAAATTGACACAATATTTTCAAATCAAGTAAATATTTTCAAAAATTTTGTTTTATAAAGCATGTAGATTAAATAAAGATCTAATTTTTTACTTTACTTAAAGCAATCCGATCATTGATCTCGACAAATAAAGAGGTAAACGAACAAAATAAAAGAACATTGGAAATGTAGTACTTATATTAGAAGAGATTAAATTCTAATTAATTATATAAATGATATATTAAATCTGAATAATAATTATTCAGATATATTGAGTTGATTCTGTAATAGATTTCTTAAATATAGTTTATGACATTCAATGATCAAACCACAATAAGAAATGGGAAAAAAGACTAAGATCTTTCAACCGTAACAAGCGGTCTTCGTCAGAGCTTGTTACCCAACTCTGACGAAGACCGCTTGTTACGGTTGAAAGATCTTAGTCTTGTTTTCCCATTTCTTATTGTGGTTTGATCATTGATTGTTGTTTCACGTGTTTATGTGAAATCTTTTTATAGTTTATGACATACATAATTGTTAAAATTTGAAAAATTTCTTTCTTTATGTTTACTTGATAATGGAACTAGATTCAATTAGTATTTGCTTTCATAATGGTGATTTTACTAGGAATAGTTTAGTGGAAGTATTGTAACATTATATTAATAGTCTTTAGTGGCATAGTAGCAATGGAGCGTATTGGCGTAGTACCAATAATACTACAAAAAGTCAAAAATACAGAAATATTGATCTTATTACAGCTTAAAGTTTACAAAAAAACGTTAAAAGTTAAACTTGAACTAAAGAAATCAAAATTCTACTTGAAACTTACACCAAATTGTGGAAATATAAGATAAATAAAGTTATTACGTTCATACCCTGAATATAGTAAATTCATAATGATGTAAAGTACTGATTGTTTTCATTGCCATCATTAATTAATACAGATTATTAATTAATATAAACTGACCTGCACTGTAATGCTGTATTGCTCCTGCGCTGTGAATTTACCAATTGCTTCAATTACTCCTGTCTTGGGGTCTATTTTGAATTTGCTTCTCCCATTATTGGAAACATGAAAGATACTATAGGATATTTCAGCATTTGCTCCCAGGTCATTGTCTGTTCCGATTACCTGTAAATTGAAACAATTTGCTTGCTTAAACTATTAACACAAACTATGGTATAGTGGAAAGCAAAGGATTAAGAAATGACGGAAACAGTAAAGCAGATCATCGGCCTAAGTATAGGCAGATGAAAACAGTTGATATCAACATCAGACTGTGGATCGATCAACCTCCAAGAATATAGCGTACTGCTGTTCCTTTTCAAAGAGGCAATGTAATAATTATAATGATAATTAATTTTGCTTATAGAATATTTTTCAACAAAGGAACTACCATTTTCACTACCAATTTAGGACTCCCAATGTAGAATCTGTAAGAATCACCGATCAAAAAAAAAACCGCTAAACGGCTGACGTTATCAACCGCTAGAGGATCGGTTTAAACAATAGAAAAATAAAATAAAATAGATATACAAAGAAAAAATTACAATAAGAATAGTAAAGAATTTTTTTTCACATTTTACACAACACGTATTCACACATAACCGTAACTTTGGCCCTAACAAGAACTTCGCCATCTTACATTATAACAGTAAAATAGAGTTTTTAATTAAAAATAAAAATGAATCCACGCATTCTCATATTTATAGTAGATTAAGAAATGAAAACAATAAGCGGTTCAGTTAGCTTTGATAAGACAGGTATGATTGACCTAATACAGGTGTGCATGTCATTGCGTTCAGGTCTGAGTTTACACACCTGCACTATTTCTCTATGCGTCTCCCCAGCCTGTATAGAAATAGGCGCCAGCATCGGCAGTCGAGGCTCGTTGTCGTTCACATCGTTCAGTGATACTGCTATCGTCAGAGGAGCACTTGCAGCGGTGCCGTGCTTCTCCCTTGCGACAACCTAAAACAATATTATATTCAAAGTCAAAAAGTCATTTTTAAGGATTATTGACAAAATGTCAAATAAATATTGACAAGATTTGCTATATTTTCAAATTTTATATAAGGTAAACTCTTTTACAGATTTGAATAGATTTAGCCTTCAACTTACAATATATATATTATAATAGAAATAACGAAAAATAACCATGAGAACTTAAAAGTCGAAGGTCATGCGTACTCTCCAAATACTCAAAAATCACTTTGGTAAATACATTAAAGAAATTGTGTAGAGCCATATTTGCCCAACCCTTCAATAATTCTGGCTTTGGTGGAAATGTTACAGAACGAATTCATAGAACAGTTATTACGAGAGAGAATTTAGAGGCAGTAGGTGTGCTGTACCACTGGTAATAAGAGCCCTTGTGGTAGTGATAATCAAAGTTCAAAATAGATATTAAAACAGAAAAGATTCTCGAAACGCATCTGTGTTCTTATAGGATTTAATGCAGGCTAATTTCAGTGGAAGCTAATTTTAACACTTACCCTAAGAAGTGGAGGCATATTTCAGCACTTAATCCTAACAAGGAAATCATACTTTACCATGTATATCTATGAAACTGGAACTTATTTTAAGATGCAAACCAAGTAAAGGAATAATGAATGTAATTGTGAATGTACTTTTATGAAATTGACTGCCCATTCACACTACTGTCTATGGTAAGTTTTAACCCGGACTCACATTGAAGCTGGACTCTAAGCAGTTCAATTTCTTCTTGAACTGTTACTATATATATACTCTAATCTGAGTTAAACACATTAAACGGCACACACTGCGTAACGACTTAGCATAAATATACACAAGTCTGAAACTATTACTTCATCCTTTTCTTTTACATCTTTTACACTTCTTAAAAAAAGAAGTAAAGTCATTTAGTCATTGATTTAAGTTCATTACTTGAAGAAAGAAAACTTTGAGTATTTTCTCAGAATTCTGGCAAATTTCCTGCAGGTTAATTAATCCTAAAGAAAATAACTAAGACACCTTAAAGATTAACCTACACCTTTCCCAAAGTTGAAGCCATATCGTTGTTTATAGACCAACTTAATGAGTTTCTGGTAGAAATAAAACTTCCGTAATATGGATGGAAAGTTTATAGATTTATTCCGTAACTACAATTACTTAGTTTCAAGTTTTTTTTTTTAAACTTGAGAAACTTGTTAAGAAACAGGTATCAGCTAAGTTTGGTGTCATTTTCAATAATGGGTGTATCAAGTACGGACTGTAACCAAAATTTACAAATATATATATATATATATATATATATATATATATATATATATATACAATTAAAAGAAACGGTCCAGCGGACTTTTTTAAAATAAAATAAATTCAAAACGAAGGAAACACACAGAAAGACACAGACATAACTCACATCGATATTTCGACCATCATCGTCATCAGGAGGTGCGAAGAGCGAAGAGTCCCGCAGGAAGACAGGGCGGTACTCTTCCGACAGGACAGTACCGCCCTGTCTTCCTGCGGGACTCTTCGCTCTTCGCACCTCCTGATGACGACGATGGTCGAAATATCGATGTGAGTTATGTATGTGTCTTTCTGTGTGTTTCCTTCGTTTTGAATTTATTTTATATATATATAAGAAATTCAACAGTATCCCAACCGTTTAATAGAATAGATGTACATAGAAAGTACAATCTTTATCTTATAAAATAAATAGAATAATGAAAAATATAAGAACACTTACAAAACAGGTCACGGAAATTCTATATGCATATATATGATAAGCAACTATATATAATCGAAGAAAAAATCGTTTATGTCTGAAATTGCAAATTATTAATCATGAACACGTAATTCATGAATATCTCCAAGACTGATATATTTTTACCCCTTCTAGAATGAATCACCGTAGATAGGTTTAACAAGAAAAAGAACTCCCATCCAGGTAACGTGACCTCTACAATACTCTGAGTTATTTCACGTAATTCATCACTTCCACCTATATTTTCATATTACACTAACTTGAATTTTTTTTTTCAAATTCCTTTAATCTATTTTTATTATTATCATCTGATTTCATCAGATTACTTATTTCATTTGTTTATTACTTTAAGTTAATTTTGCCTCCTGTTTTAAAACAAAACAGATGCTAATTAATTTTTATGACATATGTTTTGATATTTATATTTTTTTTGTTTTATTAAACTTTGAAAAATAAGTTTACATATTGTTTTTATATTTTAAATTACTGTAATTAAAAAAAATGTAATAAATTTGTCTGGCAAAGTTATAATAGAATAAAAACACTTCAGTATCATATATAATTAGAGATTTTTAAAAATTACTAAATTGAGATTGTAATTTAAAGGTATTGTATTCACTATAAACTTTGAGTAATTATCAATGCGGCGAACATATACCTTTAGATAATTTTTTTTTATAATTAGAATTTCTTTTGAAACTTATTTAAATCTTAATTTCATTTATATTTAATTTTTCTGATACCAAGTTTCTTAGACTAAATTTTTAGCCAAAGTCACCCAACCTGTTTGATTATTATAATGAGCCTTTCCTTTAAGATCATATCATGACTGAAAACTATGTGACTCTGAGAAGGACCAGTTACATGGCAAAAACATCATAGTACGTACCTTTTTATCGTGAAACCTATTCAAGATAAAGACCTTTGTTACTTGTGGGCTAAGTAAAGTTACCTGGAATCTGAAGACTCCAGGGCTAGGAGGGTCTCTGTCCAGTTTCTCGTCGGCTACTACCAATTGTCCCTTTTTGTCGATGTCAAAGAATGTCGTCGTTAGTTCATACACATACTCTGGTTTCGGATCATCAGGGCCCTGAAACAAAGAAAAGCATATTTTATTTTCTTATATTTTATATATATATACAAAACTAAAGTTTATCAGGACTCGGTCATTTCAGAACTATATATATATATATCTTGAAGTTCAAAATTCATGAAGAGTAACACACAGAGTAAGGAAACACACTTACAGACTCAAATTTTCGGGTAATCCGTCTTCAGGAGAAAAGAAAAAGGGAGACCAAGCACGTTGTAGACGCAACGGCAAGTAACCCATATAATATATATATATATATATATATATATATATATATATATATATATACACATATAAATAGTTCACACAGGAAAGAGAAAAACACATAATAACACACACAAAAAAGACTCACAACGATATTTCGACATTCGTCGTTATCGGGCAGAAGTAGTCCCTTTGAGTAGCTGATGCTAACTATATATATATATATATATATATATTGATATATATATATTGAGTTAGCTTCAGCTACTCAAAGGGACTACTTCTACCCGATGACGACGACTGTCGAAATATCATCGTTGTGAGTCTTTTGTGTTTATCTTTATTTGTTTTTTCTCTTTCATGTGTTAACTATATATATATATATATATATAGTTAAATTATATTATTTTCACTATATATAGCTCATATTTCACTATTCATCCTCTTCCAACTTTGATTTAACAAACATTTACGCTATAATTCCATCAATTTATGAGTCATGGTTAAATGTTAACTCATACAAAAGGAACAAAAATCGATCACAAATGTGCATACATTTCCATTACTTAGAGTATAATATAGTTTATGCCAGAATTTTTTAAAATAGAAATAAAACTATTATTTTCATTTTGTTAGTAATGAAATATTTTGATGAGTAAATTATTTTGTTAGTAATTTTAATGAATTATTGTTTTAGCAATAATGGTTTTTTTACTGAAAATATTAACGTATGTTATATAAAACTCTTTGGACTCTGGAATCATAAGTATATCATAAAGTAGGATAGAGTATTGCTTGTAGAAAACAGGGCTTATTTGTTTCTCATGCACACAATTATAGGCTATCACTTGTTGGTGTTCTACTAGGGTGGAAAGTGGAGCTCATTTATTTTGATACCATTTTAGTTATGAGCAAGTTGTCTTACTGCTATTATTCTATATCAAGAGCCTGAAAGTTAACCTCAATCGGGTTTATTAGTGGATGCATCTTTGACTACCTGCTAGACTATACCTGACTCCTTATGAAAAACACAGTCACTAAATCAAATATTTCTGTGTTTGTACTGAGTATGGTTACATACTTAAGTATAATATCAAAACCATAATAATAAATGAGAAAAAAGAATAAGATCTTTCAAGCGTAACGGGCGATCTTCGTTGGGATTTGTCTCTGACGAAGACCGTTTGTTACGGTTGAAAGGTCTCAATCTTTTTTCTGATTTATTATTGTGGATTGGACGTTGATGGTGAAGTCTTGTTATAAATACCGTACGTACAAACGTAAGAAGATGAACTGATTACATTATGAAATACTTACCAAGTCGAGATCTGAGACAGAAAAGACAATGGGTTGACCATTCTGGTTGAGAACTCGAGTGCCAACTGGAGCGTTCTCGTCCACACTACCTTCTCCTGATGAGGCCGTCACCAAAGGCGGGCTGCTGTCAACAGCCTTCACAGAGATCGTCAGCTTCGCAGTGGTGAACCGCCTTTTCTCTGTGCCTTCCTCGGCCTGGAAAAAAACATGACCAGACGTCAGTCAAACAGGTTTACCACGTTGAATAGTCACAAAAATATTTCTAATGACAAAAAAAAAATATATTACTTCATACAAGCTTTAACACCTGATATTATAAAACAAGTTAAAGAGAAATAAATTGGTACATTTCATATATATATATATATATATTAGTATAAGTGGGCAGCAAATCTTCTTGAAGACAAATGGAATTAAAGTATGCAGCAGCTTCTGCATATATGCTGGGCCAGAGACATTGAGAAAACCAATATCAAACAACTTTAATGAAACACAAAAACACTGGGTGGAAACAAGCTTTCGACCACACATTGGTCATCTTCAGGTTACACTACTATTTAATTAATGAATGTTAATATAATTAACTGAAAAGTAATCTTTAAAATTAAACATAACAATTTTAACAGATATAAAACAAACGATACAGCGGGTGAGAGGAAAACAAAGAGCAGGTTCTTTATATGTATCGTTTGTATTATATTGTTTATATTATCGAGCTGTATCGTTTGTTTTATATCTGTTAAAATTGTTATGTTTAATTTTAAAGATTACTTTTCAGTTAATTATATTAACATTCATTAATTAAATAGTAGTGTAACCTGAAGATGACCAATGTATGGTCGAAAGCTTGTTTCCACCCAGTGTTTTTGTGTTTCATTAAAGTTGTTTGATATTGGTTTTCTCAATGTCTCTGGCCCAGCATATATGGAAGTTGCCTCAGCATCACCGAATGATAGTGAGAAAAATCGAGGCCATCAGCAAAAAGGTCGTCAATGCAGAAGCTGCTGCATACTTTAATTCCATATATATATATATATATATATATATTTCAAGTATGTCACATAAACACGTGAAATAACAATTAATGATCAAACACCAATAAGAAATGGGAAAAAAAGACTGAGATCTTTCAACCGTAACAAGCGGTCTTCGTCAGAGTCGTCAGCGTCTTGGGTTTTGACTCTGACGAAGACAGCTTGTTACGGTTGGAAGATCTTAGTCTTTTATTTCCTCATTTCATATTATGGTTTGATCATATATATATATATATATATTGATAAAAGTATCGACCGTGAAACAGAAACAAATGTAAAAAATCTGCAGTGGTCTCGACTCAACTTTACTATAAATAAGTAAACTTCTTGGGTATATAAGATATAATGATCCATTTAGGTATACTACAAATGCCTAAATGGGAAATGTTTATTAGTCTTTCATTCCTGCATGTAGTACAGATAGTGATTGATTCACATATCAATATATATATTTATCAATATATCATTATTTCAATATAATTATCAATATATATTTTTGTATATTATACTCACGCACCCACCAACGAAACACACACGCACATCATCGAAAAAATCTTATAAAACGACTTCTGGGACCTCAAAATATATAATTTCGTCAAAATATCGAGATCAAATTTTTTCACGATCACTATACTTTACTTATAGTCAAGTAAAAAGATAAAATTAGGATCAGATAATTTCGTAGAGATGTAGTATTAAATTGGAAGGCGTTTTTAAAGTTTTTAAAATCAATAGTGATTGATAATGATCCTTGGAAGGGTTATTTTTTCGATAGTGACCGAATGATTCAGGTTTGAACTTTTGTTTGTTGCCAATAGGATGACGTAAGAGGAAGAGGTTTTAAGTGAAATAGTGAGAAATAGACAAACGCCAAGGCCAGGAATTGAGGTAACTCAGTTGATATAGGAGCCTACATCAGAGTTGTGGGAGTGGTGCAGAGACGTATGCTTTAGTATTGAAAGCGGTGTTTTAGAGAGGGTATGCGGGCTTAGTCAACAAGAGGTGCAGGAAGGAGGTGGGTGTGGAACAAAATGGAGATCAAAAAGAAAAAAAAATAACAGAACAATAAAAGAAAGCAGAAAGAGAAATCATAGAGAACACGTGGAAGAAAATCGAGTCATGACTGAAGCCTACATGTAACTAGGGTAGAAAATTGCCTTTCAATTTCAAAATAAACATTAAACCACGTCTCTTCTCTAGTGTGTTTTACTTCACTCTCTTATGTCAACTGATGGCGGTACAAACAGAAAATTATACACTGAAAGTGTGTGCTTTAATCTATCATTATTCATTATTTATATATAATTATATATATTCGTATAAATAGGCAGCAAATCTTCTATACAAATGTTGTTAAAAACCATAGTGGCTTCAGTATTAACAATCTTTTTAAGTAAATGCTCCTTAAGTAATATGCAAAAAAATTTTGTTCATATCCATATATATAATCATATGCATATCCACAAATATGCATATCCGCAAATTTTGTTCATATCCATATGCATATTAAGTAATATGCTATATATATAACTATATATATCAATGATCAAACCACAATTAGAAAATGGGAAAATAAGACTAAGATCTTTCAACCGTAACAAGCGGTCTTCGCCAGAGTCAACTGAGAAGTTGGGTTTTTGACTCTGGCGAAGACCGCTTGTTACGGTTGAAAGATCTTAGTCTTGTTTTCCCATTTTCTAATTGTTGTTTGATCATTGACTGTTATTTCACGTGTTTATGTGAAATCTTTATATATATATATATATATAGAACTTTATTTCTCCGCTTCTGATAGTTTTTCAAATTGTTAAAGTATGGATATTTAAAATTTTATAAAATTATAAAATTTATAATCGTTTTTATAATCGTATCTCTCCTGAAGACGATTTAAACCGAAAATTAGAGACTGTAAGTGTGTGCTTTTAATTTCTCCATGTTTCATTTTCTTCATTGAACTATATTTGTCCATTTCGGATTGTATTTCCAACGAAAAAGTACATATATATGATTCGTTACGATGGTGACCAATAGGAGAGTAGAGTTTGTAGGTCCATGAGTGCAGTTCTTAGAAAGACTCAGTTTCTCGCTGCCCAGGGAAGCCTCCGTTATTCCACCAATGGGTATAGAGGTTGCACAGTCCCTCTGTGATATAAGATTATTGGCAGAAAACATGAGCCTCACTTTGCTGTGAACTCCTGTTCCCTTTCTATTTCTGATTTTCTCATAGTGTTTTTCTCATTTCTTATTGTGGATTGGACATTAATTGTTATTTCACGTGATTATTGTAAAATCTTGTTATTAACAACATATACAATACATGTATCAAGTGAGATACTAAGATATTAAGCATGGACCAGGAAAACAACTACTAAGAGATGGAAATGAGAATGTCTGTGCTCATGGTAAAAGTAGTAATTATTTATATTTATTAAAACTTCTCAAAAAATTATTCCTTTAATTTTCATGTTGAATATGAAACGAAAAATTTTTCATCTTGGTTTTAAATATTGGGAAGATAAGTTGAACAAATTTTATCTCCAGCTTTAAGTAGATATTATCATATCCAAACAAATGGCACAGTTCCTTTATAATAAAAGGTCCCCCCTCTCCCCCTTTTCATTTTATTCACAAATTTTTTAATGCAAGTCCATAATCATTTCTATTTCTCAAGTAATAATTAATCCGATATTTTAACAACTTAAACAAAGTTTTCGATTTAACTTTTTTTTTTAAAAAAAAGAAAAAAAAGATAGTGATTAAAAATCTCATTTAGACTTAAGAAAAATCTGAATAAAACGACTTATTGGATTGCAAAATTAAAAATTAATCGATATAAGAAGGCTTTGTGAACTACTGCCCGAGAATTTATCTATAGGGGAAATGAAAAGAGGAAAGGATTGGTCAAATAGAAAAAAAAATATTTTCTTTTTTTAAGAAGGAGAAAATTATTTCTAGATGGGGAATAGAAAGAGGCATACAAATAATTTCTTTTACTATTGGAGGGGGGGGGAGGTAGCTCAATGGTTAAACGTACTCGCTTCTGAACTGGTACGAGTATGTTCGAGGCACGATACCCAATTTATTCATGCGGGAGGTGAATAAATCTGAGCACGTCGTCCCTTGGAGAGGACGTTAAACCTGTTTTGATTTTTAATCATGACTAATCAACATTTCGGCCATTTCACGAGCAAAGCACAATAGATCGATGCAAGAGGACGTTAAACCGTCGGTCCCGAGCCTATACGATGTCAGGCAAACAACGAGCTCGACCCACCATATGGTTTGAAAAGAGTCAACAATTGCAATGTCATTAGAATAAGACAGAATTGATTTGTTTGCCACATTTGCATTATGTTCATTTCTTTTCCTACAAATGATGATCATTAATACTACGTTATCTAAGTTATGCATACTGCAAATATTACTTGCTAATTTAAAAGTAATGTTACTCAACTTAACAAGGATTACTGAAAACTGTTAGTACAAATGGGTTTACCTTGAATTGTCTTATGGAAAGTGAATTGGACTTTACCAACTTTGTCTACTTAATCATATTTTAGGTTAATGTAACTCATACAACAAATGTAGGGAGAAATTTAGATAAAATAGCACTCAAATCTGATGCTTTGTACAAAGGATTCATCCACTGATAGTAGTACTTGAAATTAACCTACATTTATGAATACATATAAATAAATGAACGGTTTTGTCTGTACATTGCTAAGGACTATTTCATTTCAAGCTATCTTTACGTTTCATACATAACGTTTCATATACAAGTTTCTAAGAAACTTGTTAAAAAACAGGAGGTATCAGCTAAATTCTTTGTCATTTTCAATAATGTGTGTGTGAAGGAAGGACTGCTACCAAAATTTACAATATATATTTAATAATATATATATTATATATATATTATATTATATATATATATATATTGATAAAAGTATCGACTGTGGAATAGAAACAAAACTAAAGTTTATCGGGACTCGGTCAGTTCTTCAGGTTCAAATTAAACTCTCATTGCCAAAGTTTCGGTCTTTATTTAAAACTTTTTTCATAGGCCTACAAAAACAGAGGAAATATAAGAAATAATACAATCATTCAAAAATCAAACATACATAAAAGTGCAATTAGTTACAATTAAGAAATCACAATGGAAATTTTGACTATAGGTTAGTGAGAAAACTTACAGAAGTACGAATTTTGAAACAGAAAAACTAAGTATTACATTACAAATTATTATACTGTAAAATAATTTGTAATGTAATTAATACTTAGTTTTTCTGTTTCAAAATTCATACTTCTGTAAGTTTTCTCACTAACCTATAGTCAAAATTTCCATTGTAATTTCTTAATTGTAACTAATTGCACTTTTATGTATGTTTGATTTTTGAATGATTGTATATTTCTTATATTTCCTCTGTTTTTGTAGGCCTATGAAAAAAGTTTTAAATAAACACCGAAACGTTGGCAATGAGAGTTTAATTTGAACCTGAAGAATTGGCCGAGTCCCGATAAACTTTAGTTTTGTATATGTATATATATTTCATTAAATTGTTTGCCTATCTTTATCTTCTCATATTTCCTAGATACTTTTTCGAGTCTTCTTATTAAGGACTTCCATTGACAGGGAAGAACATAATATCTTTTCTCATATTTCCTAGATACTTTTTCCAGTCTTCTTATTAAGGCTTCCATTGACAGGGAAGAACATAAACGAGTTCACCAAAAGATTTGGTATTATAGTTCATCACTATTTATACTATATATATATATATATATTATATATTATGTTTATGTACAAGATTTCACATAAATACGTGAAATAACTATCAATGATCAGACCGCAATATGAAATGGAAAACATGACTAAGATCTTTCAACCATAACAAGCGGTCATAGTCAGAGAAAAATCTCAACCAACCTTTCTTATAACTTTAACGTTTACACGATATAAAAAAAAAAATATAAGAAAATAGTACATCTCCATGAGGGAGTTATTTATTCAATAAACATTATATGAGTGAAATATGCCTATAAGAATAAGTCAAATGAAGGAACAATGTTATACCAGGCTACAAGGGTGTCTCTTCTCATTTCCTGACTGTTGCCCCTGAGAGTCATAAATACCAGCAAAGGCATATATCTGCCTAAATGTAACTAAAATACTGCTAAGTGCTTGCAATGGTTCTACAACAGTCACCATTGTTCTAGTTTACTGAAGCAACAATAATTGGAAAACGGTATATTTACGATTATATACTGCATAACAGATAAACAACCTTTTGCTAATAGCATCGCGACTTGGAACTAAAATCGTTCAGAGTGTCAACTATTGTACATATATATATGCATACAATACTATGAATCATAACATCACAAGGAAAAAGGAAATATAGAGCATTTACTTCCATTTTTTTTCCTTTTTCTTTGTGATTTTATCCTTCTTTGATCCATATATGCTACATATTACTTTAAAATTGAAATTGTAAAACAGTAGTGCTTATTGTAAAATATGTTCTAGTCATGAAGAAGACGTAAATATACGTTGAAACTTCGACATAAAGGAGATTATTCAACGACTATAATATTAACATTTGGTTAAGAAAGAATAGCATCATAAATATGTTATGATATATGAATAAGTGAAATGAAACGGCCCATTGGACTAAGGAAAAAGCAAATATAGAGCATTTATTTCCATTTTTTTCCTTTTTCTTTGTGATTTTATCCTTCTTTGATCCATATATGATACATATTACTTTAAAATTGAAATTGTAAAACAGCAGTGCTTATTGTAAAATATGTTCTAGTCATGAAGAAGACGTAAATATACGTTGAAACTTCGACATAAAGGAGATTATTCAACGACTATAATATTAACATTTGGTTAAGAAAGAATAGCATCATAAATATGTTATGATATATGAATAAGTGAAATGAAACGGCCCATTGGACTAAGGAAAAAGCAAATATAGAGCATTTATTTCTATTGTTTTCCTTTTTCTTTCTGATTTTATCCTTCTTTGATCCATATATGCTACATATTACTTTAAAATTGAAATTGTAAAACAGTAGTGCTTATTGTAAAATATGTTCTAGTCATGAAGAAGACGTAAATATACGTTGAAACTTCGACATAAAGGAGATTATTCAAAACCTGGCCAGAAAACTAAAAAAATACAAATTCAACGATTATATTGAGGGAAAATGGATAAACAAACAAAAGTTTCCACACAAATGAAGTTTGTGAAAACACTGGACCAACCCTTCAGCATCACAGGGTAGTTCTTTAATTCTCTTAATTAAATTTTATTATTTCACTCAAATTTTGTAACTGATTAGATATAATTTGAATTATAGTGTCTTCCTCATGATGAACACAAAGTGTTCGAAACGCGTTGTGTTGTTGTTGTTGTTGTTGTTGAATAAAACTTCATTTGTGTGGAGACTTCTGTTTCTTTATCCATTTTACTTCAGAATGAGTAAATACCACACAATTACGGATTGCACAATCAACGATTATAATATTAACAACAAGGGCAAGAAAGAATATCATCATGAATATATTATGATAGATGAATAAGTCAAATGAAACGGCCCATTGATAACAAAGAATAAGATGAAAATGATAACAAAAATAATAAAATAGACAGAGAAAACTCAGTTCTATACTTCGACAACTAGTTGCATACACATATAATTTAAAAACAAAAAAAACATGAATGAAAACTAGATACACGCATTCACTTTCAATATTTCGACCTTTCTAACGGTCGTCCTCAGAAAAGAAAGTTATACAAATGAGAAAACAAAAACGAATTTAGAAAATATCTTTGATCATGAAAGAGAAAAAACGAAAATGAAAAGAGAAAGTAAATAAAAAGTATTGTTGCGATGTAAATTTTTAATATATTTTAGAATGATTTTAATATATGTTAGAATATTTTTTTTTTTATTGGCTCAAATGCGGTACCTTGATAATAATTTCGAAGAGTTTGGTGTGCGAAGAGTCGACGGGAGCCACTTGAGTGACGACTCCAGTTGAGGGGTTAATCTCGAAGAACTGGTCAAAGTTGGAAGGACTGCCGGACAGGAAGTAGTAGGCTATGGGGGCGTTTATGGTGTCCATGTCGATGGCTTGAATCTTTTCCGGAGTGATGTCCAAGACTCCGGAGACCACTCCGCTCGACACCTGAACAAGGAAATGCACTCCATTACACAAAGACATCTTTTAAATAGCTTTCTGCTAAACGAATTTAACATGTGCTTGTTTCATTACAGGGTAAAAAAGTCTCCACAGGCAGTAGTTTGATAATATAAACAAGTGGTATGGGGCAACACATTATACAAGAACCCCTTAGGAAAGAGAATAGGCAGAACAGGAAGCAATACTTCTTGAAGGACACATACAATCAAAGATACTTCTCAATAAGTTTGAGAATAGGTAAATCCTGTTTTGTATGGAAAGGAACAGGAATAATCTAAGGATTGTAACCGGATTTCTAGCGGGTCACTGCAAACTTCATGACCATCTGCGAAGAATGGGCATTATCAATGATGGTTTGTGCAGAAGGAAGAGGAAGAGACACCGTTGTATCTGCTGGATGATTGCTAAGCCACTGTGCTATACAGAGGCAGGTGCTTCGGGACACTCAACAAAACTATAGAAGAACTTTTACCGTTGGACCCAAAAAAAAGTGCTGAGCTTCTTGGATGCGTTGAAATTGACTGCTAGGGTACTATAGTACAGAAGGGTGTGGGGAGGAGGGGGAGTACAATTGTCTTAGGACGCAGTACTATAATCACCCTCAATAAAATCAATAAATATAAACAACGCGTTTCGAACATGTAGTGTTCTTCTTCAGGCATAAAACCAATAATGAGTGTCTGTGGTATAACTCATTAGAAATGGGATGGAAGCGGGGGTATGGAGAGTACATATTTTTAAGCGTATACCTACTTTTAAGCGTACCTCATTTCCATAACCTTATCCATTTCCAACCCATTTTTACTCAGTTGTATCACAGACACTCATCCTGAAGAAGAACTAAATGTTCGAAACGCGTTGTTTATATTATTAAACTTCCATATGTGGAGACTATTTCATTAATTTTTTTATCCACAATGAGTAAATACCACATAATGAATGGTTGCACTAACTTAGAATGTACTTGTTTTAAAAGTAATCAAAATTAATGCTAATTTTATAAATGTCTGTTAACACCGTTTCAATACGCTCCTTTCCCTGTTACCTTATAGATAAGAGCTCAATAGTGGCAATTATTACTTACGCTTGGCAATTTTTTTATACTTGAACAGTTTATTTTAACACTTTGTTACCACTTATAGTATTTATTAAAATATCAAAATAATGTATTTACTTCGAAATAAGAGGCCAGGGTAGCTCAGTGGCATACATGTTCGCCTTTGAACTGGTATATTATCCATGTTTACGAGTTCATATCCACTCTGTCCCTCAATTTATTCACCAGGGAAGTGAAAAAAAAAAAAGAGGACGTTAAACCTTCGACCCCGAACCTCTACGATGTCAGACACACGTTAAAGATATCTACTGTAAATACATTTAAGTTAGGTAAAACATAGGTTCGGTATCATACAGAGCGAATATTTGGTCTAGTACGTTCTCTTGAGACAACTACTGCAACCTAACATAAGCAACTTCGAAATAAATTTGGGTGTATTAACTCTCTGCTTAAAGTTCAGCCCGGTACATATTAAGTAACATTCAAATTTTTTCACCAGGGAAGTGAAAAAAAAAAAAAAAAAGAGGACGTTAAACCGTCGGCCCCGAGTCTCTACGATGTTAGACAAACGTTAAAGATATCTACTGTAAATACATTTAAGTTAGGTAAAACATAGGACTGGTTCATTGTTCGGTATCATACAGTGCGAATATTTAGTCTAGTACGTTTTGTTGAGACAACTACTGCAACCTAACATAACCTACTTCGAAATAAATTTAGGTGTATTAACTCTCTGCGAAAAGTTCAGCCCGATACATATTAAGTAACATTAAAATATATTTAAACCTCCTTACCTTGCTCACTAGTGTAGGAGGACTTTCAAAAGTTTAAATCAGAATGTCATTTAAGTTTGTACACGTAATGAGAAGTTTAATAACGAAAATTAAATGACTTATTAATTGATCTACAAATATTGACCTAATTTCATTGATTAATTTCTAATTAGTTTCGAACGATGTAGTCTACCTTTGGGAAGCAGTACATATAAAGTTTACTAAACTTTAGCACACTATCAGATAAAAGATCTTTAACAAGGCTCATATGTTTTACCTTTCTCGTTATTTTATATGATTAGAGGTCAACTTGTATAAAGGTTGTACTTAATAAATATAAAAAGACAACATAACTACATAATAAATTATATCATTAATAAATAAGAAAGAGAAAAACAAATAAATAAAGAGATAAAATAGACAGAATAAAGTTAGTACAAGAACAGACATTATAAATATATATATATATATATATATATATATATATATACTTTAAAACATAGAAAAGAACACAGGAAGACACTACAAACTCACTTCGATATTTCGACATCCGTCGTCATCGGGAAGAAGTGCGAAGTACTCGCGTTGAGAAGCAAACTGCTGCTCAAGTAGCAGTTTGCTTCTCAACGCGAGTACTTCGCACTTCTTCCCGATGACGACGGATGTCGAAATATCGAATTGAGTTCTGTAGTGTCTTTCTGTGTTCTTTTCTATGTGTTAAAGTGTTTATTGTCCACTCGGACCTTTCATTTTATTCGATATATATATATATATATAAAATCGAAGCACCTCCATATTTATTATTGTATAAAGCATTATAGCAACAACTGTTGAACAATTGTAGTCTGACAATATCTTTATCACAAGACTTTGTCAGACAAGGATAGTACTCTTTGTCAGACAGGGATAGTATCAACTACCGAACCAACAAAAGTAAGTAAGGCTTAAGTAAGTAAGATTTCTGAATTTTTATGATGAATGTGATGTCGATAAGCTAAATGTCCATTGTTTTTGGATTCCAGCCCTGAGGATGTCTTAAAATAAAGATGAAACGTTGGCGAATAGGCAATTTCAAATAATTAACCCTGACCAAATTCCGAAAAAAAAAGAGAAAAGTATCTATTAGTAATTGTGGTCAACAAAACAAAACCTTGATATTACTTTTAAAAAAATATACAAGCAATATTTTTAGAAAAATATTGTTCTAAAACGGATAACAAAAATTTACAAATAAGGTCTCCAATTTTAGGTACAACCGCGATCATAATTATTAATTTAATTATTATAACTCATTAGTTCAAAAATTAGAGTTTGCGAAAGTTGATAAAAATAACGATTATGTGACATGAAACTAAGAAAGCAATTTTGGGACAACTTAAACTAAAAACAACCGATTTTAAGTAGGACTTGATTCTAAAAACTGCTTAACCATATATGTATTTTATTTAGAAACATATTTACCTGATACATACCGACACTGCATATAGTGTATATATATATATAAAATAGGTGTGTTCTCTAATCGGGGTTCGGTCAATTTTCCAGGATAAAAAATCAAACTCTCGTTGCCCAAAGGCAACGAGAGTTTGATTTTTTATCCTGGAAAATTGACCGAACCCCGATTAGAGAACACACCTATTCTATCAAACGGTCGATATATTATTGAATCTGTTATATATATATAAAACTAAAGTTTATCGGGACTCGGTCAGTTCTTCAGGTTCAAATTAAACTCTCATTGCCAACGTTTCGGTCTTTATTTAAAACCTTTTTCTTGTAGGCCTATGGAAAAGGTTTTAAATAAAGACCGAAACGTTGACAATGAGAGTTTAATTTGAACCTGAAGAACTGACCGAGTCCCGATAAAAATGAGTTTTGTTTCTATTCCACGGTCGATACTTTTATCGATATATATATATCGACAATGAGTTAAAGGTTTTCATTTTTTAATTTTTATTTGGCTTTTATCTCTTTATCTTCCCTGTCTACCTTTCCTCCGAAAGTTGGCTACACTGTTTGAGTGCTTCAGTTCGGACGCCAAGTCAGTCGTTATCAGCCTTTGGAGCGATTCACTTCTTTTCCTGAAGACGAGGTCATCGAAATATAGTAGTGAGTTCAGTGATTTCTTTTCTATGTGTTCTTTTTAAATTCTAGTTTATATATATATTACATATACGAGGGTCGTCCGGAAAATAAGTTCCGTTTTGGTCTGTAGGGCGGTAGGAGTGGTTTTTGCCAAATCCGGCAACACCGCTCGAAAGAGGAGAGGTGGGGGAATAGAATGAGAGGTGGGGGACCTCAGTCGGTCAATTACCAACGTCAGGGCAGGTAGTTGAAATGGAGCCCTCCATGTCACGTCCCGCCACCTCGATCCCCGTTCCCTCTCGAGTTGTTTTGCGCGGAGTGATTCAATTTCTTTATGCACAGGGTTTCAAATCAGTTCAAATTCACGAACAGCTCATTTCTGTTTATGGAGAAGGTGTAATGAGTGAATCAATGGTGAGGAGATGGGTACGTGAATTTAAGGCGGGAAGACATTCACTTGAGGATGAAAGTGGGAGAGGCAGACCCTCAGTTGTGACGGACGAAATTGTCGCAGCAATCGACAATGCAATTCGCAAAGATCGTCGTTCAACCCTGGATGAACTCCACCTGAGTTTCCCAGACATCTCACGATCCCTCATCCATGAGATCGTCTCGGAAAAACTTGACTTTCGGAAAGTTTCCGCCCGGTGGGTCCCTAGAGAGCTGAATGTCTTCCCGCCTTCAATTCACGTGCCCATCTCCTCACCATTGATTCACTCATTACACCTTCTCCATAAACAGAAATGAGCTGTTCGAAACAACTCGAGAGGGAACGGGGATCGAGGTGGCGGGACGTGACATGGAGGGCTCCATTTCAACTACCTGCCCTGACGTTGGTAATTGACCGACTGAGGTCCCCCACCTCTCATTCTATTCCCCCACCTCTCCTCTTTCGAGCGGTGTTGCCGGATTTGGCAAAAACCACTCCTACCGCCCTACAGACCAAAACGGAACTTATTTTCCGGACGACCCTCGTACTTTACTACAGAGTTAACAGTTGTATATTTCATCACAGAAATGGGATCCCAGTTAATTAAACAAATATACAATAAAAGGGAAAAACCATACAAGAAACAAAATATATTTTTTTTTAAAAAAAATATTTAATCGATTAATTCAAAGGAATATAAACGCACTTAAAAGATAAAAAAAAACTAAACATAAATATAACTGCTAAAAGCATTAATATTTGGCAATCGTGAATTCGCGGGAGGTCAAGAGGTTAAGTGTTCCAGCTCCTAATGAACGGAACTTTCAAGGACAATACATCGTACATTTTAATTTGGACTTTATTTATAAAATAAACTACTTTATTGGCACAAGTATTGGCCTTCAAAGCTGAGATAATGTGCACGTATAAAGAAGGAAAATATATCATATAACTATAGCTTTTAAAGAAAAAAATATGCTACTTAATTGTTACGTAACCAGTGTGCCTCCTCAGATCCACGGAGCTAAAGTAAAATTAATAGAGATTAATTTAACAGTTTTGTTTATTTCAAGCACTGGTGAGCCTGTTTTGTTATTTCTGTATTGCAGATTATCTTAAGTTAAAATTCAAGTGAATCAAAGTCGGTTTGAATTAAACTTTCAAATAACGAATTTACTTCCTCCACACACACATATATATATATATATATATATATATATATATATATATATATATATAAACAGGCAACAAACTGGAACTACAAGGACACTCCGACTACTCGGAGTCCAAACACCAACCTCAGACTAGAACCAGTGCCAATAAAACTAGTTATATATATATATATATATATATATATATACCGCAGGAGTCGTGGTCTGCCTGCGGAACGACTCGTTTCTATCTTATTGACGAGGCCATCGAAATATAGTAGTGAGTTTCTCTTTCTTTTCTGCGTGTTTCTTTATGTTAATGTAGTTTATATATCACTTTAAATTACAGAAAACACGACACAGAAAAGAAAGAAAGAACACACTTACTAAATTCAACATTTCGAACTGTTGTTCGTCATCAGGAGAAGACTAGAAGAGAGGACGAAGTGAGAGAGATCTCTCCAAGTCGAAGGAATGAGCGCAAGAATATATATATTTATAAATGATCATGCCACAATATGAAATGGGAAAAAAAGACTTATGACCTTTTAGTCAGTGTGGTTTTGACTCTGACGAAGACCAGTTGTTAAGGTTGAAATATCTTAGTCTTTTTTTCCCCATTTCATATAGTGGTTTAATTACTCATTTACATATATATATATATATATATATATATATATGCTGTAATTTTCTTGAGGTTTGAGGTCCAATGATTAAAACTAGTCCATTTGCCGACGTTTCGACATATATTTATGTCATCTTCAGGGCTACAACATGATTGTTTTACAATTAGCACTACTATTACTACTATTTGGTAATTTATTACATTTCAATATGTTCGGTAACAAAGAGGAATTTTTTGATAAAACATTTATTCTTTGTTACCGAACATATTGAAATGTAATAAATTACCAAATAGTAGTAATAGTAGTGCTAATTGTAAAACAATCATGTTGTAGCCCTGAAGATGACATAAATATATGTCGAAACGTCGGCAAATGGACTAGTTTTAATCATTGGACCTCAAACCTCAAGAAAATTACAGCATATAAATATTGGGTCAAGAAAACAAATCATGATGAATATATATATATATATATATATATATATATATATATATATAATATATATATATATATTTGTAAAAGTTGGAAGCAGTCCTTCATTTAAACATACTCGTATATTGTTAAATAACGCCCCATATTTGGCTTGTATCCATTTCTTGCACAATTTCTCCAGTTTCCGGAATTCTTCTCGTCTCTTCATTAAAACTATAAAGGTTATCACCAATATTGCTAGTCGACATGTTTCGAATGTACCACATTCATCATCAGGACAATAATGATAATAATAGTAGGATTGTCAGTTTATATATATAGAGGTGGATTACTATTGCGATGTTCACAGGACATCGCCTTGGATCACTGAGCATTATGGGGGATTAAGGTAGAGTGGTTGGACTCACCCACTACCTGGCTAATCTGGGTAGGTGGTCTGTTGGAAAATAGTTTTAAAATTCCACAAGAATTATTAAGTTGGATATTTATGGATGGCTGCTTTTTTTTGAATTATTATTGCTTCTAATAGTTGTAATTTAAAATGGTTCCTTTCCATAGCGATAATTTCATGGAATTGACCATCATTTCTCTCGTGAGTTTTGTCTTATGGACTGCTGTTGTATGGCATTTTGGGGCGCCGGCAGAAAGGTGCATAGTAATTCTTCTAGACAATGAAGTCGTAGTCATTCCTATATATGAGCTTTTACTGGCTTCGCAGCTCTCGACATTACATGAATACTCATATACAAGATTTGTTTCTTTTGATTCTTTTACGCCAGGACTATTTTTCATTATTACACCGCCTATTGAAGGGCTTTGGTAGTAAGTTATAAGGGTCAAACTATCCTCAAGCTTAATACATTTAACATGGCTTTTTATCATTTTGAAAAGTATTAAAAATAAACACATAAAATGCACTACTATATGATTAGATGAAGGAATGAAACACCAAGTCTCAACACAAAATACTTTTTAACATAGACTTGACGTTTCTCTCTCATTCCAATCATGAGTAAATACCACACAATAAAGGATTACATAGCTCGTGAGTCACTACTATCTTCCTACCTATTGACGAGCCAGTCCAAATATAGAAGTGAGTTTTTTTTGTGATCTTATTTATAAGGGTTCTATCTCTGGATTTAGTTTAAAATTATATTAGAAATTTATATAAAATATTTATATAGAAAAGAAAAGTTCGTGTAAATTAGAA
Source organism: Hermatobates lingyangjiaoensis (assembly GCA_026182355.1). Taxonomy (NCBI): domain Eukaryota; kingdom Metazoa; phylum Arthropoda; class Insecta; order Hemiptera; family Hermatobatidae; genus Hermatobates; species Hermatobates lingyangjiaoensis. The sequence goes on from JAPFBL010000569.1 coordinate 143,986, forward strand.
GAGATGCCATAAACAGACATGTAAACTAACGTAAACCATTGTCACAGTACCATTCCTGTATTTATTACTGTGCTTTAAATGTTGACTTATATGAACGAAATTATAGTTATTTTTTTTTAAACTGTAATTTTGTGGTACTAAAAAATCTACTAAAAATAAAGTAACTATAGATAAACAATCTACTTTTAGGAATAGTAATAATACTAACCATAATGTACTGAAACTAGAAATAATAAGAAAAATAAGAATTAAGGACTTTTTTAGAAGCTGAAGTTAATCTCTTAATTCTTCATTCGCTGGTTTATTCTTGGTACGCTTCAACTATAGGTTGGTTATAACACCAAAGATATAATAAATCCTTCAATATTTTTTATTATTTTTTTATTGTTTAAACCGATCCCCTAGCTGGTTATAAAGTCAGCCGTTTACCAGCTTTTTGTTTGATCGTGATTCTACAGATTCTATATTGGGAGTCCTAAATTTGTCATAACTCAAGTGCATTTTGCATAGGGGATCTTTAAAGAGTACCTGACATCGTACAAGCTCGAGACCGACGGCTTAACGTGCTCTCTTTGAAGGACGACGTATTCAGATTTATTCTCCTCTCGTGTGAATAAATCAATGACTAGGTTCGATTGAACCCCGGACAACCAGCCCAGAGGCGAGTACGTTAACCACTGAGCTAACCTGTCCCCTTTAGTTCAACGTTTACTGCAACACTAGGAGAAATATAGAAGACTACTAAGTAAGATGAACTATGTTTAGTTCTGTCTTAAGGAGTGTAATAAAGCAACCTATATATATGTATAAAAAGATTACACATAAACACGTGAAATATCAATCAAGGATTAAACAATCTATGAAAAGGGAAAACAAGACTAAGATTTTTCAACCGTAACAAGCGGTCTTCGTTAGAGTAAAAAAAACAACTATATATATATATATATATATATATATATATATATATATATATATATATGATGTAATTTTTGAGGGTTGAGGTCCAATGATTTTAAACTAGTCCTTTTATCGACGTTTCGACATATATTTATGTCATCTTCAGGGCTACAACATGATTGTTTTACAATTATCACTACTATTACTACTATTTGGTAATTTATTAAATTTTAATATGTACAGTAACAAGGAGGAATTTATTGATAAATCAGTTATTTCGACTATGGATTATTTTTGTAACACATTGACATAAGGATATTGTTATAATTATTCTATTGCTTTAGAATTATTTCATAAGTAAAATGTAATAAATTACCAAATAGTAGTGCTAATTGTAAAACAATCATGTAGCCCTGAAGATGACATAAATATATGTCGAAACGTCGGCAAAAGGACTAGTTTAAAATCATTGGACCTCAACCCTCAAAAAAATGACATCATCTAAATATTGGGTCAAGAAAACAAATCATGATATATAAATATATATGTACATGCTGATCGATCTTCCCCTGAACCCAACCTCAACCGTTAATTTTTTTTTGTTAATGTATTTTTTTTTAATTTACATATATCTTCCTTAGTGTTATTTTATTCATATTTTAATTTTTTATGTTGTTATTATTATTTAACATAAATAACTATGTTATCTATATATAAATTCTCTTCGTGGCTCTGTATGTATGTATGTATGTTTGTACCTTATGCATTCGGCCTACAATGGACCTTTTTCAAAAATTCTTTTGCAAGGCACTTTCTATAGGTCTTGGGGTGGTTTTAGGCTATTAAACTCTGGGGGGCAGCTTAACCCCGGCCCCCTAGGGCCCAAAAACCTCAACAATTTGCCAATTTTTAGTTTTTGCATTTTTTCTCAAGAAATATGGCGTCTACGGCCTTAATGTATAAAATATGAAATATTGGAAATAAAAATCGAACTCAATGTTATTTAATGATTTTTTGCTCTAGGATGCTTCTTTCATAGCCTAGGTACCACTATTCTCCTGAAAATGTTAAAAAAAGTCCAAGGGACTGTAGATCATGAATGAAGAATCGTAAGACAAAAATGCATAAAATAATATTGAACCCAATTTTCATTTCGATCATTTCATATTTTATACTTAAAACTTCTAGACCCGGGCAACGCCGGGTATTTCTGCTTGTTATTATATATAACGCGTGCTTTTAAGTTGTAAGACTAAGGTTAACAGACTCTATGATGGATGTGGTTGGGGAATTCTTACGGATATTCTCTGAACAAGGGGGTTTGGATGGGGTAGGGTTTTCATGTCCTTATTGGTCACCAATCTATTTGTGAATTCGTCAATTTGATTCTAACCTAAGGTCTCTTTGAATATCCACATTTCTGTCCCATTTCCTAGTGAGTTTTATATAAAAGAGAACCAATTCTTAAAAATTCCGTATCTCATCACTGAGTCAATATCAGATATCGCTGAGATATTAAACAAGACATAATGTAACGATTAACAATAATTATGCATTTCAATAGAGGTCCTTTCAATTATCATTTCAATAAGGGATTTGTTCATTAAAAATATGCAAAAAGAGTGGAGTAAGAACGAAAGTTTATCTGAATATGCATTAGAAAATGTTATGAATATGCAGCTAACAAAATTGAATATGATTAAAAAATATATATTTACCACATTGTAACTTAGCTGAAATAAGAACATTTTTTTTTTATTTTCCTCTTAATGATGATGTACTACAGGAATGGAAAATAAACTGAATTTTAATGACGAGCGGAATGAATTATACAAAAAAAAAAGAGAAAGTAAGCGGATGGTATTTTCTGTTGAAAGATAATGAACATTTTCAGCACTATAGATATATGAATTAAATGTAAGAAGAAGTTTTGCAATGAGTGAGATATGATACATTGGTCAGAGTGGAGAAATGTGGTCGTAAAGTGAAGCTAACGATGCACCCCCTACCCGCTCGCTGTCTTGTCCAGCTAACAGTTATTAGGTAAGGCCTGTAAAGACACCAGGGCATTTGATTAATCTCCGAGTGTTGTAAACCTTAGAAAAGGGTACGACTTAAACTTTATATCAAACAAATATTAAACTATGATATATATATATATATAGCGTATTTTATAAATACTGTATATCTTAAACTATTAGCAAAGGAAAAAATATTATCAACAATCAAGTACATGTGATATAAAAAAATAAAAATAAAAAGGAAGTCACATTTCCAATTCCATACTCTAGCCTATACGCATAAGCATATTCAAACTTAAAGAAAAATTCATCAAAAAAAAAAATTTAAATAAAAACCGAAACGATGGAAATGATAGTTTAATTTGAACATGAAGAACTGACCGCCGTTCCTGAAAAACTTGTATTTTAAAAGTTACTAGTTCATGGTTGATGCTATTATATATATATATATATATATATATAAAGATTTCCCACAGGAAACAATCAATCAATCAAACAATCAATGATCAAACCACAATATGAAATGGGAAAACAAGACTTAGATCTTTCAATCGTAACAAGCGGTCTTCGTCAGAGTCAAAAACCCAACTGAAATACTAGATGCAGAAAACATCTGGTGAGGGGTTGAGAAGAGTGGAAGGAAAGAGTGATATTTTAAAATATACATAAATATATAAAATATATGTAGGTATATATATTTTTAAAATATAAATATATAAAATATATGTATATATATTTTTAAAATATAAATATATAAAATGTACGTATATATATTTTTGAAATATAAATATATATATTTATATTTACACCTGATAAACGAAAAACGACCCAGCAGGACAGACTACACTTAAAATAAACTGCATTAGTCCTCACCCAGTGGGATCTTTAGTTGACTATCGTCCTCTGTCAATTTACTTCTTTTCCTGAGGACGACCGCCAATACGGTCGATATATTGAAAAGGGAGTCTTTGTTGTGTTTCTTTTTATGTGACACAGTTTATTTTAAGTATATATATATTTTTTTTTCTAGTAACAAGTTTCCTAGCACACCTCTCAATGGAGCGGAAATATAATGTATAAGCGGAAAAGTGTACAAGGAAACTTCTTTTAAAACATATAGAGGACTATTTAACCAAACTTGCATAAATAAGGACTACTTCCAATATATACGTATATATTTGTACATATGTAATTATATATTATGATTAAACCACTAAAAAACAGACAAAGAAAGTCTATCATGCTAAGCTAACCAGGGAAGAGCTTGTAGAAGGAATTAAAATAATACAAAAGAACGAGACGAACAAAGACTTAAATTAACAGAAGCTATAGTTACACAGAAAAAGAAACCATTTAAATTAAAAAAAAGCGACAGTTATAGAGAAAAAGAAGCCATGTAATAATATATAATTACAGAATAGCGAAAAAGTATTAAAACTGTTTAGAAGAATTGCAAGCCAGGTGGGACCTCTCCAGTTAGCGACAACGACAACCTAAGTCACTCAACCCTCACCGATCAGAAAAACAACTTTAATCCCCCCCCAACCCCAGCAACACATTTCACTCTTCCTATATAAAGGAACTATCTGTTTGAAAACTCATTTCTATCTTGATAATGACTGATGATAGTAGAAACATAGACTCATTCAACATGTCGACGATTGGTGATATATTGTTGGGTTTCAGTTAATTGGTATCAGTTGGGTTTTTGACTCTAAAGAAGACCCCTTGTTATGGTTGAAAGATCTTAGTCTTGTTTTCCCATTTCATATTGTGATTTGATCATTTATATATACTGTGGATATAGTAACGAGAACGTTATTTAAAAAAAAACTTAAATAATTATAAAAAAGCAAGTTTCAGCCAAATTTGGTTTTATTTTTAAGAATATTTCTATACAGGAAGGACTGGCACCCAAATTTACAAATATATATAATTATATACAAAACATTAATTACTGTTTTGTATATATCTTTTGGGAATATACAGTACTAATTACTGTTTTGTATATATCTTTTGGGAAAATAGAGTACTACGGCAATGAGAGTTTGATTGGAAGTGGAAGAAACTGACAACATCCCGATTTATCCTTTTTAGTTATATATATAATTATTGATCAAACCACAATATGAAATGGGAAAACAAGACTAAGATCTTTCAACCGTAACAAGCGGTTTTCGTCAGAGTCAAAAACCCAACTGAAACACTAAATGCAGGAAAACATTTGGTGAGGGGTTGATTAGAGTTGTACTTTAAAAGGGTGTAAGCCAAAGAAAGGACAAATGTCCAGAAAGGGATGTTTGGGAATACAAAGGAGTACGAAAGAGTAAAAAACTATCCGCTAGCTGTCAACCCTCTTAGAAGAGGCTATTGCCCTCGCAATGATTCTTATTGTTTCATATTGTGGTTTGATCATTGATTGTTATTTCACATAAACACGTGAAATAACAATCAATGATCAAAAACCACAATATGAAAAGAGAAAACAAGACTAAGATCTTTCAACCGTAACAAGCGATTTTTGTCAGAGTCAAAAACCCAACTTTGGGTTTTGAAAGGGTTGAAAGATCTTAGTCTTGTTTTCCCATTTCATATTATACCATAGTTTGATCATATAATTATTTATATAACAAATAAGGCCCGTTCTAATAAATTCCGACATATTTATTGAATGACAGTGAAAGTAAGATTAAACTGGATAAGGGCAACCTTTTGAATAAAAGCATTCATTTTCTCTACCATAACAACCTTTAAGGGTAACATTTATATATTTCATTAAAAACCAAAATCAGTTTACATTGTAAACCATTTGAAAGTTAACTATTTTTCAACATAAAATAACTGATATTTATAGTTATAATACATTATTTAATGAATAGAATTTACTAAAGTTGTGTAAGTTCTATTTATAGCTTTCATTCTAAATAACTCAAGAATTATTTAGTCTAGTTGTGGATCAAAATCACCTGAAAGTATATTTTTAGGTTTTATGAGCTAATAAAAATATATTAAATTATCAAAATGAATAGTTTTCGTTTTTTTTTATGGTTATATTTCGCAAGAAATAATTGACTTTATTATAAAGCAAACAATTTAAAATCTTACTTAAGAAAGGATAATAAAGATTTGCAGAGATTAAGTTGCCTGTATGAATCATTCTTCTAAATTGGTATGAATTGCAAGTAATGGTGAGTCATAATTCACTTAGTTATAGCTTACCTTGACAATACTAATTCTCAATTACAGCTGATCATGACATCAGCGTCCTTTGGTTACAGCCCTTAGGGATTGTCTAATTGTCTAATGGGGGCCCTTTGCCCCTTAAGTGTTTTGCTTATCCAACATCATTTAACCAAATTAAACCAACACTAAATCTATGCTTTTCAGTTATTTATGGCGTTGGAAATAAGTTATCAAGATCCATTGAACTAGTCAGTTGAACAATGTAACTAACAACTACATGTAAACTATAATTTAATTATTTCTCAAAATATAAAAGACATATTTATAAAAATGATATATTCTATAAAATATAGAATCTCAAATTAAAATATAACATTTTCGTACAGTCATAAAATATTGATATTGGAAATCAACTATCCTCAAAAAATGTTAATTTATTTCGTTCACTATTTCTTGTGAAAAAAAAATTAGAAAAATGCTTCCTTATAAATATTTAGTTTGGAATGTGAAAAAAAAATTGTAAGGCAATTTGAAACAGGGTCTATTATGAAGATATTCAACTCATGATTTTAAATTTTTGGATCAGCTAAATAAGTTTCTGAATTATCTCAGTTCAATAAATTCTTTGCGTTCAAAATAAAAAGAGGTAAAATGTTTTCTGTAAGACAGAAATATATTACATTCCTCTTTGCAATATAACTACATATTTCAAGAATGTTTTTTGTTTCAAATATTTTTAGTAATTCACAACGAATGTTTTACTTCTAAATTTTGTTATATATTGTGTGATTTTTATTCATTTCAACCTAACTCTGTTTAAAATATTTAATGGATTATGTCAAACATAACGTGGAAACCATAGTACGAAATTCTTATAAAATGCAATGAAAACTTTTCGACCAAGTAACAGACATCGTCAGTCAAAACAATTAAATAAGATGTTCCCTGACAAAGACCATTGTTGGTCGAATGATCTTAGTCATATATATAGAAAGAATGAATCTTGTAGAATGAGTTATATGCTTGTAGTTTATATATAACAAGATTTCCCAACAAACACGTGAAATAATCAACTTTCAAGCGACAATAAGAAATGGGAAAACAAGACTAACACTTCCAAGCGGTCTTCGTCAGAGTCAAATTCGAAGTGATCGGGATTTGACTTTGACGAAGACGGCTTCTTACGGTTGAAAGATCTTAGTCTTTTTTTCTCATTTCTTATTGTGTTTTGGACGTTGATGTTTATTTCAGTTGCTTACTATAAAATCTAATTATATATTATAAGAAACTTTTTTTTTTAATAAAATTTTAACTATAACTCAGAAAAGTTACAGAAAAAAGTTTGCCAAGAATTCAATATGAACCAAGGTATACAAAGATTAACATTTTCTGTATCAAATTTTGAGATACCTTTGTAGTTTATAAAAATCTCTAAAAATCGATGATATTTAATCACGCTCTCTTTTTTACTTTACTACAATAGTAAAGTATCGTGATCGTGAAAAAATTCGATCTCGAAATTTTGATGGAATTACATGTTTTTGAGGCCCCAAAAGTCGTTGAATGAAGGTTTTTCGATGATGTCTGGTGTGAGAATGTGTATCCAAAGTTAGTGGTCAAGCTACGGTCCAGAAACTTTTGATGGATCAAAATCATATTCTACACAAAAATGATCCTCATAGTGTAGATGTGCTGTACAGGCTTTTATGCATGATGGAAAAGTCACTTTTTTTTTTCGAAAAATATATTCTAAGAATTTCTTTCTGCTAACTACCAATTCTAGAGTAATGAAATTTTAGCATTATATTTGAGGCTACAAAAGCAATACAGGAAAAATATTCTCAGATTTTTTCTTATGATACCAATTGAAACAAAATTGTATCAATTGGTATCATAAGTATCATATCAACACTTAAATGTGTTGTGCTTTTCCTTAGGATTATACTAATACTACTATTTCTCATTACCTTTGTTGAACAAATAATAACTCAATAAATATATAAGTAATACGTACGAACGTATACACATAAAAAAATTCTACTGGTAAGTAGATATATTTCAATATATTTTCAGTTATATTGAAATGGAACCAAAGATCAAGTTTTCAAATTAGTCTAATGTAATACAGACTGAAGTTTGTTTGTTATCAAACTCATGCAAATAGACCCTCAAAATAAGCAAAACATGTGCTTTTGCATAATGTATTTTGTTTTCTAATGCTGACAGTTATAAGTGTTCAAATTTAGTGCTGTTCTAGGAGTGAGAAGTACGGCTCATTTAATATTTGGCACCCATTTTATTAATGTTCGAGTCACATTACCGGGTTGATTCTAAACTGGGAGTCCTACATTTTTGCATACCTGAAGTGCATATAAAGTACCTCAAGAGTTTTTAACGAATACCTCAAATCATGAGGTACCGACTTGTTATTGTTCTTTTCGCAAAAAGCAGAATGATATTCGAACCTTGCATCTACCAGTCCAGAGGCTTCGTAGGGTAGCCTCTGCGCTACCTTGGCTCCATTTATAATAATCTAATTTGATAATATATAGTCATACGCACGGATGTACAAAATAATTACTCAAGAATAATTTTAAATAATTACTAAATTACATCATACAATTAAGAATAACAATTTGACACTACATTTGATCCATTGTTTGCAATACTACATTTTACATTTTCTGATTTAATGTTGGAGGTTTCACTTATTTACAAATTATTCAATTACTACAATTAAGAACAAACTTTAGTAATTATTTAAAATCATTCGAGCGTATAACCAAATATTATGAAATTCATTGATAACCTCTAAGTTACTGGTATAAGTGGGACTAGGGTAGCGCAGGGGCTACCCTACTTGCCTCTGGACTGGTAGATGGAAGGTTCGAATATCATTCTAGTTTTGCGAAAAGAACAATAACAAGTCGGTATCTCATGATTTGAGATACTCGTTAAAAACTCCAAATGCACTTCAAGAATGCAAAATGTAGGACTCGCAATGTAGAATCAACAAGTAATGCGGCTGGCACATTAATAAAATGGGTGCCAAATATTAAATGAGCCATACATCCCTCCCCTAGAAGAGCACTCAAGATGAACACTTATAACTATCGGCATTGCAAAACAAAATATATTGGTATAAATTCTATTTAATGCTATAACAGGTGTGCCAGTAAAAAAAAAACTGCCACAATTCATTATTTTTAGTCGAAGGGTGTGGGCGGACTAATTATAGCTACGAATGTATATTTCTTTATGAAAATACAAAGGTGCTGTAGTACTCACAGTGGCGTAGTACTCGGGATTGATGCAGGCCCCATTAAGAAGTCGACATCCATGATAGACAAAACTAGGCTCCTGGTCATCATCGTCCCTGATGTTTATCGTAAGAGTAGTGGTGGCTGAAAACCTCTCGCTTTCCTCACTGGCTCGGTCCTGAAACAAAGTTAATTTCAGTTAATTAATTATGAAATATTAATAGAAATAGTAATCACTTCTCAATATTTTATAAAAGAAAAAAAAAAATAAATGTGTCATCGTAAGAAATATTATAAAAAAAAAGTATCAACTTATCATACTAATTTCATCTATTTATTTATTCTATATTGTAATCTGGTGTCACATTAATAAAGTTCAAGTCAGTGTTTATAAGCCCTAGGTCCCGAGCCTATACGATGTCAAATACTAGTTAAGGATCCTTATTCTAAATACAATTAAGTTAAGGCAAAATGTAGGACTCCCATTGTAGAATCAATATTCATTTTTATGGTATCACAAAGAGCTAATGTTCGGCCTATGTGTTCCCTTGTCCAACTGTCACTACAACTTAACCTAACTTTAGAAAAATTAAATTTTTATTTTTATCTTACTGGTTTTGGGAATTTGTCCGGCTTTTAGAGCAAACATAGTGTCTTTTATAGTTCTTTTTATGTACATCAATATTCTTAGCGTTTCGATCAATAGTAATATGAGGTATATTAAAATAAAAAGTGGTTTTATTTTCTACGGTGCAAGTCGTTACAAGTAATTTATAAAAACGATGAGTTCTTTCTGAGGAATCAAGCATGGTAGAACTAACTAGGACATCACTCATGGCGTTTCCTATACCGGTCATCGTGACACTAAATGGCAGAAATGCCAGGGATACTTGTTGGCTAAGAATAAGATAAAACTTTCTACTGTACATATTTCTTGTTAATATCAATGTATCTTTGTCTCTGCTCATGGAAAATATTTACAGTTAGGCAATTAGAATATACAAACATGCTGTTATTTATGACCACTATAGGATATTATTTATATTGCTTGCTGAAGATACATGTATAGAAAACGGACAACTAATAATAACTATTATGAAATATTAATAAAAATAGTAATCACTTATCAATATTTTATAAAAGAAAAAAAATAAATGTGTAATCGTAAGAAATATTATAAAAAAAAGTATCAACTTATCATACTAATTTCATCTATTCTATATTGTAATCTGGTGTCACATTAATAAAGTTCAACGCCTCTCTCTCTATAGAACGCAATTATAATCTTCAATAATAATTGTAACTCAACATCTCTCTAATCACAAAAATACAAGCATCGCCTGCAACGACTCACATGGTCTCTCAACGAACAGTAATACAAAAAGTGTTGCCAGATAGTAGAAACAGTGTTCCCAATCAAAGTCAGACTACATTATTATCTTCTTTATTAAAAATATTTAACTTTAATTCTCAATTAATGGAAATCATCAATCTTTTTATTCGTTACTACGAAATTTACAAAAATCTTTCGTCTATAAATACATAATAAAAAATTTAGTATATTCTAGAATATTAAAATTGAATCAAACGTTGGAATAATAATTTAATTTGTAAATTAATTGTTATGTAGGTCTTATTTAACTAGTTACGATAATGATTTATTGATTGAGTTTGTTTATTGAGATAATTTTTTAAAATTACTACTGTTTTAGTAGTTGAAATGTTTGGAATATTGTATGATCACTGGTAACATTCGTGATTAATGTTTTATCTTAATCAGAAAAAGATATGAATTTGATTTTATGTCTTAGAGAAGTCGTTCTGATTCATAATGGTTTTATGATCGTAGAATTTATTACTTTAACTATATTATATTGTAATCGCAAGGCACTTCATGGATAAATTACTGAGTCATCTTTATGTCACATAAGTTTGACTTAATACGACAAAAATGTTTAAAAAATATATATATATAACTGTATTTTCATATGGCAAAAATAAGAAATATTGCATGCAACATGGAAACATAAGCATATGGAACAATATGGAGCATGCTGCAATAAAATAACAATCAATTATCAAACCACAATATGAAATGAGAAATCAAGACTATGATCTTTCAACTGTAACAAGCGGTCTTCGTCAGAGTCAAAAACCCAACTGAAATACTAGATGCAGAAAACATCTGGTGAGGGGTTGAGAAGAGTGGGAGGGAAGAGTGGTATTTTAAAAGGGTGAAAGCGCAGGAAAGGACAAATGTCTAGAAAGGGATGTTTGGGAAACAAAGGAGTTCAGTAAGAAAGAGTAAAAAAACTATTCGCTAGCTGTCAACCCTCTTAGAAGAGGCTATTGCCCTCGTATACACCAAAATAATATATATAGTGAACGAATTCCAATAATTTAATTTTGTTGTATTAGTTAGAAAAGTTTCAAGAAGTGGTTGATAAAATTATCAATGTACGGTATCATGTTGTGGTTATAAGAAAAAAAGAAAATTTAAGAATGAATAAAGACAAAAATAAATACAAAAATCTTAGGTCAGAGCCAGAAGGAGAGCTTGTTTCCAAGCAGAAAATATTCATCATTCATCCACTCTAAAGCTCTCGAAGTTATATGAGGTATTGGGTTAGGGATTTTATTGAAAACTTGACCTATGAAGCCACTATTAAAACTAAAGTAATTTGATTTGTAATGCTACTTCATGCACAGTAATGCTATCACATTGATAATGCTAAATAGGTATTGATTCATCTCCAACTTGAATTGAAGTGCTTTAATTTCTTTGTAAACGTCCTTTCCTTCACAACAAAAACTATCATATATTTCAAGATGCATTGAACACCAAGAGTACTTAATTTACAATTATTCTCTTCTAAAATGCAAATTATAAATAATTTCATTACTATAACTTAAATAAATCCGATTATGCCCACAAAAAATACACTCCTTTTTATAAACAAGCAGTTTAAAACAAAGGGTACAACCTATAGTTCGTTTCCAAAAATTGCTTCTCGGCTACTCCACAACAAGCATACAAATAATTAACACGGAATAATAATACATCAAAATAAGAAATAAGCGTTCTTTTTACGCCACGCTTTTTTGCACATAGACGGTAAAAGTAATTAATCAAGTAACCAAATAACTTTTATAAAAGTTAATAGTTAATTTAGTTGAATATAAAAGCTAACTATATCAATTTCAAAGTTCACTATAACTATAAAAGTTAAAGTTCAAATATGGGTTTCTTGAGGATTTTGGTTTAAAAATAAAAAAAAATTAGACCAAAATCCTCAAGAAAGTCATCATTGAACTTTAAAAATCACTGATCGAGAAGCTGTATCAATGTAAAAGTTAACTTCCAATCAGTTAAATATAGTTCATTAAATAAAAAGTTATCGATCAAATAAACTTTGGTTAAATAATTTCGTTGGAATTTCATTCCTACTGATTCACATTCTGTAATAGAAAATTAAGCTTTAGTAAAAACGTATTCGTAAGTTAAACATTCAAATAATCAAGTCAAGTTAGGTTGTTTTAGGCAAAAGCTACATGTATGGGTGTTTTGCAAGTGTAATTCAGGAATAACTAGAGAACGACAAAACTGAGGTATTTCTATTATTCAGGTCGGACAAGGATATGCCAGAAATCCAGACTGGTTTATTGTAGAGGAACGTGACATGGATACTGCTATAATCTGCCTATTTAAATTGTAAATACGTATGTATATGAGATTTTTAATAGTTGAATACCTTAGATTAGGTCAGCATTTATACGAGTCTAGTGTCATAGGAAACACTAGTTTAATTTATTCAACATTCTCTCAAATGTATGTTAAAATTATTCCAAACCGATACTTATACATATAAAAACAATGATATATAATGATAACTATGGATCAAATATATTAAAAAGATTTTTATGATAACTATAAATATCAATTATAAGCAAAGGAAATGAAGGTCCTAAGTTATATATTGTATATACCCTGGGAGCAGCTTCTAGTTTATGCCTGGTTGTTTAAATACCTATGCTTATTATTTGTAAAACACATTCTTGAAAGTCGTTCCAACTTACATGTATAATTTGTCCACCTTTCTCGGACTAAATATAACACTTCACCAAATAATTTATGCTTGAATTCCATTATTCACAAATATTACACAATAAACTAAACAAAACACATTGCAATTTTCTACATGTTTCTGTATTCTCTGGCCATCTTCAGTTAAATATAAGAGATTAGATTCAGCAATATTTGTAACTACAAATAAACTAAGTATTTAAAATACTTTCATATGTAATCTACTGTCTTAATTGACTTGAACGTTTTTTTGTAAATAGGTTACACTAAAGCAGGTGTCTATGCACTTGTCCCTACCCTAACATGTTTGTTTTAATAATAAATTCTCTACACTCTTTCACTAGTTACACTACACACGCTATAGTGTATGTAGTTTTTAAAATTATCAAAAAGTCCATTCTTTGGATGTTTAAGCTTGGGTTTTCTTCTTTTATTTTCAGAGCTTCAATAATAATGCAACGCGCAGCAGGAGTCTACAAGATAACAACTAGAAGGAACATAGAGCAACTAAATCAGCTGTAAAAGATTGACTGATAACACAAACATTCCCACAGTCTGTAACTGATTCGTGAAATCTCTACTAGAAGTAGAAATAAAATTAGAAAAACTAAATATATATCAGCACTTTATAGTAAACATTAAATGAAATAAAAACCTATGTTTAAAACAGAGTAAGTAATTCAGAAAAGCTACTCATTTCATTAATTTTGTTTTAGGGCTAAAACTGACCCTGATTAATTGGAATATACTTTCACGAAGACCAATTTCTTTGGTTGAACGATCTTTCTTTCATTTATGAACTTCTTTGAGTGGTTTAGATGTTTACATGTAATTATACAGAAGTAAATATTAATCGGGTTACGGTCAAGTACTCTATATTCAAATCAAATATTCAAATGCAAATGTTACGGTTTTTATTTAAAACCTTTTTCACCTGCAGAAGTAAGAAATTTGAATAGGGGAAACTATAATTTCACATAATCATATAAATTTCATTTTTCAAAGGTTTTATATATATTGATAAAAGTATCGACTGGAAATGGAAACAAAATAAAAGTTTATCAGAACTCGGTCAGTCATTCAGGTTCAAATTAAATAAATTATACTAATTATAATAATACAAATGGTGCTATAATACTTATTATAAAACTTACTATATTACTTCTACTAATAGTAGTAGCAGTGTTGTATTGCAAAGATTTGCTATATTACAATACTAACCGATAAAAAGATTTCACATAAACACGTGGAATAACAATCAATGATCAAACCACAATAAGAAATGGGAAAACAAAACTAAGATCTTTCAACCGTAACAAGCGGTCTTCGTCACAGATAAAAACCCAACTGAACAGAAGTTCCCATTTCATACTGAGGTTTGATCATTTACAATACTAATGTAGTGCAATCAGTTATTATGAGGTATTTACTCATTGTAAGGAAAAAAGGTTATGAAATGGTCTCCACATATAAAAATTTAATGGTATAAACAACGCGTTTCGGACACGTAGTGTTCTTCCTCAGGCATTAACTAAAACATACAATGTTATCAGAGAGTTATCTGTAGTACAAAGTAAATATAGTTCAAAATAAAAATAAAATAAAATAGTACAAAGTAAATATAGTTCAAAATAAAAATAAAATAAAAGAGTACTCTCATCCTTATTTTATTTTATTTTTATTTTGTACTATATTTACTTTGTACTGTAGATAACTCTCTGATGACATTGTATTTTTTAGTTAATGCCTGAGGAAGAACACTATGTGTTCGAAAAGCGTTGTTTATACCATTAATTTTTTTTATGTGGAGACCATTTCATTAGCTTTTTACCCTACAATATATTACAATACTAAATAATATTATAATGTGCTTACAAGATGTACTAAATCTTTAGAAAAAAGTATGCTTAAGGACATACTGCAGTATACTACTTGTTCTATTGCTAATTCAATTGCAGTATTAGTAGATTTAGTTGAAATCTACTAATGCTAATCTACTACTTGCTTTCCTATTTGTTAGAGAACACTTTTACTCATATATTTAGGTTAGAGGCTTAATATGTAGTCAATATATAGGAGCTATTTAACTAAATTACATAGAATTAAACATAACATTTTATTTTCAAAAAATTCCACACGTAAACTACTCCGTGTTGAGGCCATTACCTATAGCAAAACAAGCCTTGTTAATAAAAGTAAATTTCAAAATGAAAAAATTGCTAACAACCACAAATGACTCAATTAATTAGATTACGGTAGTAGTAGTAGTAGTATATTGGGAAGGTAATGATTCCCTGCTGAAGGTATATCTTGAAAGGTCAACCACAAGTGTAAAAGAGATTTCACATCCTAACCAATCAATACATTATTACTGACACACTTTCATTTACGAAAGTAAATTTATTTTATTTTAATTTCATTGGCTGAAAAGTCACCAATTATTAGACTGTAAAACACTAACCAATCATATTTAAACAGTGCAAAAGTGCCAATCAAACCGAGCATAAATAAATCTGATAGGGAAATTATTTTCACAAGGTATTCATCAACAAATTATAAAATTTTAGATTGTGTTTCTATTTTCAAAAACTCCAAGCAGCGGTTAATTAAATTCGTTTTCTATTTCATAATATTTACAATTTAAAATTACCCGTAATTCCTTTAACGTTTTTTATGAAGTGCAAACAAAGTGAGTGTAGTACGTACAATTATAGGAATTCTTTTTTCAAGGTTAGAAATTATACGATGATTGCTTCATGCTGTCCCTTCGTTTAACCAAAAATTCATAAGTTCATCAAAGCATACTATACGATATTTTAAACGAACTATCAAACAAAAAAAGTTTTTTGTGTGATTTAAAATACTAACCGATAATTTAAACAGGGCAAAAGATCTAACAGCACATAAATTAATCTAGTAGTGAAATTATTTTTTTGAGTATTAAAACGCCGACACATACATGACAATGAATACGATACGGAGGAAAATAAAAGAATTAATTCGGTATAATTATTCAAAATAGCTTTTTTTTCTAAAAAAAAAAAAACTGTTTTACCCTATTCAACAAATTTGTCCTTAGATAAGAATAAATATTTTCATCACCTAAAGTGAATTTAAACAAATTTCTCTATACAATTAAGTATAACAAGATTTCACAATAAAGACGTGAAACAAAAATCAACGTCCTAACCACAATAAGAAATGAGGAAAATAACTAAGATTTTTCACTCGTAACAAGTGGTCTTCGTCAGAGTTTATTCTCAACTGAGTTTACTCTGAGGAAAGAGTTGAGGTTAGTCAATGTTGAGATTAAAATTAATTATGAGTTTTAGTTGGATTGTTATCTCGTGAACTGCTTCAGTTTTTAATATTCTACTCGACACCTAATAAACATTGTGATATATCTGCACTTTGAAAGATGAGATAACGATGCAAAACAGATACTAACTGTTTTGTTATTAATACAAAAATAAGGAAAGTCTAACACATTCAATCTCAGGTTTTTTGGTTTCAACCTTCATCAGGAGAAGAAGCGCGCATTTGGTAAGACTTCTGGAAACCGATAATGCAACGATGACATGTTCAGTTATAAGTGGGGTGAGACAATTTTTTTTTATTTTCTTTTCTTATTGTTTCTAATATAATTTACGTACTACGTTTCTATATAATTACGTATAATCTACGCTATAATTTTTTTTTATTGTTTCAACCGATCCCCTAGCGGGTTATAACATCAGTGTTTGATCGGTGGTTCTACAGATTCTACATTGGGAGTCCTAAATTTTGCCTAACTGAAGTGAATTTCGATTAGGAATCTTTAACGAGTACCTGACATCATACAGACTTGGGACAGACGGCTTAAAGTCCTCTCTGAGGGACGACCTACTCAGATTTATTTACCTCCAGCGTGAATAAATTGATGGCCAGAGTGCGTATTGTATCCCGGACTACCATCTCTGAGGCGAGTACGTTAACCACTGAGCTAACATTACCCCTTTCTAACCGTTACATAACCCCTTAATACGTGTTATACGTGTTATTTACACGTATTGTAAATAATCAATGATACGATACGCAAGGATATGACTTTGTTATTTTAAGAGATGAATGTTCGATGGTGATGGTTTTCAGCTTATGCTACTCAAATACTTTAGTCATCTTTTAACAGAAGCTATCCCTGTGAAGGGCTAACAGCCACCATTGCACAGGTCCTTTCCTTCTTGAAAGATGAGAAAAGCTTTCAGGTTTACATATAAATTCAGTTAAAACAGTTCTTATACCTTTCTCAGGAAGAAAGAAATAAAACCAAACCCCGTACTACCAGCCCAGATGTGAGTACGTTAACCACTGAGCTAATCTGGCAAACCCAACATAATAATAAGTGATCAAACAACAATACGAAAATGGGAAAACAAGACTAAGATCTTTCAACCGTAACAAGCGGTCTTCGTCAGAGTCAAAAACCCACGGTTGAAAGTTACGGTTGAAAAACCCACCCACTTGTTAGGTTGAAAGATCTTAGTCTTGTTTTCCCATTTTCTTATTGTGGTTTGATCATTGATTGTTATTTCACGTGTTTATGTGAAATCTTTTTATATAATAATAAGTACATTATTATTTAAGTAATAAAAAAAACAGGTTAGGTTGCAATGGCACAATGGCACACATAGACCAAAGATTCAACTATAATATAACACATTTAACCACCTAAGGACGAGATGTCTTTAAATTTATTTACCTCCCACGTGAATAAATCGAGAGCCAGAGTGCGTATTGAACCACGAACCTACTAGTTCAGTGCCAAGCACTTTGCCAATGAACTAACCTGGCCTCTAATAAAATCATAATTGTGAAAAAAGAAAAAAATGGAAAAAGAAAGATTTGAAATAGGGTTAAAAGAAATTATGAAGAAAACTCTGAGGAAAATATTGAGTTATATTAAAATATTATCAAGAATGATAAATAAATAGATTAGATAATAAACAACATATAAGGGGAGTGTTTGAAATGAAATGTATTTGGAGTAAATATTTGGAACGTTGTTGATATGGTTGGTTTGTGAAGGCTGTGTTAAAGGGAGACAAGAGAGGGAGACCTTGAAATGGCGCAGGTGGAGAAGGAAAGGACCTGTGTGACTAATCAACAAGACAATGGTGGCCCTTAGCCCTTGACAGGGACAGCTTCCGTCATCCTTTCCTCCACGCACCTCCCAAACAAAAAAAAAAAGAAAATATCCTTCCCGAACTTGAACAACACAAAACTTCTTTACCTTAGAGATTTCGCTCACAAAAACAAAAAAAAAAACATGAACTACGCTAAATTTCTTGATTATTAATACACTAAACCAGAGATTCCCAAAGTGGGTTCCTTAACGGACTGTGTGGGGTTACGCAAAAAACATTTAGAGAAAAATTTTTTTTTCTTTAGTGGGTATGGATTTATTCTGTGTTTCTTGTGAATCATGAAACCGAACAATACTTATACACAAAAGTAGAAGTGAACAACATCTTATTCATATTTAGGATGAATCACTAGTCAGTTTTTGGAGCTCTCTGATTCCCGAATTTCCTTCTATTGTAAAAATAGTAGTTCACAAATTGCTGCCATTTCCCACTACCTACTTATGTAACACCGGTTTTTCCTTTTATACTGCCATAAAAACTAAATTACAAACTAGACTTAATGCTGCTGACTTGAGGATAAAAACTCTAACTAAAAAACCAAAATGATTACAAAATAAACTTTGTGTTAAAATTGATGGTAATTCTGTTTCACCTGTTATGTACTTGTGGAAGATATTAAAATTAAGATCTTTTTAGCTTTGAATTTTTCTTCGAATAATACGCATTTGTATTTTCAAATAATACGTATGTTTTAAACATACATACTATTTATAAAGGCATATGAAAATATTTATATTATAATTGTATAAAATCATTAGAAACTGGGGTTCCCGGGAAAGTACTGAAGCAAAAAGGGTTCCGCATCGAAAAAAGTTTGAGAAACTCTGCACTACAGAAATAATGCTGCTGTACTCTTTAAACGTCATCTGGTCAAAAAACTCAACCCTTTCTTCCAACGTTTCGAAAATTATATTTTCATTATCAAGGCTACAAGAAAATACGTAATCTATTATTAGTAACTACAAAACATCGGATTCAAATAATAATATATTGACTAATAATAGATTATGTATTTTCTTATAGCCTTGATAATGAAAATATCAATTTTCGAAACGTTGGAAGAAAAGAGTTGAGTTTTTGACCAGAAACCCTCAAAGAGTCCAGCAACATTAGTTATATAGTGTATTAAACTTTTACTGGTCCATAATAGAAGATGAACGTATTATATTAACGATTAATAGAATAGGGTACATTATATTTTTTGATCAAGCCAGATGGAAAAAAAAAGACTAAGATCTTTCAACCGTAACAAGCGATCTTCGTCAGAGTCACAAAGGCCCTTGTAGTTTGATCATTGATTGTTATTTGACGTGTTTATTGTGAAATCTTGTTGTTACGAGTACATTTAATATTCATGATAATTAAATTTCGTTTTATAAAATAAAACAAAAAATAATTCATTTGTCTTTATTCATTTGCCTGATTCATTATTCATGTTTTATTTATAATAATTTTATTTTTTTATACAAATCACAATAGAATTCCTTTTAACAATTACTAGTCAAATTGTTTTTATAAGTTTCATTAATATAATTCACATCATTTAAATTTTCTTCTAATGTGCAATTTCATTTCGAATCGTATTTCAGTTAATAATTAATTCATTACAATTCGTATAACTTGATTACGTTAGGTTAGTTGCAGTAGCAGCCCCACAAGGGAACACATATAGGCCGAACTTTGGCGCTTTGTGACTCCACTATAGTTTAATTGACTAATTGGACTATCAATGCTTGAAAATATATTAGATTATCAATATAATATTTATTAATACAAAGGTCTTCTGTTTTTGTGTCGATATTTTTTTTTAACAAACTACAGTTTAAAACACTAGATAAATCAAAAAGAAGTTCTAAAAAAAACACACGTAAAAAAGGTTTGATACTACATTTGACGCTACATTTTTTTATAATTTTCAGTGGTCTAATTTTTTTTTAAACTAAACTGCAGGAACTTTTTCACTATTTTAATTATATCCAAAACTTACTCCCAGTATGCTTTTCTGGTATTAACTTGGATGGACAGGTTCTTCCGAACAGAGAAGCTACATGTAGTCTGTATGCGAACTTTGCTGAAGAAAATACTATTCCTGTCTGACTTCGACTGTAAATGTTCCAGTAATTTGTTCCCACAAATAAAACGAAGATCAGCTTGTTGTCACGTGTTGAAAATGCATTCAAAACACCATGGGAGACTTCAGAGAAAGGCACGCGTTGTGTTGTAGTAGGCACCTGGCTATTGCGTTATAAACGGAAATGAGTAAGCCGGCTGCTTGGTGAAGCAATGATGCCGGCCTTCTTTTAAAACAGATCGTAGTTTTATTCTCGTCTTTGTGTTCGACTAAATGTTCTAGTCTAATAGCAGTAACAGAAGGTGATGAGAAGGAGGCGATTGCAAGGAGGAGGGATCCTGACGAGTGTGACAATGCCATACTACCTTCCCAAGGTAGGTAGTCATTCTGAAGGTAGTCACCATAGCCAGTACAATGGCATGGTTACCTGCGAAATCACCAGTACAAAGTAGAAGTCATTGAACCACCTACCATCTCTCTCTATGCTACTGGAGAGGATATTATAACACATCAGCTGCCAGCTTGTGAAGGGCTAGAAATCCTACAACGGAAACACAGGAGAGGAGCTAGAAAAACTTTACTGATTTACTAAATGGCTGATAAGTCAATAGCAAGCGTTGAATAACAAAAAGGCAATCATCATCATCATCATCAACAACAACAACAACATCATAATCATCACACAACAGTAACAACAGCACACAATATATGATCAAACCACAATATGAACGGGAAATCAACACTAAGATCTTTTAACCGTAACAAGCGGCCTTCGTCAGAGTCAAAAATTCAACTTTTTTATCGATGTATATAAATATATCTATATATATAATTAAAGTTACAGCTAGAGAACACAATAAAAAGGACGAACACTCACGAATCTCGATAATTTCGGCGTCTTGCCGTCTTCAGGAGAGTAGAAAGAAAGAAAATAAAAGGAGAAAGAATGAAGGAACGGGGACGTAAATGCGTCCACTGGCCGATGCCCGGCCATATATATATATATATATATATATAGTTCTTTTTCGTTGGAAATACGATCCAAAACGGACAAATATAGTTCAATATAGACAAAGAAACATAGAGAAATCAAAAGAACACACTTAGAGTCTCTAATTTTCGGTTTGAACCGTCTTCAGGAGAGATAAGAGAGGAAAACTATATATATAGTATATATAGTTCAATGTACATAAAGAATCATAAAGAAATTAAATTTTTTTT
This sequence comes from Hermatobates lingyangjiaoensis, assembly GCA_026182355.1. Classification (NCBI taxonomy): domain Eukaryota; kingdom Metazoa; phylum Arthropoda; class Insecta; order Hemiptera; family Hermatobatidae; genus Hermatobates; species Hermatobates lingyangjiaoensis. Next base: position 165,906 of record JAPFBL010000569.1, read on the forward strand.
TAACATAAAGGGATCTTTTTTCATGACTCCACCGAAGGTAGTGTAAGTTTTCAATAAAAATATGTTTGAATCCAAAAAAAAAACCATATTGGTACTTAGCAATTTTGCTTTAATATGGTTAAATATAGAAAACGTTTGCTGAACCGTATATGTTATCTGAACCATATCGTCTAAACAAACTTTTGGATACACTTACACACACACACACACATACACACACACGCACACACACATACACAAGCACACACACGCACACACACAGCCACGCAAACACACACACACACACACACACACAAACACACTTTCACGCATACGGTTCAGATTATATGGGCTAATAGTATCCTAAATTTAAATCTTAAATCAATGGCGGAATCTAGTGATTAAATTTGTTCCATAAATTACAAGAGTATGGTCTATGAATCATGCCAGAGAGGTGTGAGGTGAAGGAGTGGATGTGAGGAGAGCGTGGGTCGGGCGATTGAGGAGCTAATCCAGGCCATGATGGGGTGAGGTGAATGGGCGTGAGACCTGTCACCTGCTCACACAACGAGAATCGCTTCCTTATCTGTTATATCAGTAGGCTTGCTCAACTAGACAAAAACCCTTGCCATTGCCTACATGACAATTATCTTCCTCCCACCCACAATCTGCATAATCCCAGCGATAAAATATATATGCCAAGGCTTCCACAACAACAACAACTGATAACTTACTTTTGCTTTCCCTCTAGTGTTTTGCATTATGCAAATTCTTCTTAAATCCGATGTATTATTAATATTACTGATCATTGTTTCAAACAGTTTAACAATGAATTGACATCATTGAGAGATGTGCCACCTACAAGCACAACTACTACATTTTTATTTGCACCTACACCCAGCTTCGCTAATGTGGAAGTAATAATTATATGACCTTTTCTTTATACTATAAGTAAAATATAGTGATCGCGAAAAAAATCGGTTTTAAAATTTTGACGGAATTACATGTCTGGAGGTCCCAAAGTCATTTTATGACGTTTTTTCGATGATTTCTGCGTGTGTGTTGTGCTGTCCGTGTGGCTGCATGTGTGCGCTTGCTTAAATGTTGTTTTTGTGTTACTGTTTGTTTAAGTGTAGCATGAATTGTGTGTTGGATGTGTGCTCGTGTGTGTGTATGTGTGTTGTTTGCTACCGTTGTATGTGGTGTATATTTTGCTTGACTTTGTTAGTAAGTAAAATTGTGTGTGTGATGTGTGTGTTTGTGTGACATGTGTGAGTGAGTGATGTTGGTGGTCCAATGCGTGTTTATGTGTGTGTACGTGTGTGCGTGCGTGCGTGTGTGTGAATGTATCAAAAAGTTTGATTAGACGATACAGTTTAGAATCTTTGATTGATCAAATTGAAATTTAACACAAAAATCGGCCTCATAATATAGATGAACCCTATTTTATGGTATCAATTATGCATGATGAGATACTTACATTTTAGACCAAAATGTGTTTTTAGATAACATTTTTTTTCTTTTAAATGACTAATTCTGTAATCTTGAAATTGCATTATCTTTGTGACTACAAAAGGAAATAAAATAAAAATACACTAAAATTTTTGAAATTAAAACTTTTAATTTTTTTTTTCGAATAAAATTTAAATTTTTGACTTATAATTCAATTTGATAGATTGTGAGAGTCATAAAAGCCATACTGTTTATCAGATCAAAATGAAACTATACCTAAAAATAGATCATTTTGTGGAGGATGAGTTGATATAATTTTTGTTAAAAATTTCATTTGTTTGTTTGTGGAGACGTAATTTTTGAAATTCTCCAATATCAGTAAATACTACAGTATAACAACTGCACAAGTAATATTAGAATTTTGAATCAATTCTTTAATATGTTTTACGATGTCAAAAATTACATGTCACTACAAAAAAAAGTTTCATTGTAGGATAAAAAGTTAATGAAATGGTCTCCACATATAAAAATTTAATGGTATAAACAACGTATTTCGAACACATAGTGTTCTTTCTCATGCATTAACTAAAAAATACAATGACACCAGAGAGTTATCTGTAGTACACAGTAAATGTAGTACAAAATAAAAATAAAATAAAATAAGGAAGTGTGTTCCAGTCAGTTGTACCACAGACACTCACCCTTAGGTTCGTATTCTCTTCTTTATTTTATTATTATTTTGTACTCTATTTAATTCATACTACAGATAACTCTCTGGTGTCATTGTATTTTTTTAGTTAATGCCTGAGGAACAACACTACGTGTTCGAAACACTTTGTTTATACCATTCAATTTTTATATGTGGAGATCATACCATTAACTTTTTACCCTACAATAATATGAAACTTTTTTTTTTATGTGGAGACGTATTTCTCGAAATCCCCCAATTCAGAGGGTGGAATTTTGAGATAGTAAAAATAGAAAAAAATTGCAATAATAAAATGCCAAAAAAAAAATTGAAATTACATACCCAAATTAATTTTTAAGGTTTTTATGTTTTGTCTGCATAATACTGTTTTTAAACGGATTTTACAACTGTAATATTTGCTTATTAAAAATAAATGTATTTTAAATTTTTCAAAACTAGTTTTTTAAAGAGGTTTTGACCAAAAGGTCAAACCAATGGGTTAACCATTTTTTCATGATTTGAATTATGCGTTTTTGTTTTTAAAAATATTTTGTTTTTTTTTTTTTTGATGTGAAGAACGTTTGTTTCTTCATTTCTTTAACTCTATTGTGGTAATTTTAACGTATGTCTTCTCACATGTTTTTATTGTAACTTTTTTGCACTCCCACACGCCCCCACGTATATATTACATATAAAAGAAACTAATGACATATAGATAAGTCAGAAAAATATAACATAAAAATATCGCATTTTTAACAAATTTGATATTATGCAAAATAAGACCGCTGTTGGTGTTTTTTTTTCTCAAGAATATTATTTATTCACGTCAATAAGTTATTGTAAGCTACTCCTTTTTTTTCTCCCCCCCCCCCCCCCCCCCACAGATATAAGATGTTGACAATTGCCTCATGATAAAGACTCCTAGAGTCATTGATGCAATTATATTTCTAAATTTTTTTTCTTTTATTTTTATTCCTAAAAATAAATAAAAGTTATTAGTAACACATGTGTTAATAAATGTTCTAGTTTCTCTGTTTCAACATAAATTGATTGATTTAGTGGGAAAGAAACATTGAAAAGAGAAAAAATACTTTATTTTCTTTGCTGACAATTCTTTATTTCCATAATGACTGTCTTCTATTTCATATTTTATTGAAATAAACAACATAGTGTTGTGTGGGTTGAGTATTGACGTAATATCAAATATACATCCCAAACATTATTTCATTTCAAAACTGAGTCACTATCGGCCTACACTCATTCCGCATCTCATCTATTACATCTTACATAATCATTATATATTAAATTATTATATATATTAGAGACGCTATATTAGATTTGTTTGAAAATATGCTATTTTAATTTTTATGTATGCTATTAATGCAATGTGGATTTCTATTCTATAACCGATATACGTTTGAATTTATCTGGTACTAAAATTTAAAGTCAAAGGTACTCAACAATATTTTGTGACACAAAACTACTCGTATTTTGTTTGAAGAAAACACAGATATAAAGTGACACTAAAATTGGTGTGTGATCTTAGTAAATTATTGTAGTTCATCTCCTTCTTTTACACAAATGAACTCCTCCTATCACATTGTTTAGACTATATATATATATCAATGATCAAACCACAATAAGAAATGGGAAAACAAGACTAAGATATTTCAACCGTAACAAGCGGTCTTCGTCAGAGTCAAAAAACCAACTGAGTTTTTGAAAACATCAGTTGGGTTTTTGACTCTGACGAAGACCGCTTGTTACTGTTGAAAGATCTTAGTCTTTTTTTCCCCATTTCATATTGTGGTTTGATCATTGATTGTTATTTCACGTGTTTATGTATATATATATGTAGCAATTTGCTTCTCAACGCGAGTACTTCGTACTTCTTTCCGAAGACGACGGATGTCGAAATATCGAAGTGAGTTCTGTAGTGTCTTTCTGTGTTCCTTTCTATGTGTTAAAGTTTATATATATATATATATATATATATATATATATATATATATAAATGATGAAACCACAATATGAAATGGGAAAAAAAAGATTAAGATTGCTTGTTTCAGTTGAAAGATCTAAGTTTTTTCCCCATTTCATGTTGTGGTTTGATTATATATAAATACATACATATATATAATTAATGGACGTCTTCTCACAGCCCAACTTACTCTCCTGATGAGGACTTTACTTGGTCGAAATAGTGAGAGTGAGTCATAGTGTAATACGTATTTTAATTTGTGGTTTTATTGAAAACAACTGATCTTGGTCTGAGTCACCCTTTATATATATATAAATCATTCGTAACAGTCGTTTCTAAAAGAAATTTTCCTAAAAACTTGATTTAGAGTTCTAAAATTTCAAAATGTCTAAGTTATTTAATATTTTTTTTTTATACGACCACCTATTATGGATGCTCAAGGTTACCACCTCGTTGGTATCAACCTCTGCACGCTTCTGGGGATTTATTATATAGGCTTAAAATCTAAAAAGTAGCGTCGAGAACTACAAAACTAGCAACTTTGTTAAACTATATGCATTTGAAAAATTCTTGTAAAGATTTTTGAATTGTATTATGTGGACACATGACTGACGTGCTTGCCTTTGTGCTGGAAGATTTGGGGTTTGGTTTCCAGAATGACTCTTGATTTAACCAGGTGTGATAAACATTTGGCCACATCATCTCTAGGAGACATTTCATACCTTCGATCACGAAGGTTCCTTGTTACTTCTTACATATAAAGATTCTTAGTCTACAATCAAATGATCCATACGGAAAATAGATTTACGTTAAGAAAAATTTTTGGACTTCCAATGTTATATCACAAAGGGATAATCTTTGACCAATATGTGTTCTCTTGTGGGAAGTTTACTTCAACACAACCTCTGCACAACAAAAGAGCTACTGACAGCATAAAATTAAAAAAAAAAATAAAAAAAGGGATGATTTCAATATAATATCTTTAACCACCCCCAAGAGTGATATAACCTTGTAATATGGCATCAGTTTTCATGTGTTCATCCTTAAACAGGCTTTTGGTACGCGATTAAGAGCTAACATATCTGGGATAATTTTTTTTTATAATAGATGGTAAGAGGTCCTTAAAATTATAAATCAGTTTTTATTAGAATTTATACTAACTATATATTAAACTGGATAAGTACATCTTTAGGAAAGATTTGTCATCCAATAAAGATAACTCTTATATAACTAGAATCTTAGTTGGACTATAACTAATAGTGACATTGGAACCAGAAAAAGGGTTATAAAGAAATCTCGGTGTAGAAGTTAAAGAGTTTTTCCACTAGTGTCGAAATACAGAGTTCACAGAAACGAAATGTAATTGATGAGCTGTGAGGAAACGCCAAGAAGGAGGAGGAGATATCTTTTGGTTCCATGTAAAATACTATTACCTTAAGTCAAAGATGTGAACTAAAGTGTTACCTAACTCAAATACAAATGACATTAAATATTGCTTTGCGCCTGCATCGTTTAATTAAACATACCAACCCATAAATTCCGACAACTTTCTCTTGTATTAACTCGATTCTCTAGACCGGTCTTCTGCCGTCTTCTCAACTTCTATTAAGCTTCATTATTTCTTTTCTTTAAACCCTTTTCAGGTTATCTTCAAGTTATAAATAACAAAAATAATATATTAGAAAATATCTAATTAAAACTAAATCAAAATAATGCCACCTAAAAAGTGTATTACACATTAGACTTCGCTATATTCATAAAAAAAAAAAAAAAAAAAAAACTTTACTATTCTTTATAGAACGAATTAGAACGTGTTTGATTAACACAGAAGTAAAATTTACCATAATTCAATACAAGATTTTTAAAAATCAGTTGGGTTTTTGACTCTGACGAAGACTGCTTGTTACGGTTGAAAGATCTTAGTCTTGTTTTCCCATTTCTTGTTGTGGTTTGATCATTCATATATATATATATATATATATGAAAACTTTTAGTTTTCTATATATATATATTAAAATAAGCAGTGGCACATAAACTGAAACACAACAAAGACTCACTGTTCAATATTTCAACCGTAATGGCGGTCGAAATATTGAAAAGTGAGTCTTGTTGTGTTTCAGTTTATGTGTCACTGCTTATTTTAATTGTTATTTGTCCTGCCGGACCGTTTTTCGTTTATCATGGTATATATATATATAACTTAATAAAACAAAACACGATCCAAACTGGACATAATACGAGTTCAAAATTCAAGAAGAGTAACAAACATAGTAAGGAAACATACTTACAGACTCAAATTTTCGGGTAATCTGTCTTCAGGAGAAATGAGAAAGGGAGACCAAGCACGTTGTAGACGCAACAGCAAGTAACTTACTAATATCAAGATAAAGTATAAAACAAATATATGTTATCATATATTCTTTTATATGATAACACTTTTGTTGGTTCGGTATTAGAAGCTAGCCATGATTTAGAGCCCTGAGGATGTCTTCAAATAAAGACGAAACGTTGGTGAAAAGGTAATTCCATATATTAACCCTTATCAAACTCCAAAAAGAAGAAAAAGTGTTTATTAGTAAATTGTGGTCAAGAAAAAAATACCTTATTATATATATATACCATACATGCATTTAATTAGAACACTTGAAATAATCTAATAATATGTAGCATTTAAACATTTAATGAAAACACTTTTCTACTGAGCCGAAATTATTTCTCTTGTAAGAAAGAAGTATAGTCTATCTATATGTAGGCCTACCAAACATCAAGTACTATTGAACACTGAAAAGAAACAGATAAATGTCCATTTGTCATTTTATTGTATTTAATATCGGTTTTTTTTTGTAACTTTTAATTTGCAATTTGTGTTGTAGATGTTTACCTGATGATGAACACGAAGAGTTTGAAACGCGTAGTTTGAATAAAAAAAACTTTTTTTGTGTGGAGACTTTGTTATTGTCCACATACTCCAGTATGAGTAAACACCATAGAATTACGGATTAGAAAACTAATATCATTATTGTTATCACACGCGATTTAAATGAGTAGATCAATTGCAAAACCTACAGAGTTTAGTACAATTAAAAATAAAATAACTTGATTGTTAAATACATGAATGCATATTGTTCGTACTACAAAGGGAAGTAAACCTTATATTGTAGGGTAAAAAGTTAATGAAATGGACTCAACATATAAAAATTTAATGGTATAAACAACGCGTTTCGAACACGTAGTGTTCTTCCTCATGCATTAACTATGGGTGAGAATCATTTGTACCACCGACACTCACCCATGGTTAATGCCTGAGGAAAAACACTACGTGTTCGAAACGCGTTGTTTATACCATTAAATTTTTATATGTGGAGACCATTTCATTAACTTTACACCCTACAAATAGTAAATACCACGTAATAAGTGATTGCACTACGTTTGAAACATTATATTATTATAAAAGTCCGTGAGTCATTGTTGTGAACGTACACCCCTGTATTGACACTAGGTTAGCCAGCTGTCCTACAAGAGAACACTCATAGACCAAAGATTGGCTCTTTGTTATACCACAAAGTGAACATTCTATAATCAAAGTCCTAAATTTTGCCTAACTTAAGCGTATTTTAAAAGTTGGGATCTAAAACGAGTACTTGATATCGTATGGGTCACAGCCTGACAGCTTAAAGACCTTTTCACAGGGACGATCTATTCAGATTTTTCAGCTTTTGTGTGAATAAATCGAAGGACAGAGATTGGATATCGAACCAGGGATCTACCAGTTCAGAAGCAAGTACGTAAGCCACTGAGCTACTCTAGCCATCTTCAACCTATGTATTATTTAAAGCAATAATAGAAATGAAAAAACCACTGCTTTAGATTATAAAAAAAACAAACAATGTGATAAATAATAAGTAAAATAAAATTAATAATAATTTTTTTTTGTAATGAGGTGAAATGCATTTCACACATAGTGTTGGTCTCCCATATAAACCAGAATATCAACTAAAACACTCCCTTTTCTTCTAAGACACTAGCCTGGAACCGTTTTCCACATTACCTCAGACTATAGACTCAAAAATATATGAGACTTTGTGGGGATCTCATAACGTTTGCATTATAAGTCCAACACGCTATTCTCTGCGACAAAGGGACCTTAATAATAATAAAAATAATATTAATAATGAAATTCGGGCATACATTGGCACTAACTACTTGATAGATATTATATCGCTCGATTATTTGAGTATGATTGTCCTATTTAAAGATTCAATAAGTACGAAACCGGTTGTACGTCTGTTTAGAAAAACAATTCATATAGTATGACTGCCATTTACTTGTATTAACAGCAAATAGTTCAACATGTAAAATATATATTTATTTTACAAGTTTTTTGGAAATATATATATATATATATAAAGTTTAAACCACAATGGAAAAAGGAAAACAATAGAAAAAAATGCTGTGAGGCTTTCAATGTTTGTCATCAGAGAACAAACAAAGTAAAAACTGAGAAGGTAACATAAAAATGGAGAAGGAAGGTAACAAAACCAAGTAACAACTCGTATTTACAACATATTCAAACAATAGTTATCTGTTTCATTTAAAATTAGAAAGGGAACAACATTGGTATAGGTTTGGAAACTACTGTACAAGAGGGTGGTGATTTCAAATGTAATTACGCGATATTTGTGAGTAAATGGAAAAGGGTGTTTTCTAAAAGACTGCAAGTAAAAGACAAAGATGAGGTGTGAGATGTGACCTTTAGGGGCTACAGGAGCCAGGAGGTGGACTGAATGAAGGCAAAGGTGTGCTGTGGACAGGTAAAGACAGCCATTGAGCAAGAGAGAAAGGGGAAGCACGACACAAGCGCAAGCTGACCTCGCCAACAGCCGGCGAAGCATTCGTCTTGAAAAGAGCCTTAACAATTAGCGAACCTGGCGTGCACTGTCAACAACTCTGTATACAGTCGTCAGGACGATTACGCTATTAAGGATGAAATGTATTTGTTCTAAAATGTTATTTTAGCACTTTCAGCCAGCTTTTGTCATTGGCTGTTCAGCTATATAACATGGCGTCCAGTACAACACAATTCGCTCCACTGGGCTATAATCAATAGCTGTATTCAGAAATGTATAACTATCTTACCTTGTATGCTTGTGTTGGGAATCGTTTGGGTCTCTCGAGGGCTCAGAGGCCCCTCCCCGGGGAGGGTTCTCCTCTGTGAGGTCTGCCTCCCCACAGAATAGGCACCATTCTGTGGCACCCCCAGAGAATGGTGCCTATCCATCGGCGTCCTCGCAGGCTAATGCTAATGCGTAGACCGGCTAATGGGCGAAAGGCTTTGTGGCCACTGACCTTACCTGTAGCCACGGCAGACTCAGTACGACCTAGATCCGGATTTCCACCCGATAGCTCTTAAAAATTTTGCCAGTATCACAGGGGCGAGGGTAGACCATGCGGGATTTCCTTCTGTTGCCCAATATTCGCATTGGCTGTGGTTCCTCACCCAGATAGGATAGATTATCTGGGTAGTCAAAATTTGAGAAGCAGTATCATCTCCTGTGACTGGCCGCATAGCATCAAGAGGGAGCTAGACCACAACCCTTACGAAAACTGGTACTCACTCTGAAAATGAGTCCAGATCCCAGCTAAATGGCTACAACCCCTTCCGGGAGTGTGGGGGGGGGGGGGGGAACAACCAGGCCTTTTGGTTAGTATGGTAGTTTTCAAACTGATGACCAAGAAGGTGTTGGCCATCTGTTATAGATGTTTGCCTCTTAAAATATTGTCAAAAAATATTTTTCAAAAATATTCTTAAAAATAAAGTAGGTAAAGTAACATTTATATTAAAACATCCATTTCTTCTTAAACTTGATGTAGTTTAGTGTCAAAAGAAGTTATTTTCATATTTAAAAAAAATTCTAGTTTTAGTTTTTAAAAACAGGAGGTTTTTTTGAATATATATATTTATATATATATATATACATATTCTATACACATACACATAAATGATCAAACCACAAAATACATACACATATACATATACACATACATATATACACATATCTAATCTGGCATTCAACATATATACACATACTTACATATATATATATACATATATATATATATATATATATATATATTATATATACACAATTAAATTTTTTGCCAATTTCTCTATGGATGATTTTTTAATTTAGCTTCTCGAGTTTTCTGATCTCACACTTCCTTTCATTTGGTACTAAGTGTAATAAATCAGCAAAAGATTTCCTTGTAAATTCCATCTAAGTTATTAATATTTAGTCAAACTGAAACATTGGATTTAAATTTTTAAAGGTATGATAACTAAATATTACATGGAATTTACAAGGAAATATTTTGGTGATTTATTACACTTAGTACCAAATGAATGGAAGTGTGAGATCAGAAAACTCGAGAAGCTAAATCGAAAAATCATCCATAGAGAAATTGGCAAGAAATTTAAAAGTGTATGTATTAATGAAGGTCTGCTACCTAATTACACTAATATATATATATATATATATATATATATATATATATATATATATATAAATTTCAAATAAACACTGACGAAGACCGCTTGTTACGGTTGAAAGATCTTAGTATTGTTTTCCCTTTTCATATTGTGGTTTGATCATTGGTTTATATATATATTTATTATAAGTTTGTTTTTGAAACTAAAATACTACTGAATATTTAACAAGATTTCACATAAACACATGAAATAACAATCACTGATGAAACCACAATATGAAATGGGAAAGAAAAGACAAGACCTTTTAACCACAACAAGCTGTCCTCGTCAGAGTAAAAAAAACCCAACCCAAAAGGGTCAAAGATCCAAAAACATAAGTTGGCTTTTTGACTCTGACGATGACTGCTTGTTGTGGTTGAAAGATCTTAGTGTTCTTTTTTTCTTTCTCTTTTCTCCTGAAGACGGATTACTCGATGACTTGAGTTTGTAAGTGTGTCTCCTTACTCTGTGTGTTACTCTTCTTGAATGTTGGGCTCGTGTTGTGTCCAGTTTGGATCGTGTTTCGTTTTATTAAGTGAATATATATATATATATATTCATTCATATATACAACCCCATATTATTTTTTTTTACATTTAGAAACTTTAGTCAAAATTTGATAATGAAAATGTAATCTGTTTCCGTTCTTTTTATAATTTTATTTAATTTATCTAATGTTTTCCATGCAATAAAAAGATGCCAATGCTGGGGGAGGGGGTTATACTGAAAAAATTCGGTATTTTTTTTTTACCTAACACTGTTGGCTGCAGTTCAAAGTGGAAATAGAATCACCACTTTCCCTTATACTAGGAGCTTGAAGGTAAAAGGAAGTCTACAATTTAAAAAAAAAAAAAAATATCTTTTAAATTTACCACAAGTTCTGTTATAATTGTGAAATATATTTTCAGTTGTCTAATAACTTTCAACAACAAAGTAATTTGTATATTAAGTAACTTTATTTTAATGAAAATAATTGAAATTGAAAGAAAAAAAAAGCTTTACTTATCAGTAAAATAAATGACTTGAGAAGTTTACAGAAGTAATTACAAATCGTTAATTTCTATTTTCTAAGTAATTTAAGTCCCATGATGCAGTTAAATACTACTTTAATAACTTAGAAAGAATTGATGTTTTGTAATTGAAGAATATTGTAATAAAATTTACAGTATTGTTTGTTTTAAAATATAATAAATGTAATAATAAAAAAATAAGCTGAAACAAATTAGGGATAATTAGTTTTATTTAGAAAAAAACATACATTCTATTCTTTTCTGTTAAAATTATACGACTAGTCAAGGTATGGATGATTGAACATTTCCATTAACACGTCGTGATTTCTATTCACGTCTACATGTTTTCTCATATTTGAAGATTTCAAGAATTACGTCTCCACATAGAAAAAAAAAAGTTTAATATGAAAACTAACAAGGCGTTTCGAACACTTAGTGTTCTTCTTCAGACTTACATCTGCACTGTTAAGAGTCGATTTACGTATTGAGTTACAAGAGACTTGATCATTAGGTTTCTTAGATGACAGAGTTACATGGTTTCTTATAAAAGAGTCCACATATTGAGAGAAAAACAGTGAAGTAAACATTTTATAGTTAGAAAACAAATACAGCATAAGATTAATTTAAGTTTAAAGCAGCAATAATATTTACTAAAAGTTATTTATTTAAAAAAAAAACACTGGCATATTTAGATTGACAGAAAGAAATTTCAAAAAAAGTTTTGTTCATAATAAACACATCATGGAAGGTAATTTTGTGGTTATTTTTTCTTTTAAATGAAATGAAAGGGATTAATACGAAGGCTATTTCAATTTAAATGGTTGACTAATGAGGAAAGATTAAAGAAAAAGATTAAAATATTTAGAAAGTTAATGATATTGTGTAAAAAAATATATACTCAGCAAAGAGTTAAAAGAGAGAAAAAAAAATTGACTTTTGTGTTTTAATATTCAAGGCAGGAACGGTCAGCTGTTTATAGAATTTACGAAATAAAGACCTTGTTTTTTTTTGTATAATTTAAGGGAAAAAAACTGATAGTATGTAATTGTAAAATAACTGGCTGGTAGTTTATTTTAGATTGATTTACTTAGGAGTAATAAAATATAAGAAAAAAAAAAGAATGAGTTGCGAGCTTGACCTAAGACTGTGCAAATGCAATGTGTGAACAGAAAAAAGAACGGTGTGACTTTATTTTATATGTAGAGGGTTTACGAAAGTAACATGTTTGTTATAACGGAATAAGTCTGGATCGTAAATTTCAAGTAAACGAGGAATAACTTGTCAAAACGATGCGAGTTTTTGTTTAAGTTTGAGATAAAACATTCTACTATCTATCTGTATTCCTTATTTCTTGTATATATTTTCTTTTCTTTCATTCCCTCTATACATACCACTTTCACTCTCTCTTTCTCGTAGATCTTCATGTCATTTGCTTTTTTTCCACTCTGTCTCTCTTTCTTTATGTCTCTCTTTAACACAACCTCTTTTTAAATATCTCTATAAAAAGATTTCACATAAACACGTTAAAATAACAATCAATGATCAAACCACAATAAGAAAATGGGAAAACAAGACTAAGATCTTTCAACCGTAACAAGCGGTCTTCGTCAGAGTCAAAAACCCAACTGATCTCTATATTGCTCTGACTCACTTACTGTACATATGTATGCAACTACATTTACTACATATAACTACACTTACATACATATAATTACACTTACTACATATAACTACACTAAATACATATAACTACACTTAATACATATAGCTACACTTACATGCATATAATGCCACTTACTACATGTACTAACTACTACATCAATTATATTAACTATTTAATTTTCAGTTATAGTTTGTTTTTTTTAATAACTTTTATAGGCTTTTTCAACCCACTAAGTCGGTGTCATAATTGATAAAGTCAGTGTTTCATTTGATTACGTCGTTTTTCATTTGATAACGTCAGTGTTGCCTTTGATTCATCAATAAAAGTTGTAATCAAATGAAACACTGACAACAATAAACACTTAGCAATCACTTTTCTAGTTGAAAAAAAAAAATCATTCGTAATGAAATGTAAAACTAACTTAATACCGACTTAATAGATCGAAAAACTAATAAAATAATATTTTCTTATTTTTATATCATTCTCCATCTCTCTCACTCACTCTCTCTTTCAGTATGTTATTAATCTACTATAACGCTGTGGACTCAGAAAACGTGCTGAGCTTCTTGGAAACGCTGAAGCTAACTGGGGTACTTTAGTATTGAAGGGAGGGAAGTACAGTAGTTGTTAGGACGCAGTGCTACCTTCACCCTTAGTGAATAATAATACTATGACGCTAATGCGTCATCTTATAATCATATATAACAAATTAAAGTAAAAAAAATGAAAAACTGGATATGTGAGCGACTGTTGTAATTGAAAACAGTGAAGTGAGGTAGGTGCGATGGACGCAGTGTGGGAGGTCCCCAAAGGTTATTTTGTGGTAAGGTCTTCCTAAGCTGTCGGTCTAGGTCAGATGACACCGCAAGGCTCGTTATCAAGATTGTCTAAAGTCTGGCCACAGCTATGTCATTCTACCTGCAGGTAGAATAGTCACGACGATTTAACCTGACGCTCTCAGGTAGAAGGAGCCGCAATGACTACCTGTCCACGGAGGCAATCAACGTGCCAGGCAAAGCCCACTTACAGTCCCCCCCCGTGTAAACGCTTTATAATCCACTCCTGCAGCTTACAATTCAAAACGCATCAAACCAACTCTGTTCTTCAAAAAACAAACTGGGTTTTCTTCCACAATTACTACAATATCACGAATACATATTCAAAAATTAAACTTGTGTGCGTAAGTTTGTATATATGCTTATTTGTCTCTGATAAATTCGCATTATTCGACAAATTTTGTTTAAATATTTCACACGTATTTGTTATCTTCAGGATATAGCTACAAAACCACTTCAGGAAACGCTATGAGATATTTAAATTAACAGAGAATCCGTGTATGTTTACCTTTTATACATCTAAACAGATTATCAATGTTAGTAACAATTGAAACATGTCTCTGACATGCCCTGTAAGTAACCGTATATATTTTAAACAAAATAAACCACATAAAAACTTCATTTATAAAATAAATAATTATAACATTTAATAATTTGAATAATTTAATAAATAATAATTTATTTATGAATTTCATAAATATACCCGTACTTCGAGGACTCTCTTAGTTTTCTATTCTTACTATTTCCTTCATTTTTCAGAGCTAAAAGTATATTTTAAAGAATTCTAAATATCTGCATTCAGAGGGACTATCATAATTTTCATAAATGTTATTTTGACTAGACATATAAAAGAACAGGAATATTTATACAATCGAAATGGAAATTTGAAAACAAAAATATTTTTTTATTTTAAATAATTTTATGCTCTCAAATAACAATAACGTTTTTAGTTAAAACAAATACTCCATAGATAGTCATAGACCAATCGTCTTCAATGTTACAAGATTATTAGTGCTACCGAAGTTATTGCATCCATTATAAAAATTTGTATCGTACCTTGAATATCTTCAATCAAGTTGGCTCTTTAAGAGAACGTATTCAGTATAAACTATACATATATAGGATAGCATTCTGATAAAGAGTTTAATCGTTATGTTATATTGTATTAACAACGAAAAAGTGTGTAGGTTATACTATCGGTTACTACCGTCTTTTTCTGAAAATAAGGTATTCCCTAAACATAAGTCCCAGCATGATTTTCGGGCGTTTTGGACTATAAGCCCTTCCCTGAAAATAGGCCCTAGTTAAGATAATGTGAAAAAAATAATTCGTTAAAAAATTACTGTTGAATGTAGAAGGTATCTCTAGCTGTCGTAATATTTCAGAGAATTCTTTGGAAAAAAATATTCCAAGAAATTCCTTGTTTACCTCTGAAGTTCGTTTCAAGGAGGCTTCTTTAGACAAGAAGTATTAATTTAACCACAGCTATATTGCAAGACATGAGAGATTCAGAACAATGATTCTACAGGAAATAGATTTGGAGGAAAATCAGAACGGAAATCAAAATTTTGATAATTTATGACGATGTTTCAGAAGATGACATGAATGTAATCGAATAAATTTAAATTTCTCTATGAAAATAAATATTAAACAAAAATATGTAAATCTACTTAATTTACTTGAAGCCCTCCTCCGAGAATATGCCCTAGCACGGATTTTTATCTAAAAATAAAGTAAGACAGTGTCTTATTTTCGGAAAAAGACGGTATTGTTACCGAGGCTATTGTATATAATGTGAAAACAATTGTCAATCGTACTTTGTATGTCTTCAAGATAGTGGGCACTTTAAGAGGGAGGGGTTCTGTATGAATTATACGATATACAGGATAGCATTCTAGTAAAAAGTCTTTAACAACTTTTAAAGTACCTGCAAAATACATAACTTTACAATTAGAAATAGAATAAACTATCGTCTCTGGTATAATGCTGTTGAAGTTTTCCGACCACATTCAGGTGTTATTCTCTTCCAAAGAGTAACACCTGAAACTAGTTGGAAATCTCCAACAGTATTATACAAGGTATGACGGTTTGTTCTGTTTCTAATATTAATCATAATAACCTCAGTGGTACTAGCAATATGCATGAATATAAGTTTACTATTGCTACCAATACTATATGATATCATTAGTTGTGCAATCCGTAATTGTGTGGTATTTACTCATTCTGAGGTAAAATGGATAAACAAACAAAAGTCTCCACACAAATGAAGTTTTATTCAACGCGTTTCGAACACTTTGTGTTCATCATCGGGAAGACACCAAGGATGTGGTACTGACGGGTTGGTCCAGTGAAAACAACTCCCTATTGGTCCATCATATAAAATATATGATGAACACAAAGTGTTCGAAGCGCGTTGAATAAAACTTCATTTGTGTGGAGACTTTTGTTAGTTTATCCATTTTACCTCAGAATGACTATATAATATATTGTGAAAAATTTTATATCTTTTAAATTTAAATCACGGGTGAAATTCATCCCCAGAGGTCTAGCTGTTATGGGTTTTCAGGGGGGTGAATAGTGTCTACAGTATGTTTACAGAATAAGAAAATAAATTGGAGATTGTAACCCTATTAATTAGAAATTAAAAAATACTGTTTTAATTGTATTCTCATATATTTAATAAGTATTTTATGTTTAAAACATAATAAAGGAAAAGTAAAAAGATTTTTAGTAATATTTGCGTATAATTTCGAATGGACTTTTTGAAAAAGACGATCATGGAAAGGTTAGGGAGGGGGGGGGGGTGACATTGTGATAAATGACGAAAGGGATGCACGGGCCAAACAAGGGTGAGAACCCGGGTTCTAGATAACGGGTTCTTTATGAGGGACACGCTCAGTAAGAACTAAGCGATATATAGGGTAGTATTTTGGTAATGGGCTTAATAAAGTCTGTGATACTAACAACTTTGAATTGTTTTAGTTATACTATAAAGTGACTAATACCACTGACACTATAAAATATATAGTGAAAACAATTTTCTTACTGTGTCTTCTGTATCTTCAGGACAGTAGGTTGTTTAAGAGAATAACTATAACAACCATAACGAATATAACAGAAAACACCAAGAATAGAGAAGTAATATTCACTTAAAGACGGAGTACATGTACCAATATTGATAACCTAGAAGAACAGGAAAATAGTCTAACAGGTTTAGAGTAGTAAAGAAACCAACATTATACTGAAGTGTACAAATATGGAATAGTGACAGTAACATGCCGAGGAAATAGGTAATAGCTGATGATTCTGATAACGAGGTTAATGAATGTACATCTGACCTTAGATTTACCATTGGATGTAAGTCAATAAACTAATGACTAATGATAAGGAAGTTATTAACTGGCGGTGTTTTATGAGAAGCAGTAAAGGCGAAGATGCGCCCTGATTGACGCAACAGTAATACGGTTCAGATTTGTTTGACTCAGGGCTTCTAAATCTTTGTTGACTTGAGATATTTTTTCCCAATACTCCCCAGGGTTGCCAATGAGAATTGAAAAAAAAACCCTAGATTATAACTTAAAACCCCCAGATATTAAAACACGCATATTAATAAAGATATAAATGATCAAATCACAATATAAAATGGGGGGAAAAAAAGAGTAACATCTTTCAACCGTAACAAGAGGTCTTCGTCAGAGTCAAAAACTCAACTCAACTCAACTGTGTTTTGAACTCTGACGAAAACCGCTTGTTACGGTTGAATGATTTTAGTCTTTTTTTCCCTATTCCTTATTGTGGTTTGAACACACACACACACACACACACATATATATATATATATATATATTATCAAATGATTCGAAAGAAACAGAGAAAGTCACTACAGAAACTCACTTCCATATTTCGACATCTGTTGTCATTAGGAAGAAGAGTACGACGTATTGGCGTTAAGAAGCAAACCGCAACTATTTATATATATATATATCAGTTCACAAACGAAGAAAAGCAACACAAAGAGAAAGAGACACACTTACAAACTCAAATTTTCGGATGATCCGTCTTCAGGAGAAAAGAGAGAATGGGCGACCAAGCACGCCGGAAACACAACGTCAGGAAACCAGGCGACCAAGCACGCCGGAAACACAACGGCAGGAAACCCATTTCGGATCATCCGAAAATTTGAGTTTGTAAGTGTGTCTCTTTCTCTGTATATATATATATATATATATATATATATATATATATTATTAATGTAAAAAAAGAAACGGTTGGAGATCCAACCTCCATATCTCTTTTAAGCATTTCCCTCACTTATGTCTCCTAAAGAAGGTTCAATCTGCAAATTAGAGACTGTAAGTGTGTGCTTTTAATTACTCTATGTTTCTCTTTCTACATTGAACTATATTTGTCTGTTTCGGATCGTATTTCCAAAGAAAAAGTATATATATATATATAGGATTTCACTTAATCACGCTAAATAACAATGAATGATCAAACCACAATATAAACATCGTACATCGTAAATTATATGGAGGTTTACGTCTTTTATGATGAAAATAATGGAGTGTACCACTTAAAGATGATTAGAGGTCAATCTCGCGGAGAAGAAAGGCAAATAGCATCCATGCATTTACACACATTCTGCTGAAATAATAACCTAAATTTACTAATATTAAGCTGTACAGACTTTAGAAGAGGTCTTTTAGGTGGAAATCCATTTCATGGATGCCATGTGAGTTAGAAAAAAAATGACATAAATAAACGCCAATAATCATACAAAATAAATTATTTTTTTTTTTAAATTTCACGTATTATTAAACCAAAAAAGCGTAAAATATTTGAAATAATATATTGTTTCTGTTTGTATGTCAATAATTTCAACATAGTTGGCATTCCTTTTGACCTGTCATCGACCTTGACACAAGTAATATTTCGTAGGGAGGTTACAACTCTATGAAAACAAAAGTGCAAAGCCATATAAATTAATGGAACTGTTGAAGGTCTTTACATGCTTAACGAATGCATTACTTAGTCTTAGTTTGCCTTTAACACGACTCTTTATTAGCCTTTGATGGAACTTATATTAGCTATATATAGAGAAACGAATTGCATCAAATCGGTTTGCACGCTATAAAATCAACTATTTCTACTTTCTATTCCCTTGAATTATACTTGATTCCGTGTGTGGATTACGTCAGCTTAAGGATGATAGATAACTCATTGGATTACCTCCTGTTTACTATAAATAAAACTAAATTAGAGACATTAGTAGAATTGAGTGATAAATGAAACATTAATGAAGTTAAATGAAGACTTTGCAACTGAATGTTGAAATGGAATATGTGTCCCACAAACAGTCCAAACCAAGATTTTGGGTTCTTAACTGAAAACAACACGGTGTATACATGAATGTTAATGAGGATATCGGCGCAAGGGAACATTTAATTGATTTTTACAGTTCCTTAGGCTGCCAGGTTAGCCTCTGGACTGGTAGGTATGCGGGTTCAAAACCCAGTTTTTTCGTCGTCCATTGGAAAGGACGTAAAGTCATCGCTAAACGTCAGGTATCCGTAAAAGATCCCTACAATAAATAAACTTGAGTTAGGCAAAATTTATGACCCCCAATACAGAATCAGTCTTCATTGTGTTGTATCACAAAGGCTCAAAGTTCAGCCTTTGTGTGTTCCCTTGTGAGACTGCCACTTCAACCTAACCTACACTACGTTTCTAAGAGTTTCAAAATTCATTCCTGAAATGTCATAGCCTTTTTTGAGTAAAATCCCAACTGATTTGACTCAAATTTGTCAAATCAGATGGGATTGGACTGTGACTAAAACCGCTTGATAGGATTGTAAGATCTTAGTTTTTTCTCTCATTTTTTATTATAGTTTGAACATTGATTGTTGTTTCACGTGTTTACTGTGAAATCAAGTTATATACTTTGAAATATTAAAAAAGAAATAAACGTTCAAAAATAAACTTGAAAAACTTCAGGAAAGAAGAAACAGTCTGAAATTTTTGATTAAACCATGATGAGAAGTAAATATGAATCAAGATTTTGCAATGAGTTATTACATAGGGTATACAACAGTAATTCATAAATATGCTTGTGATTTCTAAGGATTGATCAACTAAGGATTTCAATTAAAGTCTTATCAAAAACAGCTCTAAACAGATTCAATGATAAAAAGATTTCACATAAATACGTGAAATAACAATGAATGCTCAAACCACAATATGAAATGGGAAAACAAGACTAAGATCTTTCAACCGTAACAAGCAGTCATCGTCAGAGAAGTTGGGTTTTTGACTCTGACAAAGACCGCTTGTTACGGTTGAAAGATCTTAGTCTTGTTTTCACATTTCTTATTGTGGTTTGATCATTAGGTGATCATATTGGGGTAAATAGTTTATATAAAGTCTCCATCAAAAAGAAATTTCAACCGTAACAGGCGAGTTGAAAGATCTTAGTCTTGTTTTCCCATTTCATATTGTGGTTTGATCATAGATTCCATGTACGAAGTTATATGAAGTACCCAATCAATATTAACGCAATATTTAAAATAAAGTTTTTTTTGGAATGTCTCAGCAAAGTTTTGGTGATCTAGATAAAGGAAGTAGAGGTACGAATTCGTTTAAATATGAATGGAGGAGGTGTGGAGATGAATAAGAGACAGGGTTAACAGCGGTGCAGGAAAGGAGAGAGATAGAGAGAGAGAGAGAGAGAGAGAGAGAGAGAGAGAGAGAGAGAGAGAGAGAGAGAGAGAGAGAGAGAGAGTAAGGTCTGAGACTTGCCTTTTTGGGGAGAGAGAGAGGGAGGGAGGGAGGGAGGGAGGGAGAGGGAGAGAGAGAGAGGGAGAGAGAGAGAGAGAGAAGAGGGAGAGAGAGAGAGAGAGAGAGAGAGAGTAAGGTCTGAGACTTGCCTTTTTGGGGAGAGAGAGAGAGGGAGGGAGGGAGGGAGGGAGGGAGGGGAGGGGAGGAGAGAGAGAGGAGAGAGAGAGAGAGAGAGAGAGAGAGAGAGAGAGAGAGAGAGAGAGAGAGAGAGAGAGGGGGAGGAGAGCGAGAGAGGTCGAGACAGATATATTTGGCTAAGGGAGCGGTATTCAGACACAGGAAACTAATCAGGGAAAGGTCTGAGACTTGCCTTTTTGGGGAGAGAGAGAGGGAGGGAGGGAGGGAGGGAGGGAGGGAGGGAGAGGAGAGAGAGGAGAGAGAGAGAGAGAGAGAGAGAGAGAGAGAGAGAGAGAGAGAGAGAGAGAGAGAGAGAGAGAGAGAGAGAGAGAGAGAGAGAGAGAGAGAGAGAGAGAGAGAGAGAGAGAGAGAGAGAGAGAGAGAGAGGCGTGGGCGGAGAGAGGTCGAGACAGATATATTTGGCCAAGGGAGCGGTATTCAGACACAGGAAACTAATCAGGGAAAGGTCTGAGACTTGCCTTTTTGAGGCCTTGAGACTATTCATACCGATCATTTAGACTGGATGAAGCAAGCCAAAGACATGAGGCTTTTGCCTTGACACAGATCAAGGTGACAGTCCGAATAGGAGGTCAGGATTCATTTATTAATATCATAGAGCACGGGTAACTCTCCCATCAGGAAATAAAAAAAAAGTGGTAAAATCATAAGTACAATATAATTATAAGTAACATAACTTATAAGTAAACTTATAAGTTATTATAGTTTTGGCTGTAAACTTATCCCAGTAATGTATTTCTTAAATTAAGTTAAATTTTTTATTAGTTTGCTAATAATGAATTCACGACACCGTACAGACTCGGGACCGACGGTTTTACACTCCCTCTGAGGGATCAACGTTCTAAGATTATCTCAGCTACGACGTAAATAAATTGAGGATCAGAGTGGGTATTGAACCATCTATCTAACAGTCCAGATCACGAGCACTTAAGTTATTAGTAACAACTCAAATCGTTCAGCCAAACCAACTAATAATTTTGTTACAAAAAATGGTATATATTACAAAAATTTATCCAAAATGCGATTATTTGATACAAAAATGAAGAGTAAAACTAGAAAGAAACAAAAGACAAACAAACATAAATAATGTCAAATATATTATTTGACTCACTAACACTTAATTATTATTAAACTAACTTTAAATATTACACTAAAAATTTTTTTAAACAAATTTTAAGAAATACATGACTGGGATAACTTAACAGGGAAAACTTTGAATTCTACCTTAGGTTAGGAAAGTAGTGACCGTCCTATGAGTGAAATAACATACGAGTATGTATCTTCGTAGTCCGAAGATTGGGCCTTTGTGATACCGCACAATGAAAATTTTACATTGGAAGTCTTAAATTATGCTAAACTGAAAAATATATTTAGAAAAGGGCTACAACCTTCATAAAGATCTAAAAATTCCATTCATTCAAAACCTAGCCTATGATCGTTACAAGTCATTTCACAACAACCTTTCTTCTCACCCAAATACATTTGTACGAATCCTTGCTTCCTCCTCACCTTCCCAGAATCCCCCAAGACGACTCAAGAGAAAATTGCCCAGGGATCTACTATTACAATAATATGCTAAAAAGAAAAAAAAACAAAGTGATAAGTTGAACCAGTGGGTTTCATTCTTTGCTCATGTGCATCGATGTTATTCTGCAATCTATTACTACATATGCCTGTTACGCAGAATATGCGTAGTTGTATATGTGCTAATAAAGATGTTTATTAGTTTATTAGCTAAAGATGTTTACTTTACTCCTAAAGGGATAAACATGCTGAGATTTCGTCACCTCTAATGTGAATGATTTGAGTTTCAGAGTGGCATTGAACCATGTATCTACCAGTCTAAAGATGAGCATGTAAGCGATTGGGCTACCCTGGCCCCATTTTTTTTTAAAGTCGCCTTACTAAAGTATATTACGACTGGAGATCTTTGACGAGTACCTCGCACAGTGAAAGCGGACTTCATTACATTCTCTCTTAAAGACAAAATGACTCAATTTTTCATCTCCCACATAAGGAACTACAATCAAGACCATGGTATGAATCTCAAATCTTTCATACTAATAGCAACCACCATTAGATCAGTCTAAGCGGTCTTCATGAACTGTGGCACCATTCGCAAACCAAATTCACCCTTGAGGGGGGGGGGGGGTCATCGTCCGTTTGGGATTTTAGTCTTACATTTTATTACAAAATTTGGAAATTTTAAAACAATAAAACAGTTGAAACAATTTAGAATTAAACTAATGAATATAAATAAAAGCAGGATTTAACAAGTTAGTTTAACAAATTTTTTAGTTTGATAAATTTGATATGTTCATTAATATATTTTCAATTTGTTAGTCAATATATTCATTTTTTTGTTTCTGGAGACGTACTTTTTGACATTCCGAATATGAGTAAATACCACACTATAACAGCTTGCACAAGTTATGAAATATTATTATTCTCTCTCTCTCTCTCTCTCTCTCTCTATATATATATATATTATATATATATATAGTTAACACATGAAAGAGAAAAAACAAATAAAGATACACACAAAAGACTCACAACGATATTTCGACAGTCGTCGTCATCGGGTAGAAGTAGTCCCTTTGAGTAGCTGAAGCTAACAGCTATATATATATATATATATATATAATATATAATCTATTACTACATATGCCTGTTACGCAGAATATGCGTAGTTGTATATATATATATATATATAACTAATTATATTCTCTAACTAATCTTAATTCTTACCCTATTCACAGTCCTTCCTCCTGTATCTCCACTGACTGCGTTTACCTCTTGAAATGCACCCAATGTGATGCTTTTTACGTTGGTTTAGCATCTACGATGCTGAACCTTCGGATGAATAATCACAGGCTTTCGGTTGGTAAACGCAGCAGTCTCCCTGTCGCCACTCACGCTAATTCCCACCATCTCAGTTTCAATGATTGTTTCACAGTCCAAGTTCTTAAACAAGTCCCCAGTGATAACAGACAAGTTACTTTAAAAGCTTCTGAGGAAGCCCACATTTGGCTCCTGGGGGCACGCTCGAAACTGGCTTGAATTTAAATCGTTAGTTTTTTATTTATTTATTTTTTTTTTAATTTTTTTTTTATTTTTAATTGTTCTATATATTTTCTTTACTTTTTCTTTTCTTAACCTTTTTCTACCTTTCAAAAACATTTTTTTTTTTTTTTATTTTTGCTCTCGACTTCCTAGTTCCTTTTTTATTTGTCTCCTTTGCGGCAGCACTGCTTTAGCCCTCACCCAGTGAGTTCTTCAGTTGACTGTCGTCCCTCCGTCAATTCACTTCTTCTCCTGAGGACGACCGCCATTACGGTCGAAATATTGAAAAGTGAGTCTTTGTTGTGTTTCTGTTTATGTGTCACTGCTTATTTTAATTGTTATTTGTCCTGCCGGACCGTTTTTCGTTTGTCATGGTATATATATATATATATATATATATATATATTATTGACGTAAAGAACATTCAGAAATGAAACAGAAACTCACTACTATATTTCGATGTCCTCGTTATCAGGAAGATAGAAACCAGTCGCTACGCAGGCAGCCAACGACTTTGATATATATATTAATATTATATATATATATATATATATATATTTGTAAAAGTTGGGAGCAGTCCTTCTTCAATACATGCTTTTAAAAACTGGATGTCTGTTTCCACTTGATTTAATTTTGTCTTATATTTTTCCAAAATACGAAATTTTTTCTTCAACTCAGAACTCAACTTAAAAATTAATTCACCATAATTTCTTGTTTTATTATTGAACATGTTTCGGTGTACGTTCACCATCTTCAGCAAAACACACGATTAATTACAATTACCTTAACAAATGAATCTAATAGTTAAATTACATTTCAAAAACATTTTGTTTTTGAAATGTAATTTAACTATTAGATTCATTTGTTAAGGTAATTGTAATTAATCGTGTGTTTTGCTGAAGATGGTGAACGTACACCGAAACATGTTCAATAATAAAACAAGAAATTATGGTGAATTAATTTTTAAGTTGAGTTCTGAGTTGAAGAAAAAATTTCGTATTTTGGAAAAATATAAGACAAAATTAAATCAAGTGGAAACAGACATCCAGTTTTTAAAAGCATATATATATATATATATATTAAATGATCAAACCACAATAAGAAATGGGAAAACAAGACTAAGATCTTTCAACAGTAACAAGCGGTCTTCGTCAGAGTCAAAAAGCCAACCTGACGAAGACAGCTTGTTACGGTTGAAAGATCTTAGTCTTGTTTTCCCATTTCTTATTGTGGTTTGATCATTGATTGTTATTTTACGTGTTATTTTAAATCTATATATATATATATATATATATATATATATATAAATGTTGATAAAAGTATCGACCATGGAATAGAAACAAAACTAAATTTGCCTATGAAAAAGGTTTTAAATAAAAACCGAAACGTTGGAAATGAGAGTTTAATTTGAACCTGAAGAACTGACCGAGTCCCGATAAACTTTATTTTTTTTTATATATATATATATATATATCATTATAAAAATATTGTAAATATTCTTAATGCTATTAAAGATGTTATCTATTGAATGAAATAGATTAAAAATACTTTTATATTCATATATACTTTTACAAATCTTACGCTTAAATATACAAAGAACCTTCGAAAGTAAAACCATTGCTAGCGTTAAAGGTCAGTTTGCAAATGAGTCGCTTAATTTCACAGATGCAATAATTCTTCTGAATGATACAACTGAGCACTATCTCCAAAAGGAAATATTGTAAAAAATAATTAAAGTTATGAAACTGAAGATACTATTTCATCAGACATCTCCGATATGTATATTATTAACCACTATCGTAATTAAGAAGATGACGATATAAAAACTGAACAATTACTTATAATGATCAGTTATAGGAGCAGTAATTACCAGGTTGTATTATAACATCAGTTTTGGACAAGTGTAAATAATGTTAATCTCTTAATGTTATGTAATGATCTTTAATTGTTAAGCCGAGAAAATGTTATTGTTTAAAATTTCGCATACATTAAAACATAGGATTTGACTTTTTTTACATTAGTCCTAGTGTATCTTGTTCCAAATTTATGGAATTCATATGTGAGAAAAGTAGAACAATTAATTAGAAAATGTTTGAAACTAGAAATTACCAATTGTTTCAATAGAAATTATATAAATGGAGACCTGCTGACCAAATATAGGAAACCACTTAAAAATAAGGTAGCAAACAGAAAAAGAAATAACTCACTTGTATATTTCGAGCATCGTCGTTATCCGGAGGCGAATAGTTCTACAGGAAGTTAGAGTGGCAGAATATATATATATATATATATATAAATATTCGCCATACATGCTAATAGTCACCGACTTCCCTTTAATGAGTGCTACAGGTTACAGATTCTACAACAAATCCCCTCTGACTGCAAAAACCTCATCCTCTGAGCCTCCGAAGGAGCCCATATTTGGTTGCTCAATTCGCGCAGTGCACCTGGCCTTAATCTTAAGAGATAATGATTCATTGTATTAGTTTCTTGTCCCTGCATCTAGTTTTTATGCTTTCATCTTATATATTTTTCAATTATTTAAGTTTTATTCTCTATTTTTTTAAAGCTTAGTCTATAATTTTCAATTTTTATATATTTATGTATCATTTCTTCTGTTCAACCCTCAGTTTTTATTTTTTTATTATTTTATGTGTTTTTGTGTTTATTATTATTTTTCATACTCCTATTTTAATTTAGATTGATTCTTGTCTATCTTATTCTCTGTGATCGGGCGCGTATGTGGCAACAATATTGGTCTCCAACCGTCTCTGTACCAGTGCGCTTGGTTTCCCTCCTTTATCTCTCCTGAAGACTGTTCAACCGAAAATTAGAGACTGTAAGTTTGTGTTATTAATTTCTCTATGTTTCCTTATGTACATTGAACTATATATAAGGTATTGTTTTCTTGAGCAGAATTAACTAATAAACACTTTTTCTTCTTCTTGGAGTTTGGTCAGGGTTAATATACGGAATCACCTTTTCGCCAACGTTTCGTCTTTATTTTAAGACATCCTCAGGGCTATAAATCAAGGCTAGCTTCTAATTCCAAAAAAAAAGAATTCCAAAAATTTTTTGGAATTAGAAGCTAGCCTTGATTTATAGCCCTGAGGATGTCTTAAAATAAAGACGAAACGTTGGCGAAAAGGTGATTCCGTATATTAACCCTGACCAAACTCCAAGGAGAAGAAAAAGGGTTTATATATATATATATTATATATATATATATATATATATATATAATGAAAGAATCTATAGGGCTTTAAACACAAATTTTAACGAAAGTATCATAAAGAGAGACACGGACACAAATCACTTCTATATTTTGACAATCATCGCTATCAGGAGGAAAAATTTTCGGTTTTTTTAAATAAAAACGAATATGGTTATGGATAAATATACATATGATTATGGATTCAATCATATGTACATTGTGATTATTATAATATTTTATAAGTTAATTATATATATTTATGTATAATTGTTATATTGATATAGCTTCTCGACCACTGATTTTTCAACTTCACAGAAGGGGTTCTCGAGGGAATATTCGTATGTGTTATAATGCAGCTAGATAAATGCATGGACGGTTAAATAGTGTTTCCTCTAAAACAAGCCTTGAAAATGTCAAATATTTTTTGGCGAAACGTCAGCATATAATCAGTAGTTGAATTTTTATGATCAAAATCCTCAAGAACCCTGTGAACTTATAATTGTTATAATATATTCTATTGTTGAATAGAATTACATACTTTATGGTTATCAATTCAATTATTACCTTTATATTCAATGGTAGAAATTTAGTAGTATTGATTTTACCTACGTATTAATATTGTCACGTTAAAGTATTTGTAATTTTGACAGAAACAACTTAAAACAATGAAACAAGTTTTATCAGATTCAATTCAATCACAATTAAAACAGAAACTCAAAACTAAACCAAGAAAAACAACTGTTCACTGTCACCACCACTCTTCCTGTTATTGTTTTTTTAAACATATGCCATGATACAGTCTAGTATTCAAATTCATTCAAATTCACTAAAACACACAATAGTCACTTCGCGTCAATATTAATAAAAACATATAAACACATTAAAAAGAAATAATTGTACTACTATATTGTTTAAATTAGAATTATTATACCTACTAATAAACAGTACTAATAAATTACTAATAAATACTAACTACTACTAATAAATTATAATACCTACTAACTGAGTCAGTTGGGTTTTTGACTCTGACGAAGACAGCTTGTTACGGTTGAAAGATCTTAGTCTTGTTTTCCCATTTCTTATTGTGGTTTGATCATTGATTGTTATTTCACTTTATTGTTATTTGTGAAATCTTTATATATATATATATATATATATATATATATATATTCAGGTAACTCACCACAAATTAACAAAATTTGTTATTTGTTAATATTTCACTATTTCACCTATTTCAACAGTTATAGGGAAAAATACTGTCAATGATGCCAATCTTAATCCTTCTTTAAATCAAAATTCATAACCTGCTTAGAACTTGTATTCACTTCACTCTCTGACGACGTGAAAGCGAAAGGCCTTAGAGCGACTATCTTCTTTAATTTGTGGTGAGTTACCTGAATATTTATATCACGTGTTATTGTGACAATTTTCTATATATATATATATATATATATATCTTAGTTGTTGCTGTTCTGAATACTGGGCCGTGACTGAGTGTCGGCTTGGCGAGTAGCTGGTGGTTGGTCACCTAGTAGCTGCAGTGTGCGTGAAACCCCCGTGTGTTGACGATTAATTAATGGGTTGTGCTTCATGATTTTCATGGCTTCATATATTTGCAGTCTGGCTGGATCATTAATTTTCTTTAAAATGATGGTGTTTTGAACAAGGTCCTGGCGGGTGAGTTTTCTTCCATGTTCCTCGGAGGTGTGTCTAGCGATGGCTCCTGCTTGCAAGTGCATTGTCAGTCGTCGTGAGAGTGTGGTCGATGTCATACCGATATATTTTGAATTGTCTAGGAGCTCACAATCTCCGATATTGCAGTTATATTCGTATATGACATTGGCCTTTTGTATCTCGGGATGACTGCATCTGGGCTGTTTTTCATTATCAAGTTAGCGGTGGTAACTTGATATATATATATATATATATATATATATATATATATATATATATATATATATTTGTGTGCAATAGGTATTATATGCAAAATGGTTGTCTGTAAGTATAACAGATGATATGAAATGTGATCATGTAAAGTAAGGCCCATATGAAATGCGCTATATGGTGCTGAATAATTTAAACAAGAAATTAATTTGAAATAACCCTGTTCTTAGCTGAGAAAGTTTTCTAATTAACATGGTAAAAGCATGCTACTTAATAGAGGGTTTTAAATATCACCTATTTAAAAGTTCTTTACTTTGGCTTTTGTCTGCAGTAGTTTTGAAATGTCAACAGAGCATTAGTTTGTTTTATTCTTTTTTAACTGGTTATTAGTCAAAGGCTGTTTAGTAAAGTTCATGCTTTCATGCAAAGACTTTCTTTTCAGTTGACTTTCAAATAGTATCAATCATATTTACCTTTCACTCTTAGAGGAAGCAGGTTTATTGTGAATGGTAATTTACAGCTAAAAGAATCGAGAGTGAAACAAACTGATAGTCATTGTCTGTTTTACTTAGTAACATTTCATACAAATAATTACTTATTATATAACTAAACAATCAATTATCAAACCACAATATGAAATGGGGGGAGACTAAGATTTTTTAACCACAACAAGTGGTGTTCGACAGAGTCAAAAGCCTAGCTGAAACACAAGCTATAGAAACATGATGAGGGGTTCAAAGGAGTGGGAGAGAAGAGTGTTATTATAAAAGGGTGTACAAATGCATTAAAGGATGATAGTCTAGGGAGGGATGTTATGGTAAACAAAGGAGTATAATAAGAAAAAGGTAAAAACTATCCGCTAGCTGTCAACCCTTTTAGAAGAGGCTATTGCATTCGTCAAAAAACATTCAAGTTTGAAAAGCCCGTTAGTAATGTTTATAATATTTGATCTATTTATAGATAATATTATAATAACAAAAAAGATCTTATATATTTAATATTTTATATTAATATATTATATTATAATAAAGAGCTTAGTCTTTTTTTGCCCATTTCATATTGTAGTTTGATCATTGATTGTTATTTCATGTGTTTATGTGAAATTTCGTTATTAAGTATACAATAATTCAATATTTAGAATAAGCTACAAATAAAACTATCCTACAAAAACTACATTAGTTTATTTAACAATGTCTATTTGACAAATAGCTAAATAAATGTAACAGACAGCCAAAAAGAATAGTGCATTTTAAAAGAATTTATCAGCAATACCTCATTAAAAAAAAAGTTTCGTTGTTCACTTTTGATCCTTACAACTGAATGACTGAATAACGACTGAAGAAGTTCAATATTTAGCAAAATACGTCAGAGAAAATACAATACTATTTTTAATGTTCAATAAAATATCTAAGAATCCTTTTGAATTACATAATATAAGAGTTGACGCAATGATGTGAAGAAAAATATGACTATTCTAGAAATTTTATTCAATATGAGAAAAGCATTTTTGATTGAGTAAATATAAAACGTAGCTTATTGAAAACGGATTTGGTGCTTACAGAGTTTTTGTAATGTTATATTTATAACTGTCACATTGTCTAATATAATACAATCATTCTTAGTATAAGAAGAAACGACATGCTCTTTATTAAAGAGTTCCGTTTAGTGAACTTTAATTCTTATTCTTTCATTTATCCTATTACCTTGTTATGAGGATAAGAAGCTGAATATGTTCTAAAGGAAAAAAACGATCAAAACAACCTTTTCGGGTAAGAAACATCAATGAATTCTAAATTTAGATAGTCAATTACTTTGCAAAGGTCTCAATTGAAGCTTATCTGGCCTAAACGACACGTATTGGGTATCAGAAAAAACCTGTTTAATCCCTTAAAAAACCGGCATTCTCTGGAAAAACGTTTCAAGCAGTGAAACACAATATTCTTTTTTCATTAGTTCATTACTTTACTTTTAACAGAATGGTTTAAAAAAATATTATCAATTATAAAATTTGGAAATTACTTTATATATATTTATTTATTTATATACATATAAATGATTAAAACACAATATAAAATGGGAAAAAAAGGCTAAGATCTCTCAATTGTAACAAACTGCCTTCGTCAGAGACAAAAGCCATCTATCATTGATTGTTATTTCACGTGTTTATGTGAAATCTTGTTATATATATATATATATATAACAGTCGTTATCAGCGTTTGGAGCGATTCACATCTATTCCTGAAGACGAGGACATCGAAATATAGTAGTGAGTTCAGTGGTTTCTTTTCTGTGTGTTCTTTTGAAAATTCTAGTTTATATATATATATTCAGGTAACTCACCACAAATGAATGAAGATAGTCGCTCTGAGGCCTTTCGTTTTCATTCATTTGTGGTGAGTTACTTGAATATTTATATCACGTGTTATTGTGACAATTTTGTATATATATAAACTACTCGTATTTTTCCTTTTTATCGAGGTTTGGTCTAGTTTCTCATAGTGTATTTCTCTAAATCTCCACTCTAAATACACTTGAGTTAGCTAAAAGTTAGGACTCTCAATGTAGTATCAATCTTTATTGTATGATAGCACAAATGGCCTATGTTTAGCCTATGTGTGTTCCCATGTGGGACTGCCACTGCAATCTAATCTATCCTAACCTGCAGAGACATAGTGTCCATAAGTCATAGCTAATCCATCATCAACAGATGAAGTAGTGTGCTGGATAGCTATATAGGATTTTACGAGCAGAATACTTCTCCCGATGTAGTTGAATGTTGAAATATTGATGTGAGGTTTTTTTGTATATTTATTTATTTAAATTATCCCCAACGTTGGTTCAACCCGAAAACCTAAGTAACTCGAAGCAACTCTAAAATTATTAATATAATTATTTAATATATTTAAAATTCTATCGAATATTATAAACAAAGTTTTAAATATAAATGATAAAAAATTAAATAATCTTTTAAAAAAATTGAGCTGTTGTACAATTTTCATAACAAAGTTCATAACGATA
The DNA here is from genome assembly GCA_026182355.1 of Hermatobates lingyangjiaoensis. NCBI lineage: Eukaryota > Metazoa > Arthropoda > Insecta > Hemiptera > Hermatobatidae > Hermatobates > Hermatobates lingyangjiaoensis. The sequence continues at coordinate 198,189 of JAPFBL010000569.1, forward strand.
CATAATATATATTGCACGGAAAATAAAAATTTATGAAACCTATCAACAATGAAATTAATCTTAAATTGAACAAAAATAAATTGATATGAAAAAAAAAGATGGCGATAAAGCAGTGGCATGATACTAATTTTCATTCCTTCCAGATAAGAAGTTATAAATTAGATTTGTTATTAGTATAACTTACATTATTAGCTATATCATTCTTAAAATTAATTTCAAGAAAAAAAAAACCCTAATAGCTTTGGGAGAAAAAAAAATATCTGTCACAAAACTTGACTTTGTTATGTAGAAGTCTGGGATTGGGGCGAAAGTAGGTATAGCATTTATAATCTTATATGTCAAATTGAAATTAATCCGGTTTTCAGTTTTATGGTCATCTGAAAACCGTAAAACTCATCTGAATTATCTGCCGTGGTTTTCTTTCTTCTAGGTAATATTATAAAAGGAATGAAAGTACTGAAATAAAGAATGTTTAGTGGTTCTTCAGTTTTAATGACAAAGTAACATTAAACTGCAGTTTGTTGGAAGGATTTGAAAAGATAAAACTTTCTTTTTTTCCTTCTCTTCTTGAAGACGAAGTAAAAAAGAAATACCACTTGCTAATGGGTATATTGCGGCGGAGAGTAGTAAACTAACTCCAGGGAGACGGCAAAATAGCCAATGACCACATTTCACTTCTCTTCCAACCTTACAATTACAAACATAAATGATTATTTCTTGAAAATTTCCCTCTATTTGTTTTATAGTATATTATATACCTAATTATATAATAGTCATCAAAGAGTTTGCGCAATTTATTATTCTGCTACATAACTTCAAAGAAGAAAGAAAACTGAACGAATAAAGAGCAATTTAAATTCAAGGAATCAGAAAGAAATATAAAACAAATATTTCGTGAAATATTTGTTTATTAATAAACCTTCCAGTTAAATGTTTTTCTATAGAACGATGTTAAGTATCCATCTGAAAATACGTAAAAACTTATCTAAAATTAAACATTGTTTAACTAAAGGAATGTGCAATAAATCAATAATAATCCTAGGTACCAAGCCTATACGATGTTAGATACTCGTTAAAAATTCCTACTCCAAGTAAAGTTGAGTTAGCCAAAATTTTTGATTTGTATCGTAGAATGTTCATTGTGTGGTATCACAAAGAACTTATGTTGGGTCTATGTGTGTTCTCTCGTGGGCTACCAATGCAACCTTACATAATTAATACTTAGACATATATGTATTTGCAAATACAGTACAAAAGTACTGTACAAATATAATACAAAAATACAAAGTTTGTCTCTCTGTCATCTATTGAAATAAAACTGGAGACATTTAGTTACAAAGAAACATTGATTTAGGCAGAAAAGGTTTCATAGATTTACTTTTTCAAAAAAAAATCAATGATTCCGTTCAAAATAATAGAAAATATTACAACAATTTTATTAAAGAATGGTACAAAAAACTATCAGTTAAGATTAAAAGGAGAAAAAAAACTTTCATTATTTTCATTGTTGGTTAAAAAGGTTGTGAAATAGTCTCCACACGTTTTTTAATCAGAACAACGCGTTTCGAACACGTAGAATTCTTCTTCAGGCATAAAACTAACAATTGTGATGTTGTACCACACACTCTGAAGCTTGGTTTTATACCTGAAGAAGAATACTAAGTGTTCGATCACATTTTTTAGATTATTAAACTTGTGGAGACTATTTCATGAACTTTTTACTCTACAATGAGTAAATACCACATAATAACCGATTGCACTACCTTGGAATATTTAAAGTGTTATTCGATCAATTGATCAATTGATTAATTTGATTTCATTGATTTACTTTTTCTAAAAAAAAAAAAATCAATGATTTCTTTTAAAATAAAAAAAAATACTACAGTATTTCATTAAAGAATGGTCCAAAAAAAATTGCAGTTAATATTATAAAGAAAAAAAAAAAAGTTTAATTTGGTAATTCACTTGATTCGTGTTGTAATAAAACAGGTGGTATGCACCTTGCACAGTTAAAGCTGTTTACAACAGAATTGAAAACTGGATCTGAACTTCTTCCTGAAAGGAAGTTTTAGAATTGTAAATATACTCTTATATGAGGAGTAGAGGAATATTCTAATGAGATTTAGCGTAGGCACGCGATGGTCACTTCACAAGGGCGGGCACCTCAGGCGAATTAATAAAAGCCAAGCGGGTTAGCTTCGATTTATTGCTTCCTTCACCCATTCTTTGATTTACATCGAATCACATCGTAAATTAAATACTCGCTTTGCACCGAGAAATTAGAATACATTTCTTTTTCTTTTTGATTATGACAAAGGAAAATTAAAAAAAAAAATGGATAGCAATTCCAAAGGTAAACAGAGCATATATCACTACTATCATTCTTTAAGAGTATTGTAAAACAGATTTTTCTCTATTATTTGTTTTGCCAACTATACATAAAGAGAAAATGACTGGAATTATTATGACACCATTCAATTGGATGCCTTTCCAATTGAAACAATTTACGTCCCATAACAGTAAGAGATACGATCTATTCAGTTGGAAACAAATAAGACCTCACTATCTCATTCTCTTATGACAGAGTACTGAAGAAACACCATTTTCGATTTAAAAGCATTTTTCAATATTACAATTAAATTTTCATAAAAATTTTTTTTTAAATAAAAAAATTTCTAACATATGTGCTTTTCCTTGAAATCATAAAGGTTTCAATTGATCACTTCAGAAAATATTTTTACCATCCAATGTCAGCTTTTGATATAACTGCCCTGAGCATTTTTTACTTTAATGAACTAACTCTTTTTGTGATTCTATTCATAGTTTTCATCAAACAGTGGTGATACAAGAAATGATTTAAAGCCCATTCTTTATAAATTTCTTCTTTTCATTTTTTTGCAATTTGAAAAAAACTATACATGCAGGTGAATATGGTTTGTATAATGCACATATTTACGAGTGAGTAATTTTAAAAATATCAAATACATGCATATTGTTAGTGCCACAGAGGTTAGTAAATAAGATATCATTATTAAACGACATGCCTGGACTATCGCTGGGTGAAGTCGGGCGACTTCACCAGCGATAGATGAGGTATGTCGGTTAATAATAATCTTATTTATAAATATTTCCATAGATACTTGTCTATACTGTTAAAATTTTAAGTATCATACTTTTTAATAATCTTCATTCATTTATGACTGTTTTTTTTTAATAATTCTAAAAAAAGGACTTAAAATTTTTTTTTTAAATCTATGTAATTCTCAAAGCTCCATAATAACAATAAATTATTGTTTTTTTAAAAAAAATTATATTGAAATAAGTAAGTTTAAAACATTTTACAAGAAATAAATTAAGGGGAAATATAAGAACTTTAATTTCGTTTTAAAGATGGTTAGTATTCCATTGTGTCGAAATGTTTACATTTATTTTTCGATTATACTCATAAAAATGTATAAACTTCGCGGGTGAACTCCGGCGATCTTAAGATCTACAAGTCGAAATCTCGCTAATTGTGTAACCATAAAACTGCCAACTTTTCTCCATCAGTTGACGATTTATCATCAAAGTTGTAGATTATGGAAACTTATAAAATCAATTAGGCTAGGTTGTAGTGGCTGTCCCACAAAGGAAGACACATAGACCGAACATTGTCCCTTTGTGAAACCGCACAATGAAAATTGATTCCATATTCAGCGTACTATAGTTTGCTTAACTCAATTGTATTTAGAGTAGGGATCTTTAACGAGTACTCTCTGGGCTTAACGTCCTCTCCGAGAGATGACGTGCTCAGATTTATTCCCGTGAATAAATGGAGTATCAGAGCGGGTATTGAACCCCGGACCTACCAGTTTCAGAAGCAAACACGTTACCACTGAGCTAACCTGAACCCCCAAATAAACTCAATATCCTGATAAATTTATTACATTCATAAAATCAAGTAACAGATCAATACATCAATTTTTATTGAGCTTGTAACAGATAATCAAATTTATCATTCCAAGTCAGATAAAATATAAATATAATTAATAAAATATATCATTCACATTTTTGAATATGGCTTTAGATACAGTTTCTACGCAATAACAGTCCCTGGAAATGTAAAATAAGAGGAAGGTTATTTTAAATGGAGGTTTATCTCGAGACTGATTCTATCCATAATGATGTCTATAAATTTCCTTTTGACTTTGTAAATTTAATCTACAGTTAAACTTTTGCTTTGTTAGTCAAAATATATATAATTATGACCCTCTTTCAAAGGATTGTTGGTAGATTTAATTAAATTTTTAATATAGTATGAATTTTCAAAAGGACTTTAATCTCAGTAATATTTCAGGATTTACTTTCGTTTTTTTTTAATAAAGTCATTCATTATCCTATATATTAATACAGTAGTAACTATCCACCTACGTGTGTCAAGCCCGAGTGGGACCGATGTTACCCGAGTAAGTCCGATGGTAATACGAGAGAGGTTGAAGTTTAACCAACTGTGATCGAAGTACCAATCAATTACTAATAGTGAAATAAAATTATTTAGAAGTTTATTAAAAAAAATTGAATTATATACGAGTAACAAAGTGTTTGACTAATCAAACAAAACATCACTTGGTTGTTAATAAGTTTGATATTACGTATACTTATAATAAAGTTGAGTGTAGGCCACTCCAAATTTTGTATTTTAATTTTTATTACCGTTCGAATAGAATATATTATACATATGACAGTATAGTGTCTATCAAGATAGCTATTATGTTAATAATTAAATACTACATTAATTTTAGCTAAAGTTGACACGTACATTCACTGACTGTTATAGGGTACAAAGTTTGCCGGGTCAGCAAGTTGTTGTTATTTTATCAACATAAAAGCAACTATGTTAACGGAACTCTTAAAAGTAACTATGTTAACGCAACTCTTAAAAGTAACTATGTTAACGCAACTCTTAAAAGCTACTTTGTTAACGCAACTCTTAAAAGTAACTATGTTAACGCAACTCTTAAAACCAACTTTGTTAACGCAAATCTTAAAAGCAACTATGTTAACGCAAATCTTAAAAGTAACTATGTTACCGCAACTCTTAAAAGCAACTATGTTAACGCATCTCTTAAAAGCACCTTTGTTAACGCAACTCTTTTTTATTTTTCTTTGCCATAATCTAAAAAAGACGTATTCTAATTTCTCGGTGCAGAGCGAGAATTTAATTTACGATGTGATTCGATGTAAATCAAAGAATGAAGCAAAGGGGTGACGGTAGCAATAAATAAAATCCAATAAGTCAGCCACCTTGCTTATAAACCAAAATAGGTACTATTCAACAAACTTATGCATTACATTACCTGAATTTTCCAGTTTTTTTTCGATCTAATTTGGTAAAATAAAAGAGATTACAAGAGCTAGTAAAGTTAGAATGGAAACAGGGGACGTGAAATAAGTTTTTATATTCAGTAGCAGTATAAGGTCACCGCAAACTCCAAACAGTTCATCAACAAGTAATATTCCGCTACAAGGTCTACCATGAAAACTTTTTTTTTCCCATTATCATATTTTAGTTGAAAGCTATTCTTTTGAAAATATCTCAGTGACGATGTCTCACAAGAATGCCAGCAAAGGTCTTTTGAAACTGAATTCGCACTATTACGTCTAGTCTTAAATAATTCCTTACGCAGCTTTATTGCCAATATAAAACTCAGAGAAAACAGGTATTTGAATTATTCATTTGTTCAAATAAAAAAAAATACTGAGTGGTATAAACGCAACTTTAATCTAAGTATACTTATTATCAGATAAAATGAGCAATAAAATTTATTTAATTGGATTCATAATCTGGTGATTACATTAAAAATATTATAATAAAAATGTCATTATTTGTTTGAAATAATCTGTAAATCCTTAGATGGAATGATTTTATTGAATGACTACTATTCAATATTGAGATGAAAAACATTACATTAACATCAATTTAAATAACATGGTTTAGAAAATTCTTGAACAGAAAGTCTGAAAAAAATACTGACAAATGAATTAAATCTATAAAAGTTACTAAAAGATGTTCTTATTCAGAATTCTCAATGTAATGGAAGATAATTAGGGATACGATCTGATGAATTATTAAGGAGAGAATTATGTTATAGGAAGATAATTATGCTTAATGCATATATATGAAGATATATGCTTAATTTATGATAGCTATCAATTGTGATATATATACAGACGAAAATTAATATATACCTAAACAATTATTAGTTAAATTTTAATGTCTCAGGTTTACAAACTGATATGTAATATACCTAACTATACTTAATGTCTCAGCTAATATACCTAGGTTAGGTTAGGTTGCAGTGGCAGTTCCACAAGGGAACACACGTAGGCCGAGCATTGGCCCTTTGTGATACCACACAATGAAGATTGATTCTACAGTGGGAGTACTAAATTTTGCCTAACTCAAGTGTATTTAGAGTAGGGGATCTTTAAAGAGTACCTGACATCGTACAGGCTCGGGGCTGACAGTTTAACGTCCTTCTCCGAGGGACGACGCACTCAGATTTATTCGCCTCCCGCGTGAATTATATTTAATAAAAATAATAGTCAAAGGTAAACTAATCTCTAACCATTCAGAACAGCCCTATATTTTTGAATTCAAACCTGGTTTATAACGCCCATTTAAAAACCAGAAATGTGCCTCCTCGGATGCACGTAAGGTGACCGTTTTACTCTCTGAAGGAACTTGGTCGTAATATCTTACGATAGGTTAGAGATTAGTTTACCTTTGACTATTATTTTTATTATTATTATTTTTTTAAATTTACTATTTATACAACTTTATTTCAACATTGTTAATAATTTAGATATATGGGATGTGTTTAATAATTAAAACTTATTAGAATTGTAAACTTGAATAAAGAAAGTTGAGAACGTGTTGGATCTAATGTGTTTATATTATAATAATAATAATAATGTTACATGAAGTTTATATTCATGTTGGACTGTCCTTAGTATATAACTAATTCCATTGCCACGTATAGCAGGTGATAACATCTTTCTAAGTGCATAACTTTTCTTACTTTGCTTTTAAAGACTTTCTTCAAGACACTCTCTTCTTCTCATCATTACAGGCGAAAACAAGAATAGAGGCCAGAGAAAGAAAAGGCAAACTCTGAAATGAAACCACTGAAAATTATTTCAAACTACTACTATGCTAGAGATTTAACAAATACATTACTTAAACAATCTGTTATAGCGTCGTATTTACACATATCGTGGAGAGTTATAGAATCACATCTCCAAGCACAAAAAAGGTTTAATATGAAACTAACAACGCGTTTTGAACACTTAGCATTCTTCTTCAAGTTTTCATCTAAAAAAAAAAATATTCATATCTGTGAGCTTTAACAACATAAGAGTGAACTATTTGAAATTTAATATAATATATGAATGTTGAATTCTGCTGTTGATATTTATAACAAGCGAATTAGTATGAAAAATGACTTAATTAATCCCTAACTTTAAGAAAACAGGACAACATATTGAAACATGAATCAAATCATAAAATATGAAAATTGGTTTATGTTTCAATATGCTGTTATGTTTTATTAAGGTTCAGGATTAATTAAATCATTTATCATAATAATTCAATTGTTAAAAATCTCAATAGTACAATTCAACATTTATATATTGTATTCAATTTCAAATATTTCACTTATATGTTCTTAAAACTCATAGATATGAATATATATATTTCCTTCGATGTTTTTTTTTAAAATATAAACCTGAAGAAGACTACTAAATATATATTTTTATAGCTTCTCGATCACTGATTTATCAAGTTCAAAGAAAGGGTTCTTGAAGATTTTGGTAATATATCCTGGTTATGACGAAAATCCTCAAAAACCCTTTCTTTGAACTTACTAAATATATATATATATATATAAATCAAAATATTAAAACGGTCCAAACCAGACAGATATATAAATGAAAAAACACAACAAATAGAAGAAGCGAGAAAACTTACTGGATCGATATTTCGAACTGAAGTTCGTCGTCAGGGAGAGAGTAAACGTACGTGAGCGCACGTACCTCTTCTTCTTCCCTTCTACTCTCTCCCTGACGATGAACTTCAGTTCGAAATATCGATCCAACTGCTTTTTGGGTTTTTGACTCTGACGAAGACCGCTTGTTACGGTTGAAAGATCTTAGTCTTGTTTTCCCATTTTCTTATTGTGGTTTGATCATATATATATATATATATATATATATATATATATATATATTATTGAAACTGACACCAAACTTAGATGATAGCTGTTTCTTAAGGAGCTTCTCAATTTTTATAAGTAACACTGTCGTTATTTCGTCTACACAATAAAGATTATCCCCTATAGTCGGCATGTTTCGAATAATCAACTGATATTGAACACTATCAGTTTGACTCTGACGAAGACCGCTCGTTTAGGTTAAAAGATCAGAGTAATTTTTCTGATTTCTCACCGTGATTCAGACACAGACATATTAGTATACTATAGTATTAGTATACTATGCATCATCGTGATTTTTAATTAACTCCAAAAGCAATTTATTCAATATGGAGCAGTAAGGTTTGTATAACACCCGTCATTATATCACTTACACTGTGTGAGATCATGTTTTTGGATGTTCAAAACAAGTGTTCACGTCTTATAACCGGTGCTTCTTTTTACGGAAGAAATGTCTATATATATATATATAACGTGATCCAAGGGTGGAGTCAATCGAAATTACATCAGGCTTCTGACCATTAAAGAAAACAGGAAACTTTCCTCCGAACATGGCCTGCTAATCAGAACTATCCTTTCCAGGATTACTTGAAACAAATACTAACGCTATAAACCAGAATAACTGTTTCAAAATAGCTCTTGACTAATTTTTTTTTATTTAAAGGCACAAAACCTCAATAAAAATGTTTTATTCCATCTCCCACACTTATAGAATTTTGCCTTTAATGCTGTTTTATAGTTAGAGTTAGGTAAACTAAAGTTAGAGTAACTATAGTTTAGGTAAAGTTATGTCAAATTGTCGCGGCAGTCCCACAGGGAACATACATAGGCCGAACATTAGCCCCTTCTGAAACCAAACAATGGAGATTGATTCTACATTGGAAGTCATAAATTTTGCCTAACGCAAGTGTTAGGTTAGGTTAGGTTGCAGTGGCAGTTCCACAAGGAAACACATGTAGACCGAGCATTAGCCCTTTGTGATACCACACAAAGAAGATTGATTCTACAGTGGGAGTCCTAAATTTTGCCTAACTCAAATGTATTTAGAGTAGGGATCTTTAACAAGTACCTGACATCGTATAGGCTCGGGACCGACGGTTTAACGTCCTACTCCGAGGGACGACGCGCTCAGATTTATTCACCTCCTGCGTGAATAAATCGAGGACCAGGTGAGGATCGAACCCCGGTCCTATCAGTTCAGAGGCGAGCACGTAACCACTGAGCTAGCCTGGCTTCTTGCCTAACGCAAGTGTATTTAGAGTGGGGATCATTAACAAGTACCTGACATCGTACAGGCAATGGGACAAACAGCTTAACATCCCCTTCGAGGGACGACATACTAAGATTTATTCACTTCCTGCATAAATAGATCGAGGGTCACAGTGGGTATTGAAACCCGGACCTACCTGTTCAGAGGAGAGTACGTTAACCTCTGAGCTAACCTGATTCCATTCTATAGGTAAAAAGCGAGGCTAATTTATTTTTAGCTTTCTTTATACTGGGCTGATTTTACTTTAGGAGCTCTAAATTTGGCCTCAATCATGTTTATTAGAATAGATTGTGAAATGAGTACATGGTATTCTATAGCTTTTGATAAAACAGCTAGCGTTATATCCTCTCAGAGTGATGATTATCAGATTTATTCACCTCCAACGTGAATTGGGTATTTAACCCCGGACCTACCTGTTCAGAGGCAAGCATGTTAACCCCTGAACGAATCTGATCCCTTTCTATAAAGCGAGGCTCATTTATTTTTTTTGAGTCCTTTATAGTGCGATGATTTTACTTGAGAAGCTCTAAATTTGGCCTCGTTCATGTTTATTAAAGTAGGATTGTGAAATGAGTACATTGTATTCTACTGGTGTTGATAAAACAGCTAGCGTTACGTCCTCTCCGAGAGACGGCGTGAGCAAGCATTACCGTCTGCCTCAGGGGAAATGCAAGGGTCATGGTCATGGCTCAAGCATGGCGATCTTCAGTGCAAAATGCAAACACGCCACTTATAAGACTTCACCTGAAAGAATCTTTAATCCTTGATAGAACAAACACCACCAAACTGACGGAGTTTTACCATTATAACAGTATAAATTTACTCGCAAATAAAGACTGCAAGACTCCCTTTGTTATGTACTTAATTACCGAAAATATACTTTGGTAATTTACGTAATCTTCAAAAGTTTTTGAATTTCCAACAATAAAGAAATTATTGGTTCTTTAGCTAATACTGTACATGTACCAGATGTATTTTATATTTCTTAAAGAGTATATAGATTTATATTTTATGTTCCGCTGCTTGAAAAAAATTCACATTTAACTATAAGTAAACAAAAAAGAGATACATACACTTACAGTAATTACGACGAAAGTTTTTCATCTTAAGTCAGTTTTAAAATTGCAATTGCATTTGCAATTTGTTGTACAAAGATACTGGTTGTATCAAAGGTACATTTTTATCAATTTTCGTGCTTTCTTTCTCTCCCTTTGACTCTCTCGAACATAATGTAACATACTTCATGTTCATGTTTAAGCAGGAACCAAATTCAAATTCACGAAGTGTTTTCATTGACTAATCAGAATCTATTCGATTCTGTCTTATAGTGGCTATACATATATATATATATCACGTTACTTGCCATTGTGTCTACAACGTGCTTGGTCTCCCTTTCTCTTTTCCCCTGAAGACGGATTACCCAAAAATTTGAGTCTGTAAGTGTGCTTTCTTACTCTGTGTGTTACTCTTCTTGAATTTTGAACTCGTGTATATATATATAAATATATTTATATATATTTTGTATATATATTTTATGTATGTATATACTTATATATATATATATATACTTCAATGTACATAAAGAAACACAGAGAAATTAAAAACACAAACTTACAGTCTCTAATTTTCGGGTTGAACCGTCTTCAGGAGAGATAGGTGAGGGAAACCAAGCGCACTGGTACAGAGACGGTTGGGGTCTCCAAAGTGTATTTGTCCATTTCGGATCGTATTTTCATCGAAAAAGTATATATATATATATATTTAACGGCAGCTTCCGCATTTACGACTTTTTTACTGGTGTTTTCTAGTTTTCTAACTAGTTTTCTTTCTAACTAAAACTAGTTAAAAAACTAAAAAATACCAGTAAAAAACTTGTCTACCAGTTATTCTTAGAAACATTTTCACTGCACTTTCTCAACCAATTTCCCAATTAATGAATAATAGTGATAACCTTTTTAAATGGTAATATAATTCTAACGTAGTGCAATCAGTTATTATGTGGTATTTAATCTTTGTAGAATAAAAATCTAATGAAATGGTCTCCACATAAAAAAATTTATCATTACCACATATAAAAAAAAATCATTTTTATACGTGGAGACCATTTCATTAGCTTTTTACCCTACAATGATAATATAGTTCTGAAAGAACTAACCCAATTAATATATATTGATACAGATTCTGGACCACTGTTTATTAACATTACGATAGGTTTCTTCAGGATAAGGTTCAACTACTCCTGAAACAAGCCAACGTTTCGCCAATGATTACTCAGCTTTATCAAGGCTTCTTTATGAAGAAAAAATAACTTCACCAGTATCTTCACGTTTGTTATGATGTTGGTGGATAAATGCTGTAATTTTTTTTTCATTCATAAAAAAGCCTTGATGATACCGTCTAATCTTCGATGAAACGTCGGCTTGTAATCACGAGTAGTTAATCTTTGAACTAAATGATGAAGAAAACTATTTTGAATTTCTATTAATACACTTTTTATTTTTAATAAATTTTTTTGAAATAATTTTTTTAAAATAAAGGATATTTTTTTAGAGGTTTACAATGATATGTTTACATTATGAGGAATATATCGTAAAAGTTCAATAAATATTTTATTCAAACTGTTTTTGTAATAATTGCTAACTTGATACTAACAGCTTGGACTTTTTTTACGAAAAATAACCCACGTCCTAGATAAAAGAAAGGCTCGCTAGTCAAACAGTGGGACAAATTGAGAGGAATCAACTAAAGGCCTTCTACCAAAGGAATATTTTCCTAGTGTAAAACAAAGATTATCCATGAAACAATTCGAAATAAATTATAAAATATCACAATACATGATAGGACATGAGCCATTTAAAAAATACCTGAGCAGGTTGAAAATAGCTCCTAGTCCATCATGCGCATGTAACGCGGAGACACCCCAATCTCCTAGACACTTGGTGTATGAGTGCTGTTTGAGGGAACCACAAAGACTGGCTCTCATACGGAAGGTCTCGGTTTGTGGAGAGGAGTGGCCCGTTATGCCTTCCTCATTAACTAAAGAACTGTATTATAAAGAATTTGTAAAATTTTGTACAGTATAGACATTTAAGAAAAAACCAAAAAATTATTATATTGTAAAATTTGGATATATGGTAAAATTTAAATTTCTATATATTAAATTTCTATATATGGAGATTATTTTATTAGCTTTTTACCCTACAATGAGTAAATACCACATAATAACTGATTGTACTACCTTAGAATTAATATTGAATGTTTAAATACAGTAAAAAACAATTTGTACATCTCAAATACTAGCTGATGCTTGTATTGAAATAAACTCAGTGTCTGTCTGTCTGTTTGTTTGATTATAGAAATGCTACATCACATCTCTTTTGAATATGATGACTCTCGTTTTCAAGTGTGTTTCCTGGACAAACTTTTAATGCAAAAAAAACCTTGCAAATTACTTCAATTTATAAAAAAAGAAGTAAAAAAAAGTAAAAGAAGTATTTTGTAGTATAAATGAAAGAAGTATTGTGTACAATTTGACGTTGATGCATGAAATACACAGTGGGACATGCTGGAATAAAATATAAAATAAAAAAAACTTGTAATGTCTTTTTGAATTGTCTTATAGTTATTGTTGTATATGACATAGACGTGTTGTAAGTTGTTTGAGTGTCGTGATTAATGACAAAGTCTTACCGAAGCGATGACGGTGAGGAAGTACTTCTGAGTGCGTTCAAAGTCCAGAGGCTTTGCGACGGTCACTTGGCCTTGATGAGGAAGGTTAATGGCGAAATGGTTGAACCCGTCAGCCATTGACAGCCAGCTGCTTTCGTTCTGCGTCACTTCGCTTTCTACTAAATGGTATTCGACAAGTCCGTTTAAGCCGATGTCTTTGTCTTCAGCTTTCAATCCTTGAAACACTGTTGTTCCCACTGGTGTCAACTGAAAAAAACAAAACATTATCATTTTAAACTAAGTCATACTACAGTATCATGAGAGCTTTTTTTTTTGCTTTAAAACTATAAGTTTTGTCACATATATTGTAAGGCAAAGCATAGGTTAGGTTAGGTTGTAATAGTGACCCCACGAGAGAAAGGATTTAAATAAAAATTAGCTTTTTATGAAATCACACAATACACCTTCTATATTGAAGGCCGTAAAGTTTCCCTAACTAAAGCGTATTTAGAGTAGAGATCTCTAACGACTGCTAAACATCGTCTAGGCTCGAGACCGACCTCCCAGAAAAAACATGTTTAGAATTTTTTTCCAAAGTAGGTATCGAACCCCGAATCTAACAGTCCAGAGGCAAGCGCGTAAGCCACTAGGCTACACAGTTCCCCCAAGGTAAAGCACAACTTATATCGTTGGATTTATAATTCATTATTAGTCAAAAAATAAAGTCCAATAAGGTTAGGTTTGTACTTGTGCATTCCAGACAGCATTTCAATTAATTTCTGCTACAGACAGCACAGCCTAGCTTGCTTAAAATAGATAGACCTTAAACTCTATCAGTGAAAAAGCAGGGTTCCCAACTTTTTTTTAGCAGAACAAACAACTTCTAAAAAAAAGCAACGTCTAAACAACAGAAATAAATTAAAATAGAATCAATATTTTTCAAACAAAAGAGCAGGTTTATGTAAAAATCACAGTGGAACTGAAACAATTAAAAGTGGACCTACAAATGAGAAAAGAGCGAGCAGAAAGAAGTATATCTAAGAGCTTAAAAGAAAAATAGAGTACAAAAGGCTGGACAAAGGCAAACAAAAGTGTTCAAGAAGAAATAAGTAAAATTGCTAATTGCTAATTAGCTAATTAAGATCTGCTAATTGATGTGAGTCTCGTAGGAAAGGTTACATCTTTCGTTAATACTTGCATCTAATTTCAACAAGCCATCATTAAAGTTTACAATATATTAATATTAAATAAATAAATCCTCAAATATTAATGAAGACTCGATAATTTTCCTTAAGAATATCAAACTATCATATGCAATTATTTTTGCTTTCACATAAATGATAACGTGATTTAAAGCAAGATTTACACAGCACAGAAACACACACACACACACACACACACACACACACACACACACATACACACACACACACACACACACACACACACACACACACACACACACACACACACACACACACACACACACACACATACATACATATATATATATATATATATAATATATATATATATATATATATATGTATATTCGTTACAATGTTGACCAATAGGAGTGACCACGAATCATATTCCTTTCCCCGGACAACTGGTACTGAGTACCGCCCTGTCTTCCTGCGGGACTCTTCGCTCTTCGTTCTTCACACCTCCTGATGACGACGATGGTCGAAATATCGATGTGAGTTTTGTCTGTGTCTTTCTGTGTGTTTCCTTCGTTTTGAATTTATTTTATTTTAAAAAAGTCCGCTGGACCGTTTCTTTTAATTGTGATATATATATATATATATATATATATAATATATATATATATATTTCAATAATTTCCAATCGCTACTTCACCAGCTTGCTTTCAATTTCAGTCATTTTCAACAAGATAACAGTTCAAAGCATGCCTTCCTATATGTTGCTTATTCAAATTCAGTTAACACTTGACCTCAAATTGATAGATTTAAATAGGAAAAAACTTAAATAAGAGAATATAAATATATCAGAAGGTATCTTTGTTTTTTTTTAGAACATTCACTTTTGCAAAAGTGAGTTAAAAAAAACTCATATATAATTCAGTAACTGTTTATTACTGTTAAAACAGCTAAACCTTTAACACTCCATTATTTCGTTTTGTTTTAGTTTGTGTTCATTGTTTCCAAGAAATAATAGTATATATATTTTTTTTTTGAAATTCGTATATTTGGGGAACAGTCCTTCGTTAATACATGAGATTAAATTTTTTACCTACTTTATTTTTTTGTCGGAAAGAATAAACAAATGGAAAAGAAATCGTATGGTGAGCTAATATACTTAGTTCCTAATGATTTTAAAGGACTGATAAAAAATTTGGAAATGGTATCCAATAAATTAATTAAGAAACAAGTAGGGAAACAAATATATATATACTGAGGAGCAGTTTGCTTTTCAACGCGAATACTTCGCACTTCTTCCCGATGACGACGGATGACGAAATATCGAAGTGAGTTCTGTAGTGTCTTTCTTTGTTCTTTTCTATGTGTTAAAGTTTACATATATATATATATATATATATATATATATATATATATATATATATATATTTGATGATGAATGTTGATCATTCAAAACATGTCGACTATAGGAGATGTACTTTATTGTGTAGACGAAATAACGTGAGTGGTATTTAGGAAAATTGAGAAAACTTGTTAAGAAACATATATCAGCTAAATTTGGTGTCATTTTCAATAATTTGTGTGTCAAGGAAGGACTGCTACAAAAATTTACAAATATATATATATATTAATAAACAGCAATTTAAACGTGATTCAGACAAATGCTTTCACCAAACAGATCACCATTTCATAATACATTGGCGTTCTTTTTTCCCAATGAATAATTGCCTATACTTTAAAAACTTTTGGAATGCAAGAACCTTTGGTTGATTTTGGTTGTGACAGAGCAATGAATCAAAAAAAAAAAGAACAAAAAAAATGACCACAAGTAACTTGGACTAATTCTTTGCCTAATGTTGCCCGTAAATAAAATTTCAACTGGCTTCTTGAAAAATGACACAACATCCAGTCTAGATGCTAATGAAGAAGACTAGTCGATAACCGATCACACAAGAGTCCCTCCTCCTTCCAATCAAACTGCTTTACATATATGTCATATACATTTTATTTAAATGATTATCCTGATAATTTATTACCACTTCAAAAGGAAAAAAAATCTGGTTAATAGGTTTCTATTACAACTTTATAATCCACCCCTATGTCAAAAACAAAACTAGCGTATTGATGACTTGCTGATTAAAGCACAATTTATTAATAGCACTGTATCCATAGAATGAATAAGGTAGTAATTATGACTCTTGAATCAGTAACATCATATACATTGTATACTACTTTTACATTCCTAATATTATAACAAAAATATTAAAAATTGCATATGATAACATTAAAAGACAATTTAAAGAATATTAACTTCAATTTCATAAAATATAATAAAAAAAACATTTATTAATCATCTGATGCTTTTCCTAATAAATCTGCCAGTAGTTGACAACAAAATAATAGAAAAAAAATGTTTTTTTTTTTTGTTAAAATGTTCACAATTTCTTTTATTTTCCTATTCATTGTGAATTTTTACAATATAAAGGTAAATTTATTATATTTTATTAACAGCGTGATGTTTTTCTAAAGAATCTACCAGTTAAATGAAAACAAACAATGGAAAAAAAAATCATTTGTCTGTAAAAACATTGATTTTTTTTTCTGTGTATTGTGACATTTTTATGCAAAGCCAAAGATCAATAAATTGTATTAAACAAAAACATCTTATCTTAGCTTTAGTTGAAGATTAATAACGTTTTTCAATATTAGTTTACTTTTAAATTGAATATTTGTTTTTTTTATCTTCATATTAATATTTAAAAATATTGTTGAACCAGTGGGTTTCATTCTATACTCATGTGTTATCCAACATTTATTTTATTTTATTTATTTAGTTAGTTCTTAAATAGTGTTAGATATAAATAAGTTAGAATTTGTAGTTATGAAAAGAAAAGTTAGGGCCAGTTGAATTTTTTATTCCCCGAGGAACTGACAAGAGCCTGTAGGACATTAGAGAAATTCTCAAAAAAGTTAACCAAGCATGAAATTGGCATGCAATTTTTAGAAACATGCGTGCAAGAAGGATTGCTACCAACCTTCACTAATATATATATATATATATATATATATATATATATATATATATATATATATATATACGATTTTAAAATGGAAGAAGTGTAACACACGGAGTAAAGAAACACACTTCAAAAGTTAACTTTTCGGGCATTCCATCTTCAGTAGATCCAACGTCAGGTAACCCCATATATATATATATATACATATATATATATATATATATATAATATATATATATATATATTAACAGATTCAATAATATATCGACCGTTTGATAGAATAGGTGTGTTCTCTAATCGGGGTTCGGTCAATTTTCCAGGATAAAAAATCAAACTCTCGTTGCCAACGTTTCGGTTTTATTTAAAACCTTTTTCATAGGCATCTTCTCCATATACTCTTCTTATATCCTCATAAAAACCCATATTTCTTCTTATATAAACCCAAATGTATATATAACAGATTCAATAATATATCGACCGTTTGATAGAATAGGTGTGTTCTCTAATCGGGGTTCGGTCAATTTTCCTATTAGGAAAATTTTTTTTTTCTCTAACCCCGATTAGAGAACACACCTATTCTATCAAACGGTCGATATATTATTGAATCTGTTATATATACATTTGGGTTTATATAAGAAGAAATATGGGTTTTTATGAGGATATAAGAAGAGTATATGGAGAAGATGCCTATGAAAAAGGTTTTAAATAAAACCGAAACGTTGGCAACGAGAGTTTGATTTTTTATCCTGGAAAATTGACCGAACCCCGATTAGAGAACACACCTATATATATATATATATATATACAAAGATTTGACACAAACACGTGAAATAACAATCAATGATCAAACCACAATAAGAAATGGGAAAACAAGACTAAGATCTTTCAACCGTAGCAAGCGGTCTTCGTCAGAGTCATAAACCCAACTTATTGTGGTTTGATCATTGATTGTTATTTCACACAAAAGTTTTCAAGCAGAGAAAGAATAAGGAGATTTCTACGTCACTATGTACTTCTAAAGAATATCTGGTCATTTTTCATTTTTTTAAAATCAGATAAATGAATTTAATTAAAATTATAGATTACTTTTTAAGCCAGATTATGAAAAAAAAAAAGAAATAATGAATATAAAGTATATAAATAAATATGAGGTGTACAAGTGAGAAAGGTTATTTATGAATATGAAAGAACAGGGCAGTGAGTATTTAAGATTAATCTCCTACCTAGATTATATGAAAAACACCTTATATCAAGGCACTTCACAAGGTCTACAACCCTGACTGACAGGGGGTAAACAATTATCAAACTGACAAGGGTGGAATTAATTACCACCCTTGATTTAATAACTAAATATAACCTTTCTTCAACCATTACATTAATTAGTCAGAGAAATATATTCACATCGTGTATGAAAAAAGAAAATTATTTATCCAAACAAGTGAAATTATTCATTTTCAAACAACACTTAAATTAAGTGTTCATATATCAGTCATTTTGCTTGAAAATAATTTATATAGTCTCATGTATAGTCTTTTTTCTTACACTGATATATTTCGGGACCATTTGACTTAAAGGTCATTCTTTAATTAATGATTTCGGTAATCATAAAATTTATATTTTATTTATAATATAAAGTAGTTATAATATTTTAATATTGAATACTTAATATATAAATATAAAGTTATACTTATAATTGACATTAGAAATAAACTTTATATATTATATATTATGTATTTTTGGAAATAAATAGAAATCAATAAAACCATTTTATGTGAATAACGAATGATTTCACGTAGTC
The DNA here is from genome assembly GCA_026182355.1 of Hermatobates lingyangjiaoensis. Lineage (NCBI taxonomy): Eukaryota > Metazoa > Arthropoda > Insecta > Hemiptera > Hermatobatidae > Hermatobates > Hermatobates lingyangjiaoensis. Next base: position 217,352 of record JAPFBL010000569.1, read on the forward strand.
ATCTTCTAAAATTCCTACCGTAGAATTTTATTATGTATAATTGAAATTAAAAGAAAGTTATGAAATACATTTTAATACATAAAAACACCCATAAATTGAAAAAAAAGACATTTCACACGTATATTTTATACAAAAAACACTTTTAAGGAATAAAAAATGTATATACATAAAATTTATATTATAACTGAGTTTGTAAGTAAGTGTGTTTATTTACTCTGTGTGTTACTCTTCTTGAATTTTCAACTCAATTGTTTATATATATTATAAACAATATCAGTTTTATATTACAAGTTTAAGATTACATTTATATAAATTAGATGGAATATGTTATATTTATTTAAAGTTTAAAATTTAATTATTTAGTGTTCCTTTCTGCGCAGTAACCATCAATATCTCTTGCAGTGTTTATTTAATATTTTTCATTCTTTATCTCACTTCAGAAAATAATATTTTATGAGTCTCCAGCATTTTTTAAATCAACATTTATATAAAAGTGATTTGTTAGAACTGCTGAAATATGGTCAAAACAAGAACTGTTATTTTTCAATTTTTTTTCTCATGATAGTTTAAACTAATATATATTTCAATTAATAAACGTTTTAGATATTTATCAATAGAGAGACATCGATAAATGTCTATTAACTTACGAGGAGATATGTTAATATTGACTCTTATTATATAGACAGTTAGTATACTGACCCTTAGTATATTGACCATTAGTATATTGACCCTTATTATATTCTCCGTTAGTAAACTGACTCTTACTATATTGGCTATTACTATATAGACCATTAGTATACTGAACCTTATTATATTCTCCGTTAGTATACTGACCCTTATTTATATTCTCCGTTAGTATACCGACCCTTATTTATTTTCTCCGTTAGTATACTGACCCTTATTTGAGCCGTTTATTTTGAAAGTGGCCTAATTCCATTTTCCAAAAAAATTTAGCTAGCTATTTAAATAATTACATTTTTACGTTATCTTTACCTTTTGCAGCAAATTGTACAAAATTTATTTAAAATTACTAAGAATTTTTATAACAAAAATTAGTTGATAAATAAAATGACAATATTTTTAAATTTTGTAAAACGCAAACCCTTAAATATCTCGATTTTAACATAAATGGAATTAGGCCACTTTCAAAATAAGCGGCTCATTTATATTCTCCGTTAGTATACTGACCCTTATTTATATTCTCCGTTAATATACTGACCCTTATTTATTTTCTCCGTTAGTATACTGACCCTTATTTATATTCTCCGTTAGTATACTGGCCGCTACTATATTGGCTATTATTATATAGACCATTAGTATATTGACCCTTATTATATTCACCGTTAGTATACTGGCCGCTACTATATTGGCTATTATTATATAGACCATTAGTATACTGACCCCTATTATATTCTCCGTTAGTATACTGACCCTTACTATATTGGCTATTATTATATGGACCGTTAGTATACTGACCCTTAGTATATTGATCCTTAAACTTGCAATGGATAACAACAAAAAAGTCAGCAAACGCTTCGCAAAAATAGTTATGCGGCTATTATAAGAAGTTGATTACATTTTCAATAAAAATGTTTTATAATGGGATAATAAAGAATATAATTTAACCAATACATACGTCAGTGGTTCCAGAGAAATAAGTATTTAGTGTCTAAGATAAACAGGTGTAAATTGTACTATCGAATTATGAAGAAAAGAAAAAAAAAGAAAAAGAAAAGCGTTTGTCACGACGACAACTCAAACTGATTGAGGGACTTTCTCTTAGGGCTTTCAGAAGAGACAGCTTGCTAGAAGGAGAGTTTCTCTTTCAATTTGTTATGTGACCAATCTAACATTTCAAGTGTTTGATTTGATTATCAAGTCGTTTGCTAGAGTACCACTTATAAGACAGTACAAGGATAACTGTTGGCAATGAATAAATATAAATATGATTAATTGCTAATATTAACGACAAACAGGAAGGAGCAGTCAAATTAGTCTTAAGTTAGAGTGGACTTGAGCTTTAATATCTAAATAACTGCAAACGATTATGTAAACCATTAATAAAAATAAAAAGACGACAGGACAGACAGTACGGTGAAGTTAATAAATATAAAAGAATCCGAATGACTAAAAAAAAATTAAAAATAAAAAATAACTCAGCAAGACCTAGTATACTATAATAATATCAATGTAGCAGTGAACTTTACAGATAACCCCTTCATAAATGCTCAGTAGTTAGGTTAGGTTAGTTGCGGTCGAAGATGGACAACGTCCGAAAGCGCTCCAACAACTCCAGGATCATCTTACGAGGTACAAAGAACAAATTAAAAATCAAAAATAACTCAACATGATCTAATAATAATATCAATGTAGCAGTGGACTTGACAGATAACCCCAGCATAAATGCTCAGTAGTTAGGTTAGGTTAGTTGCGATCGAAGATGGACAACGTACGAAAGCGCTCCAACAACTCCAGGATCATCTTACGAGGTACAACGAACAAATTAAAAATCAAAAATAACCCAACAAGATCTAATAATAATATCAATGTAGCAGTGGACTTGACAGATAACCCCAGCATAAATGCTCAGTAGGTTAGTTGCGATCGAAGATGGACAACGTCCGAAAGCGCTCCAACAACTCCAGGATCATTCCACGAGGTACGACGGTTCCTCATACTAGTAATGTAAATTAATATCTAAATTAGAAGAGAAATTCTTAGTAAGAAGTGAATATTCTTAGCAAGAGTGTGTAAACTCAAATATGAAACTCAAGACAGTTACACACTGAAGATGTATAAACTAAAATATGAAACACCTAAAACAGTTTTGAAGATAGTCAAGATCTAAAACCAGTCGAAAAAATCTCGAGATCGATTTTTTTCAAGATCAATATACTTTACTTATCAATTATCAAACCACAATATGAAAATGGGAAAACAAGACCAAGATCCTTCAACCTTTACAAGCGGTCTTCGTCAGAGTCAAAAAAAACTGACCCTGACGAAGACCGCTTGTTACGGTTGAAAGATGTTAGTCTTGTTTTCCCATTTCATATTGTGGTTTGATCATTGATTATTATTTCATGTGTTTATGTGAAATCTTTTTATACTTTACTCATAGAAAAGTAAAAAAGTGATAAGAAACAGCACAAAAATAAATTGATAACATGGAATTAGTTGTAATTCAATTTGTAGTAACAACGTTTTTTGTTTTAAAGATTTTAAGCCCTAGTTTTTATATTATAGTTAACATTGACACATTTCTATTGTCTATATTTTCTCGTAATCCTTAATTTATGACATTTTTACATTTCAGAGAATAACATAAATTAGAAATCGTTCAAACAGAGCAGATGTTGGACAAAAGTAAGAAGATTCTTTGTCAAATTAATAAATTGCTATTTTCGCGAAAGTGACTTTTTAGTATAAGAATAAAGTTGCTGATATTTTAGAAGGTTTCGTATAATGTTAGTAATCACTTAGGAGAGGCCTGGTTTCGGGTTAATAAGAACTTCCCTTGGGGGGGGGGGGGGGATATTATTTGAACTAAGGTAGTTCTAAAACTGATGACTTAGTTTCGAGTTTGCCATCTATAAGTACAATAATAACTCCTAAACTTCCACTTTACAGAGAAGTTATAGGTAATATATTTACCTATATTATCAAGGTAAATGTTGAGAAAGATGTGTTGGCATCCTTTACGACTACCTTTATAAATAGTTTTTTACTCTTAAATATTTGAAAATCATTTGTTGGATTCAATATACCAATCTTTCTTATCTCGGAACACAACTTACAAAAGGATTGTAACATCAGAATTGATTATACACAAAGCATTTGCCTATACACGAATCTTCAACCATTCTGTATTTAAGAATACATTACGGAATATCTGTGTAAATGTGGGCACTATTTAGATTAAAATGATCATATGTTCCTCACATGTAGATATTGACATGTTTTTGGGTATCTACAACAACAGTTCCCGATGTATGACAAATTTATATAACAATATAACAATCTTTTGAGATTCTGAATGTATCGGCGTTCTTATGGGCTAAAATCGATCATTCTATTACAACAGTACATAAAAAATAAGTGATTTTAACACTATTTAGGCACGTTGAGACCTTGGACATAGACTAGAGGTACTTTATTTGTATACATGGATATTGTTAGTTTAATAAGATAAAGAAGCATTTCTCTATGTTTCTATATCTGCATTGAACTTGATTTATCCATTTCAGATCGTATTTTTTATCAAAAAAGTGGATATTGTCAGTATAACAGAAGCCAGTTTAAGGTGAATTAGGAAAAAATAATACTATTTTTACATAAAGAACTCTAATTAGTTGTGCAACCGTATTTGTGTGGTATTTACTCATACTAGGGGTAAATGGATAAAGATTTCGTTAAGTATAGACGAGTTTCAAGCACTTGGTGTGCATCGTTGGGTTGCATCTAAAATGTAAAAAATGAATAAGAATTTTAAATGGAATACAGAAAAACGATGAACACAAAGTTTTCCAAATGTGCAGTTTGAATTAAAAAAAAATTCTTTTTGGTGGTGAGTTTATATAAACTATTTACCCCAATATGATCACCTAATGATCAAACCACAATAAGAAATGAGAAAACAAGACTAAGATCTTTCAACCGTAACAAACGGTCTTCGTCAGAGTCAAAAACCCAACTTGGGTCTCTGACGAAGACCGCTTGTTACGGTTGAAAGATCTTAGTCTTGTTTTCCCATTTCTTATAGTGGTTTGATCATTGATTGTTATTTCACGTGTTTATGTGAAACCTTTTTATGATCACCTAACTTTGGTGATGTTTGCCTAACATCACCAATTTAGTTACGAGATAAAACGGTATGAATATGTCACGATTTTTAGACGTTGTAAGAAAATGAAATTTGAACAAATGTATTTGCCTTGTTGAGGCTGAGTTTGCTTTTGGTATAATATATTGAGTGTATTGTTACGATATGCAAAGATTACGTTTTTAACTGGAATGAATCTACATGACTAATGAGCCTCTTTAATTAAAAGTGACAGGTTGAATCCTTCAAGAAGAATTGACTTGAGCGACTGATGCCTCTTATAGTTTGAAGGGCATAGAAAGAGGTGGGATATTCCTGTTAAATAGATTCAGAAGAAGAACATGTGACGAATGACTGACAAGTCCAGTTACTCCCAAGTCCTTCACAATGGCCAAGAGCCCACTATACCCCCAATAATTAATTACCTTACACCTAATGCAGACTGCGTTGGTGTGTTTCTATTCCAGACCACCTGCGAGTCTCACCTCATTAAACCTTCTCTTCCTCTCTCTCAGATTTTAACCAACTCCAACAACTATTTCTTAAACAGGCTTAACCTACAGCCATGTTCCTCTCCCAGCTATTATTAAGCTAGATACAAAACTTAATCTCGCGTTCGTTACACATGTAGAAACATTAATCATCCAAAGGATGAAACTTTCATTAAAGAGTTTCATAATCCTAACTCAAATTACACAACAAACATAATGAATCTGTGCAACACAAACACATAACAAACATAAATCAAGATATGCTACAACATATGTTTCCAAACATAGACACTCTAACGATAACAACAATACTGTTATGATTGTTAGCTAAGATAAACTTAAAACACAAAAACCGTTTTAGAAATACAAAAAAATTTTTTGTTGTTATAAATTTTATAAATATATATATATTATAATATAAAATATATTTATATTTTAATGATCCAACCACAATAAGAAAATGGGAAAACAAGACTAAGATCTTTCAACCGTAACGAAGCGGTCTTCGTCAGAGTCAAAAACCCAACTGAAACACTAGATGCAGAGAACATCTGGTGAGGGGTTGAGAAGAGTGGGAGGGAAGAGTACAAGAGTACAAAATATATTTTAAATATAATATATATTTTATAAATTTTATACTAACACATTTAACGACTAGTAAAAATGTTTATAAATCTCCCATAACGACTATAGTTATTGTTAATACAGCCATACTTCGATTCTTGAACGATTCAGAGTTCGTAAAATTCGTAATTTGAACCAAAAAAACTCCAAATTATTTAGTTTCGGTTGTCATACGAATTTTGGCACTCAAAGACGCCCAAGATAAGTCGAGAAAATGCGACAGCGCTTATTTGTCTAAAAGGAATGAACTCGAGAACTTTGTGAAACTTTATCACTCAAATATTCTAAATATCAGCTGCCGTCTTAATATATTTTGTTATAAATTAATGTGAAAACATTTTTTTTTTTAAAAAAAGTTACTTTCTAGTCTTGGAACAGAATAAATTTTATCCACATTATCTTCAATGGAAAAACTCGTTTTGGAACCCCGAAATTCGAATTCGATTTTCGAACGGATTATGGTTGAGAACGAGTTATGACTGTATTTTAAACACTTAATACTTTTTTTTTGTTTTTTTTTTTTTATAACTAAAAATATAATATTTTGCTAAAACTTTCAAATTTTTTTTTTAAAAAATTAAAAAATTTTAAAATTAAAAATTTTTTTTTCAAAAATTTTAATATTAACAATCACATTTAATGACTTAGTAACATTTTTTATTAATCACCTTATCATATAGAGAATTGTAACTCTTAAAAATTTTAAAAAGTTTATTACTTTTTGGTTTTTATAATAAAAAATACAATATAATTAAATTATTGAAATTCCCATTGTTACAATTTTTAATTTTCAAACCATAACTTATCAGTTGATACGTTTGAATTTTCAACAAACATACGTCAGAAAAGTGGTACAAAAGAAGACAAGTTTCGTTTTACCCTTGAAGACTTTCTATAATTTTCTGTTCTTTATTTGAAAAAAAAATGTGATTTCTTCAAATTTTTCAATACTTACAATAAATGTTATAATGAATTCATAAATATGCTAACAGTCGCGATTTATATTATGACTTTAAAAAGTATGAAAATTATTATTACTCTGTTGAAGAGAAGATTAAATTTTACTATGACGTAATTCTGTTAAGATAGAATAGTATAGCTAATGTAAACTGAAACCAGTTATATAGATGACCAAATAAAAAAAAAAAAAAAAAAAATAAAAACCACAAGAAACCAAAATTAGTTGTGGAATAACTTAATTAATATTTCTGAAGGAAGGAAGCCTGATCAATATTTATAAGCAAGGCTTCATTAACAAATGAGTGTCCCTTCCCTAAACAAGCTCTAAACAGTTTTTTTATGTATTTCAATTTATTCAACTCTGCGGAAAAATATACGATTAATATTAGCTATTTTATAATTATGTAGGTTATGTATTATTCATTTAAATTTAATTTAAATTTTGTTAATGAATTAATTTTCTTATTAATTATAACAAGATTGAAATTACTAGTTACTTTGTTCGAAAAAAATATTGGTGACGAATGATTTATGCGTTTTATTTTTGAATGTTTTGAAATTTCAACAGCTTTATAGTATGTTGTTACTTACGACTGAAAAAAGGAGAGCGTCTCAAAGTGGCATTTTACTATGGTAACGCATAATAACCATGAAGTCAATCTGATTTCGTAGTTTAAACAAATTTAATTATTGAGGTCCCTGAATCAAGTTGTTTCTTTATATATATATAAAGAATATATATATATATATATAAATATATATATATATATAAAATAATTTTTCACGTGTTTATGTGAAATCTTTATATATATAACTGTGTGTGTGTGAGTATGTGTGTGTATTTATGTATATGTGTGTGTGTGTGTGTGTGTGTGTGTGTGTGTGTGTGAGTGTGTGTGTGTGTGTGTGTGTGTGTGCGTGTGCATGTGTAATATGTATGTGTGATTGTACGTGAATTAAATCCTAAGAGCTAAAACTCAACATAGAATAATCACTATCTATCCTATTTTTCAGATTTTTTTTACACATTTTTAACAGAATTCCGGCAAACACATTTTTATTATAATTTAATACTTTTGTAAAATATTCGAGAATTCTCCAATGAGTTTTTAGTTGGTATTGAATGCATTTATTATTAAACTAAAGTTCCTAGTTTATTATCAAATATTCGCTTAAGTTATAGTGAAGTTTATTGAATTGTTTACTCAAAATTTGAGATGGAAGTCAAAGTTTTCTTTACATAACTCTGGCAGAAGTAGGTAAATTTACTTAGCGTAAATAAGACCTCATATAGTGCTAATTATTTATTCTATAATATCTATGTTCTCTATTCTATACAAATCAATATTTACTAGATATTATATATCTATGCAATAGATACATAAATATATTTAATATCTATACAAAATATAGATATATAGAATAGCCAAAATAATATTATTTTTTAGCAAAGAATACATTATTTTCCTATATATTTGAAAATATGTTAAATACTCAGGAAAACATATTCAGTAACATGTTTTAGTATAAATATGTTACTAAAAACATAGTTATAGTAAAAAAAATTCTATAAATAATGTCGCAGAGTGATATATATTGTACTAGGTCACATGAAAATGATATTAATATTTTCGGAATTTAAATAAAGGTTTTTCTCAGACTATAAATTGATCCTTTGGCGACATTAATCCATCATGTTGCTATCTCATTTGTCTGTCACTTGGCAAGCACCTAATATAAATCATTATTCATAAAAAAAGAGCTTGAATGGTGACACAAAGTTGGCCACCCTGCAAGCCTTTAGGACACACAGCTAGCCTCTTTCGTCATAGTCAGAAATGTAATTGTGTTTAATTCAGTTGTGCGAATGGTTCTCCGTTACGTCACCTACTCCTCCAATCAGTGTCACAGTGTCAGTCCAACTCGATGATGGTATGCAATCAGGAAGCTATTGTCTGCTCCATGCAATTCGTCCACACGTATTGCAGCAATCCATTCATATTATAATACAAAATAATAAGTAGTATTCTTCATATTATTATTCTATTCTAGTCGACACAATACCTATATAAAGAAATATATATATATGTATATAATATTATATTCTTTTATTTCGTTGAAATACGATCCAATTTCGGACAAATCACAGTTCAACATAAACAAAGAAACATAAGAAATCAAAGAACACACCACATCTCAACTTTCCTGAACTCCTCAGGATAGACATAGATGGAACCTGCATGATAGAGACGGTTGGGTCTCACCGTCTCTGATCCAGTGCGCTTGTTTCCTCTCTTGTCTCTCCTGAGGACGGTTCAGGCCGAAAGTTGGAGACTTTGTGTTCTTCTGATTTCTCTATGTTTCTTTGTTATGTTGAACTAATATATATATATATATATATGCAATTAAATTTCTTGCCAATTTCTCTATGGATGATTTTTCGATTTAGCTTCTCAAGTTTTCTGATCTCACACTTCCATTCATTTGGTACTAAGGATAATAAATCACCAAAAGATTTCCTTGTAAATTCCTATGTATTAATTATGTGTTAATTCTGTATGTATTAATGAAGGTCTGCTACCTAATTACCTCCTATTTAATATATCAATGATCAAACCACAAACCACCATATTTTCGTTTGACCATTGATTGTTATTTCACGTGATTATGTGAAATATTTATATATATATATATATACAATTAGATGAAACTATTCTTCGAACTGAATAAACTAGAATTTAAAAAGAACACATAGAAAGAAAACCACTGAACTCACTACTATATTTCGATGTCTTCGTCTTCAGGAAAAGAAGTGAATCGCTCCAAAGGCTGATAACGACCGATAACAGTCGTCATCAGCCTTTGGAGCGATTCACTTCTTTTCCTGAAGACGAGGACATCGAAATATAGTAGTGAGTTCAGTGATTTCCTTTCTATGTGTTCTTTTTAAATTCTAGTTTATATTATATATATATATATATATATATATATATATATATACACTTTAACACATAGAAAAGAACACAGAAAGACACTACAGAACTCACTTCGATATTTCGACATCCGTCGTCATCGGGAAGAAGTGCGAAGTACTCGCGTTGAGAAGCAAACTGCTACTCAGTTTGAGTAGCTTGAGTAGTATATATAGTAGTATATATATATATATATATTGTGGAGTTTCAAATCAAATAGTGGAGTTTCCATTCCATTTGACCACATTCGTTGTTTTTGACGAAACGACAGACGATTTTGGAGCATTCACAATGAAAGAATAAATCACCGAGGTTTTTAATGTTTTTAATATTGTAATATTAGTATTTAGTATTATAACTATTATTGTTATTATTATTATTATTGGTATTGCATTTAGAATTATAATTATTATTCTGAGACCTCAGCTCTATTTTAGTAAATACATTTCACCTCCTTACCCCAAAAAAAATTGATATTATTAATATTATTATTAGTAGCACTATTTAGTATTATATACCATATATTTATTATTAATATATAGATATTTTTATCATTATTACTATTATTATTATTAGAATAGATTTTACAATTATGGCCAAAATGATTGAGAGGGCTGATGTATGGAAAATGGTAGACGGCCTAGTCAAAAATATCCTCTCTACAAAAAAGAGACACTTTGAAGGGAATAACTAATTCCAAATCCAAAGGATTCCTTTCGTAAGGGAATGAATGGCCTAGCCTGATATAATGTGGAAAACAGTTCCAGGCTATAGTGTCCAAGAAGAAAACAGAGTGTTTTAGTTGGTGGTCTGGTTTACTGGGAGCCCAGCACAATGTGCGTAAATGCATTTCACCTCATAACTCAAAAAAAAAAAAAAATTAGAATAGATTTTATCAATTAAGTTACTAGACTGTACTAAAGAGGAAAATCTCGTTTTGGGGTCACTGTCTCTCTCGTACGACTACCCCAGAAATGTATACATTGAAAAAAATCCCCTAATAAAGAATTTTTCATTCATTTTGGATCCATTGAGAGTCTGAAAGTCAGATTAGAGACACAATCAGCAGTTGGTTTAATGCTGCGATCTACTAACCTAGATACACACACGAAACTAATATTACCACAAACCACTCCAGTGTAAACGGAATAATTTCCAGTTAGTGTTTGCATTGCACAGACCAAATTATTGGTGATAACAGCCACGATACCTGCACCAATTCCATCCCATTTCACGACAATTTATCGTCTTTTATATCACACCGGTGATTTTTCAGCATTCACTTAAGGTTTTAAAGTTTTTCCATTACATATTTTCAATCGATGTAAAAGATTAATATTATAATACATTCATCTTCTATTATGAACCAGTAAAAAGTTTAATACACTACACAACTAATGTTGTTGGACTCTTTGAGGATTGCCTGGTTAAAAACTCAACTCTTGTTTTCCAACGTTTCGAAAATTCATATTTTCATTATCAAGGCTTATACTGAGTGTAGGAGTTAAAAAAAAATCCAGCTTTTTTTTTTTAAACGGTAGGAGTTATAACCTACTGTTTTTAATTCTTATACTTAGTGTAAGCTTTGATAATGAAAATATAAATTTTTGAAACGTTCGCAGACAAAAGTTTTTGACCATATAACCCTCAAAGTGTCCAGTAACATTACTTGTGTTATGTTTTAATATTATAGGTGTCATTCAAATACACTTAATATTATTGTAATTATATAAATATGAAACTGGTTTTAAAAGAACCATATAATATAATCTACAAAAAAAGGAAGCTACATTAAAACAAAAACAAACATGATAACAGACTAGCCTAACCCTTCAGCACCACATCTTTTGGGTACGTCATTAATTTTCATAACTAAATTTTATTATTTCACTCTAATTTTCTAACTGATTAGATATAATTTGTATTATAGTCTCTTCCTGATCATGAACACAAAGTGTTCGAAACGCGTTGTTTTTGTTGAATAAAACTTCATTTGTGTGGAGACTTTTGTTGGTTTATCCATTTTACCTCAGAATGAGTAAATACCACACAATTACGGATTGCACGACTAATGATTTTAAACAAGATAAGCTGTAATATAAAGATTGATGATGAAAAGTGAATCTAAAACTAAATTTTTTTGTTTATACTGATTTCTTTTATTTAATAATAAATGTTAGTAATATTATTTTACTCATATTAGTAATACTACTTATTACTAATTTTTCATTATAAATTAGTAGTAATTATTAATAATTTACTAATAATCATTACTAAATTATTAACATTGTACTAATTAAATCCAAATATAAATTGATTTATAATAGTAAACACAGTATAAACACGGCATAAACTCGTTACAATAGAAAAAAGAACAGAGTAAATTGAAGCTGAACTGGATAATACTTTAAAGTAATTTACGAGAAATTGGTCAGTTATCCGAAATGAAATTAAAATTTTTCAAAGCATACAATTCGGTTTTTTTGAAACCTTTATCATAGACCGAACCACAGAATTTTTAAATTGAATGAAATGAACTATTTATTAGACTAGAGCAGTGATACTCCACCACTGTGCGACGGCACTTCATTGTGTTGTGATTCTTGAAGAGTGAGAACAAATTTGACGAATGTAATACAGTAAAATAGCGGAAGTGATTTAAGAAAAACGCATTATGCTGTTCGGGTATGCATCGAGAAGAAATGTAGAAAGCAAAACGAAATATAGATCTAGATTCTAGAGTAGTGTTATCGTGTTTACGTTCAAATATAAATGACGTCAAAAAACACCAACCTCAAATTTCGCATTAAATGTAATTTGTAATTTATCACAAAATAAACATTTATTTAACTTTGTAACGCTTTTTACTTTATATTCCATTAAAAAATATCATCGTCTGCTATTTTTATAAAATATAACGTATTAGAGGTATAACAGTTAATTAACCATGTTTTTTTTAATTTACCTAATTGTAAGTGACCCACCAAGTTTTTTAATTATTAAAAGTGCGCCGTGACGAAAAAAATGGTTGAGAATCACTGTAGTAGAGGTTTAAAATGAATAAGTTTAGGAATTATTACATTAGGATAATTGTCAGCTTAAAAAAAAAAAACGCTTCACAAATATAATTCACCATAAAATTGCAAAGACAATCCAAACTGGTGTAATGATTGCTCAATACACTATATATATATAACAGATTCAATAATATATCGACCGTTTGATAGAATAGGTGTGTTCTCTAATCGGGGTTCGGTCAATTTTCCAGGATAAAAAATTAAACTCTCGTTGCCAACGTTTCGGTTTTATTTAATTATACATTATTATTTATAAATTATTATTTAATTATTATTTATTTAATAATAGAGAAAACTAAATAGAAGTTAAAGTACAGTGGTACCTCGACATTCAAATTTAATTCGCTCACCAATCGATTTCATTTATCGCAATTGTCGTTTGCCGAGACTACTTTTCCCATAAGAAAATATTATAATACGATTAATCTATTCCATAGTCCAAAAAACTACAACAAATCCTTAAATTATTGAATCTGTTATATATATAGTTGGGTTTATGTAAGAAGAAATATGGGTTTTTATGAGGATATAAGAAGAGTGTACGGAGAAGATGCCTATGAAAAAGGTTTTAAATAAAACCGAAACGTTGGCAACGAGAGTTTAATTTTTTATCCTGGAAATTTGACCGAACCCCGCTTAGAGAACACACCTATATATATATATATATATATATATATATATATATATATATATATATATATATCAGTTCAAAAAAATTGAGGATAGGTAGCACACAAAGTAAAGAAACACACTTACAAGCTCAAATTTTCGGGCAATCCGTCTTCAGGAGAAAAGAGAAAGGGAGACCAAGCACGTTGTAGACGCAACGGCTAGTCACGGCTAATATATATATATATATATATATATATATAACACTTTTTCTTCTTCTCGGAATTTGTCACAGTTAATATTTAAAATCACCTTGTCGCCAATGTTTCGTCTTTATTTTAAGACATCCTCAGGGCTATAAAACAGATAATGACAGATAACGGTTTTGTTGGTTCCGTTAGCCTTGATTAGAAGCTAGCCTTGATTTATAGCCCCTGAGGATGTCTTAAAAAAAGACGAAACGTTGGCGAAAAGGTGATTCCAAATATTAACCCTGACCAAATTCTGAGAAGAAGAAAAAGTGTTTATTAGTAATTGTGGTCAAGAAAACAATACCTTATATATATCCTAGGTGGGTTTAACAACCACTATGTTAAGTCTACACATAAATGATCATAGGTCCTAGGCCAGTCGTGATTAAATAACAACACTGCCCGTTGCTATTTATGCCAATTCTCATAGACTAAGTTTCTATGAACGTTAAACAATTCAAACTAAAAACAGTCCCTCGACACAACAGATATGTCACTTTAAGAGCTTCTGAAGAAACCATTATATGGCTCCTACGACCTCGTACAAATCCAGGCATCAACCTGGCCGTTAAGTAGTATTCAAAGGGCTTTTTTTTTAAATTTTTTTTTTGTTGACTCATTTAATTCTCAATCATTTGTAAAGTATTTTTTATTTTATTTATTTATCAATATTCTGCTTTATTTTATATTTAAAAAGATTCTTTTTTTTAATTATTTTTCGCCCATTGTTATTCTGCTTCAGCTATTTCTATACATTTTGTCATTTTCATTTCGTTTCTTTGTTGAAGGGGTAGTCAGGAATTTGTTCAGTAAAAACGTGACCATCGTATTTAAAATTCACTGATCTCAGTTACTTGTTTTTTGCATACAGTTAAATGAAATGAAACAGATACATACTGGCCTTCACTAGTTTCAAGTCCAACCTTTCACTAACAATAAACAAAACTGAACCAGATTTGTGTTTCCAATGGATAATATATTTTGACTGCTTATATTCAAACATACTTCACCTAAAGACATCATAAACTCTATTGTTCCTGTTAAACTGATAACCCTGAAAGAAAAAAAAAAAATAAAACTTTACGATGAAAATACTGATTATTGTATAAATATTGAACTGTTGAGAACAATGGGAAAGTGTTTGTTTTGTCATTTGTTAATATGAATTACGTAAGCGAGGCGGTTTCGGAGCTGTGTCGACGCGATGCAACGCCACACCTTTCGGCATTGAGATTCTTTCAAGACTGAAGGCTAAACACTTTACTATCGTCTTGACCGTATTCACCCCTACGGCTTCCACTCCCTACGACTTCCAGTCCCTCCCGCTTTGTACTTCAGTTTGATAACAGCTTATCAAATTATCACAACGTGTTCTTAACTCAATGATTCAAAACTGTTTATTTTCATCTACTATTAATGTTAACGACAATAACTCAACTGATTTGCAAAGAATTTTTTAATTAACATAATTATTGGAAAGTATTCTTACAATTTGAAACATTATACTGTTAGTAAGACACCGTAAAAGATAACATATCAACCGATTACAAAAACAAACACGAAAAAACATCACATTACTCACATCAATATTTCCACCTCGTTGTCATCAGGAGAAGGAGAGAAGAGGAAGAATATGGGTTCTACTCGGCTGGAAAACAGCGACTGAATTGTTCATTATCTTCTTCTCCTTATGACGACGAGGTCAAAATATTAAAGTGAGTTGTGTGTCGATTCTGGGCGCTCTCATCTTGTAATCATATGATATATATATATATACACTTTAACACAGAGAAAAGAACACAGAAAGACACTAGACACTACAGAACTCACTTCGATATTTCGACATCCGTCGTCATCGGGAAGAAGTGCGAAGTACTCGCGTTGAGAAACAAACTGCTGAGTAGCAGTTTCCTTATCAACGCGAGTTCTTCGCACTTCTTCCCGATGACGACGGATGTCGAAATATCGAAGTGAGTTCTGTAGTGTCTTTCTGTGTTCTTTTCTCTGTCTTAAAGTGTTTATTGTCCACACGGACCATTCATTTTATTCGAAGTATATATAAGTATATATATAATATATAATATATATTATATATAAAATATATATATATTTTATATATATATATAATAACTAGCCCCTAATAACTTGATAACAGCTTATTACTTCTTGATCTGTTATACATATTTTGCGGTATATATACAAAAAAAATATATATATATAAACATGAACCAATTAAATGAAACGATTCTACCAACTAAATAATAGTTTATATATATATATATATAAAACCAATTAGATGAAACGATTCTTCGAACTGAATATACTAGAATTTTCAAAAGAACACACAGAAATGAAATTACTGAACTTACATCTATTCCTTACGACGAGGACATCGAAATATAGTAGTGAGTTCAGTGATTTCTTTTCTCTGTTCTTTTGAAAACGTTAGTGTATATATATATATATGATCAAACCACAATAAGAGAATGGGAAAACAAGACTAAGATCTTTCAACCGTAACAAGCGGTCTTCGTCAGAGTCAAAAACCTAACTCACTTGTTGGGTTTTTGACTCTGACGAAGACCGCTTGTTACGATTGAAAGATCTTAGGCTTTTTTCCCCATTTCTTATTGTGGTTTGATGATTGACTGTTATTTAACGTATTTATTGTGAAATCTTTGTTACATATACATAATACATAAAATATATATACATACATACGAGTATAAACATGAAAGTTGATCACAAAAACGTATACAGTAATAGATTTTTAAATTAAATACCGCAAAATATGTATAACAGATCAAGAAGTAACAAGGTGTTATCAAGTTATTAGGGGCTAGTAAGTTGCGTGTCTTTTACTATCTAAAGAAACGCCTCCAATCCTGTTTAAACGAAGTTACAAGGCAGGTGTTTATTGTCAAGTTCATGCAACGGACTTGCCACAATCACAGTAATTCTGTACACGTGCATACAATATGCAAATCATTTCCTGCCCACTGCTGCACATGCAACACTTCTACACTTACTCCATACTGCATATTACACATTGTATTCAAATTCCTAACACTTCTCACACATATATATATATTTCACACATAGACTAAGTGACTAAGTTAGTCTATGTGTCACAGTTTATTTTAAGAGGTATATATATATATATATATATATAAACTTTCAATTACACAAAGCACGACACAGAAAAAGGAATAAAAAGCACACTTACAGAATTCTCAATGTTTCGAACTGTTGTTCGTCATCAGGAGTAGACTAGAAGAGAGGACGAAGTGAGAGAGATCTCCCCACGTCGAAGGACAGAGTGCGAAAAATATAAATGATATATACTATTTCAGAATGCAAATAGAAAAGTTTACGAAAAAATTTGGCCAAGGCCCAAAAAAAAATCAAACATACAAAGTTTTTAGATTGTTCTATAGGTATTTTTTTTATTATATAGAAAGTTTTGAAGTTGGCAATGTGAAATTGTCGACAAAAACGAAACCTAAGGGGGAAATGCTAATGCGAGTGACAGCCAAAGCGGTGACCTTTTAAGTGTACAGGGCACTTCGGCTTTTACTTTCCTACTTTATGTCTATTAAAACGACTGGCTTTTTTTTTAAATTATACACTTCTACATTGGGAACTGACCTTTTTTTGTTTCCATTTTGTATTAGGATGTATTTCGTGATTCATAATTTGACAGATGCTATAACTAAATAAAGTATATTATTATCTTGTCTTAACCTGATTACAAAAGAGCTTCTATTTGAATAGACCTTAGTATTATAATAAACAATACTTTGTGTTGTTCAAATTACAGTTGGCTTGAAAGCAACAAATCAAATGTTGAAGGAAATGAATTATAACTTTAACTTTATTCACAGGTTAAGCAACATTACATTCCTTTTATCGGAATCGTAATTTTTTCATTATATCAATTATACTGCTAAAAAATTGTGATATGGCTTTCATTTGAGTTAGCTTTAAGTCAAATTATTATCAAGGTTACGTCTAATTAATTTATTTACTGGTTAATGAACTAAACTATAAGGTAATATGCATTCATTTTACTGCTAATTTAGGAGTAGAATATACATTTGATTAGGTTAGGCTAACATACACAGTCCAATCTATAACGAGTGCCTGACATCGTACAGGCTCGGAATCGACAGCTGAACGTCCTCTCCGAGGCACAACGTGCTTAGATTTTTTCATCTCCAGAGTGAATTAAATTGAAGGCTAGAGTGGGTATTGAACCCCGGACCTACTGGCCCAGAAGCGAGCACGTTGTCACTGAGCTAACTTAGTCCACATTATACATCACTGCTAATTTGATAATGATTTCTGCTCAGGGCCAGTATAAACTCACCAGGAAATGATTCATTAAGAATCTTAGATTTTATCGTATTCAATTAGTTAAACATTGTGTTTTAAGTGAGGGCTTAACATCACACGAAATTAGGAACAACTAGCAGGGATGGAAGCCTGGTATGAAAATCATTTCTCATCCCAAAACCTAAACTAATATCTGAAGATTTCAGTCTCATATCTTTATGGCTACAAGGTGACTATGCCCAACATCTACTGATTTTTTCTTTTATTTTAAAGTTGTAACTGTAATTTTACTCAAATGGTGAAAATTAATGAATTCGTTTGATTTTTTAATCATTTTCTACAATTAAAAACAACACATATAACGCTATATATACTGACTTGGGGGGTCAGATTAGCCCATTGGCTTACGTGGTTGTCTCTGAACTGTTAGTTCAGGGGTTCAACACCCACGCAGAACCCCGATTTTCAAATTATTCACGCGGGAGGTGCTTAAATCTGAGCTCATCATCTCTCAGAGAGGGTTCTCATCCGTCGGTTCCGAGCCTATATGATGTCATATATTTTTTAATGATCTCTACTACCCTAAATAGACTTGAGTTAGACAAAATTTAGGGCTTTCAACATAGAATCAGTCTTCATTGTGTTATATCACAAAGGGTCAAAGTTCAGCCTATGTGTATTCCATTGTACGACTGTCACTGCACTCTAACCTAACGCTCCAATTTAAAGGTTGTCCATATTAAAATAATACAAAAAAAAAACTATCTGAAAATAAAAATCGATTCAATCATGATAATCAAGATACCGTATTGTCGCTTTTAATTTTGGCATCTCATCTAATTCGTCTATATACATACTTTCATATTGGGTTCAACATTTTTTGGAAATAAAACATTCATTCACAGACGCTGATAAAATTCCCTTCAGACTTTAAATTTGCATTTCCATGATAATTCTGAATATATAGAAAGTTTGAAATATGGAATGTTCGCTTAGTAATTATTGCAAAGTGCTCTATCAGAATCATGAATACTATTAAATTTTGCCTGATATTCTGATTAATATAGTTCTTAACTATTCATATCCTGCTCAGCGTGTCAATTATTAGTGCAAAAGCTGAAATATATGAAAGTTTAATTTGTGCAGTGAATATTTATAAACATTTAAATAACTGTTGGTTTATGATAACAAATTATGCCTTCATATATTCTTGTTTATAAATGTAAAACATGAAATACTAAAACAGAATAGGAAACAAAAGAAAAACTAGTTTGAAATAATTTAAATTCAAAGTTTGCAATGTATTCAGGAATAGCGGCCGTTATATGATTCTTTATCTGTGCTGTGAAGCATGGATTAGCACGTAGCAAAGTCGGCCATGTTATCGATGAAGTCATTCTGGAAATGCGTGACCGACATGTAATCACGCCATCTCGGAAGCCGCTTCAGTGTGTGTGGAATTAATTATGTTCTGAAGAGGGATGAATCATGGAAAACTTGAGTCAAATGCTCAACTCTTCTTCGTTTACAATGCTCAATATTAAACTAGACACTGATAAAAAGCATCAAAACTTAATAATATTTACAATGACTTATTACATTTCTGTGTACTTCACGAGTAATGCAAGCCGATATTGGTGGTATTTACTCATGATTAGAGACGAAAGGAAACACTATGTTTTCCATACAAAAAGGATTTTATCTTTTATAGCGTTTCGAATCTAAGTGTTAGAAACGCTCTGTATGATAAATCCTTTGTATATTGAAGACTTAGTGTTTATTTTCCGCTGTTATCATTCCTGCTTATATATACATCTACAAATTCATTCCTACGTAACCCGAAACAGGATTTGGTCAAATTTTCTCAGTTCAAAAATTAAACTCTCATTGCCGACGTTTCGGTTTTATTTTAAAACCATTTTCATAAGCCTACAAAAAAAAGGATAACAAGATATATAAGAATACATAAGAAATAAATAAATATATATATACAAGTTCAAAATTCAAGAAGAGTAACACACAGAGTAAGGAAACACACTTACAGACTCAAATTTTCGGGTAATCCGTCTTGAGGAGATAAGAGAAAGGGAGACCAAGCACGTTGTAGACGCAACGGCACGTAACGGGGTTATTATGTCCAGTTTGAATCGTGTTTCGTTTTATTAAGTGAAGATATATATTTGGTATGAACGATACATACAAATACTGGATTATTTGTTACCTCTGTTTAGCTGATTTCGTATAACTGTTTAATCAATAGTTATACATCAATATTGTTTCCTCTCACATTAATTTGACAGTTATAAACATAGAAATAATTATGAAATATGATAATCATAGAACCATTAACGTGAATGGAATCTATTAAAGAATAAAGAAAAACTGTCTATAAAAACGAGAATGTTTTGTGTTTCTCCCTATGATCGTGCAGTGTTTGCACCAACGTGAACACTCATTATGAAATAACTAAAGCAGACTGAGCGCTTTGGTTAGGCAAGACATAACCAGCTGACAAGTAGCTTGCTACACTTTCAACAGTTTTGCAATGTTTTTTGCGGAAAGGTCAGTGGCGAGTTTGGCTATTACTTGCAAAGAGGACACCAAACCAATGTCATATACCACGTCTCCTTTTCATTAATTAACATTTTTTTTGCTTTCACTTTTCGTTATAAATTTATATTGTATTCTACAGCACATCTACACTATGAGGCCCAATTTTGTGTAAAATATCAATTTGATCCACCAAAGATTCTGGACCCACCCACTCACACACGCACACAAACATAATCGAAAAAGCTCCCATCTCTTCCTATTTCCCACAATGCCATTACACCCACCCTCTCTTCTTTCCAAGATAGTATAAACACTTTTACAACTTTATATTGATTATGTTTATAATAAAATTTCACAAATGAAGTGCTGATTATAATTATTGATAGATATATATCATTTAATTCAATATAATCTTTTAATTTATAATTAAGAGTTCAAAACGTGTAATAGCTTTCCTCACTATGTAAACTTACTGTGGTCTCAATTCACCCCCTAAAAATCCAAAATTCATCCCTGGGGGTAAATTGCACCCCCATTGAAAACCCCTGGCCTAAGGTATGCCTACTTGCCCTCGCATACTTATAATAAATCAATAATTATTATTTATTAATTAATTAATAAGGTTTTTCAGTTATAATATTGGCTTTAGGTAAACCTGTTATAGCTTATACTGGTTTTTGGAACTCACTGATTTGTTAATGAAAATGAGTAAGGTGTAAATATTGCCTGTAATGTCCAAGTACCAGAAAATACCAACTTCATAAATGATTGCACGATTTTGACGGGTAAGACAGGTTAGGTTAGGTTACAGCAGTCGTCTCAGGAGAGATTATATATCAAAGACTGAACATTCTACATTGGGCGTCCTAACTCAAGTATATTCACAGTAAGGATATTTAATGAGTATCTGGTATACATGGTGTAGGTTCAAAACGACGGCTTAGCGTCCTTTCCAAAGGAAAATGTCCTCGGAGTTTTTCCCATCATCGCCATGAATAAATCAAGAGAACAGAATGGGTATCAAACGACGGATCAACCGGTCCAGAGGCGAGGACGCAAGTCACTGGGCTACCATTGGTCCCCCAGAGCAATTATAAATATCAATGATAACCAAGTAATGATTATTTTCCTGAAATTGTCATACGTGTTTTGCAGCTTAATCGACATAAGTAAGATAGAAACTAGTGAACAACCGATCATTTATAATGTTACGTTTGGAATTACAAGGACTTCCAGTGTATTCGTGTTCTTGGATATCAGCCAATCAGATAACAACAAATATCTTGAATCATTTGTCTTATATATGGAATTTATAAATGTTTTCTCTTTCATAATGTATTACAAATAACAATCTACTAACGAGTTACTTATTTGTAAAAAAAGAAAATAGCCATTAAAAGTACAAAACATTGAATTAACACAAAATTTACGATCAATAAAACCTATATATTATTTTTATTTAATGTTAGTTAATAAAAAATAAATATCAGGTTAAAACAAAGATTGTTCTCATAAGATAGATAAAAGAGTTAATAAAAAAAAAATCACTTAATGAGAATAGAAGAAAAAAAATAATTTGAAATTAATATCAACAGCATTTGATAACATGTATTACACATATATTTTACAAAAGGTAATAAACTTGTAGAGTTAAAGGATTAAAGGGGGGGGGGGGATTATTTCGATTAAGTTGATAATTTAAAATCGTTAAATGAAATTGTTCTGATACTCAAAGAATCGTTAAGCTTTTAGAAACTTGGCTTGTTGAATATATTTTGAAAAATACATTTACAATGTATCCTTCTTGTAAGTATTTCAACAAAAAGTAGTATAATGGAAATAAATGAATAATGCAAAGGAGTGAACTAATTTCAGTTTTTACAATTCTGAATATTATACTTATTTTAATTAGTTATAATTTTGATGTCACCCTAACAAAGTGGTTGATTTAATAATATTGTTAAGTTTCAAACATGGTTATTGACGTTAGATATAGTTCTAAGTGACTGAAGGAGGCATTCTAGGAAATTCTACTAATGAAGTGTGCGGTAGGCCGCAGGCAAGTCATGAGAATAACTTGCAGAGGAAATGGAGTGGCTTTAGAAAATTTACAGCAAGTAGTAACAGAATTAACGATTGACAACACGTCAGGACTTCCTGTGGAAACAACTGCACCACATAGGAGTGTCGACTGATCCCACTGTATGAAAAGACTAGGTTAGGCTGCAATGGTCGTCCTACAATGGTTCCAAGACACCAAAGGTAAACGAAACAGTTTCTAATAGTAATATATATAAGACCTTAACTAATTCGTTCTCTTTTTTGCTGCCCTTGAAGGTGTTTCCAAATAACGAAACGTTGGAATGGAATTCCTGTACCTGACGAACTTAAATAAAGAGGTAAAATAACTCTGTGATATCTGTGGTCGAGATAAGTGTACACATACGATGTGTACTAACCACCTCGTAAGCCAAATATTGAACTTTTACGATACTATAAAAGAAGATTGGAAGCCCTAAATTTTGCCTAACTCAAATATATTTAGAATAGAGATCTTTAACGAGTTTAACGTTCTCTCTAAAATGGTTTTGTATATTTGAATAAATCGAGAGCCAGAGTGGTTATTGAACCCCAGACCAAACAGTTTAGAGGAAAGCATGTTTCGACGGAGTACAGCTGTCCAGAGCTGTATGAAAAACTAGAGAAAATAGACACCACCTAAGAACATGATCGGCCCTTGCCAACTATTAAGAGTTTCTAGACCATGGATTATACTGGGATACAAAGAAAGTGTTGACGAAATCCTAATGATGCTAGGAAATCGAAAAAAAATTGTATGACTAGTACTGTTTTCTTCTAATAATAAGCCTTAGCGTGATTTTCAGAAATTTTAAAATATAAGCCTTCCCCAAAAATAATTAGAGTAATGTGAAAATATAATTCGTTAAAAATTACAACTATATTGCAAAAATGAGAAATTCGGACAAATCATTCTAAAGGAAATGGATTTGAAGGAAAATCAGAATGGAATTTGAAATTTGATAGTTTATGACGATGTTTCAAAAGATGATATGATTTTAATTGAATAAATTTAAATTACTATTAGAAATAAAAATGTAAATCTGTTTATTGTACTTTAAAACCCTTCTCTGAAAAAAGCTCTAGCACGTATTTATTTTTTGAAAAAGACTGTAGTAGTGGTATATGTTATTAATAAACAAAGTGGACAAATGTCAACTACTGTTGCATGCAGGTGTAAACTAATAGGACACGTGTTTGCCTTCCGCTCTAAAAATGGTTTGTTTGTAACGACCAACATTTTAGATTTTTGTTTTCAATGATGAAAAATATAGTTCATACTGCCCCCTTGGACTCTATGTAGAGTTGTTTATCTTCTATCTGTACTAGTTAAAAACACCTATTCTAATATAGTTGAGAAAGGTGAAATATTTATTAGAACTGACAACGTACAATCAAGTCGATTAAGTGCCTCATTCATAACTAATTTTCAACTCACGAGCTAGGTAAACAGTTATTGTGTTGTATTTACTCATGATTAGAGAGGAAAAGAATCACTCAGTCCTCCTACACAAAAAAGATTTGATCATACAACGCATTTCAAACATATTGAGGAATTTCAAAAAATGCGGCTCCAGAGGCAAAAAAAAAGTCTAATATCAATCAAGAGCGTAATACTATGAGTTCTTGGTCTCTCTCAAGAGCGCAGATGAAGACCTGAAGAAGAACACTAAGTGTTTGAAACGTGTTGTTAGTTTTGATATTAAACACTTTGTTTTTTTGTGTGGAGACGTAACTTTCCCTAATATAAGTTAAAGACATAAAGGCAAAATATAAAGGTGGAGACGTAAATTCCCTAATATAAGGATAAAATACCACACTAAAACAGATTTCACAATTAATGTATTTCAAACGCTTAGTGTTACATCTGCCTCAGGAAGGTGATGTTGACAAATTAAGGTGATATTTAATCAACAAAACCTAACTGCGGCAGATGTAGCCTGAAGATGAACAACAAGTGTTCGAAACGCGTCGCGTAAATAAATCCTTTTTGTTAGAATACTTACTGTTTCACTCTAATCATAACGAACTTTTGATACAAACCACAAATGAGTCACACATTCTACATTCTACCTCCAGAGCAGCATTAAAGACAAACAACATAAAGTTAAAAAACAAAAAGCCGTGCGTTGTAAACAAATGAATAGACATAAAATAAGGAACAAACAATATGTAACGAACTTATTTATCACGCCTATTATATCATGAAATGTTTTGATTGTTAATGACAAAATAACTGAATCACTAAATTAACATGCTGTAAATTTCTTTATGCTAAACTTTTATGCTATGTAACACAACTGCTGAATAAAATCGTTAGTCAAACAGTAGGAAGTAGTTACTGATTTCAGTGTCCTTGTTTCATTTTAATGTTATTCATAAGGTATCGATTGTCTGTTGATATATACACTGATTAAATATTATTCAATGATTAATATCGCTGAACTATTCAGTAAAATATGCTTATCTGTAGTATCAACAGGAAAACGAACCACAAAGGACAACAAACATTCCATATTAAACTATAATCACTACCCGTTGATTCGTAAGTGGGCTTGATGTCCCTATTTCTAGTCTCCTGATGACGGTTCAACCAAAACTTAGAGGCTGTATGCGTTTTCGTATCTTTACTGTGTGTGAATAGTTTACTCTGAAACGTATATATACATTATTAAATGAAACGGTCCTGCGGGCTTTTTAATAAAAACTAGTTAAAACGAAGGTAGCACACAGGTAGACAAAAGAATAACTCACTTCTATATTTCGACGATCATCTTCATCAGGAGGTGAAGAGTCCCGCAGGAAGAGTCGTAGCGGGACTCTTCACCTCCTGAGGATGACGATCGTCGAATTATAGAAGTGATTTATTCTTTTGTCTACCTGTGTGCTACCTTCGTTTTAATTCCTTTATATATATATACAAAATAAAAGTTCATGAAGACTTGTTCAGTTCTTCAGGTTCAAATTAAATTCTCATAACCTAACGTTTTAGTTTTTATTGAAAACCTTTTTCAGGCCTAAAAAAACAGAGGAAATAGAAGAAATAATACAATCATTCAAAAACCAAACATACATAAAAAACGCAAAAAAATACAATTAGACTAATGAGAGTTTAATTTGAACGTAAAGAACTGACCTAGTCCTGATAAACATTTATTTTGTTTTTACTTCACGGTCGATACTTTTATCAACATTTATGTATTTGGGATAGTAATTATATGTTTTTATGAGGATATAAGAAGAACATATAGATGCGAATGAGGGTTTAATTTGAACTTCAAGGACTGACCGAGTCCTCATAAACTTTTATTTTGTTACTACTTCCCGATCGATACTTTTATCAACATGTATGTATATATAACAAGATTTCCCATTTGTGGTTTGAATATATTATATATATATATATATATATAAACATATACTTCGAATAAAATGAAAGGTCCATGTGGACAATAAAAACTTAAACACATAGGAAAGAACACAGAAAGACACTACAGAACTCACTTCGATATTTCCACATCCGTCGTCATCGGGAAGAAGTGCGAAGTACTCACGTTGAGAAGCAAACTGCTACTGTATAAGTTGCAGTTTGCTTCTCCTATGTATCCTATATTTAATACGTTTCCTATATATACAGGTGTTAAAATGATGCACTCATCATACAGTTTTTTCTGGTAGGGAGTGATTTCATGAAGTTATTAAAGTAGACGGCTTCATGAAATCACTCCCTACCAGAAAAAACTAGTTAGAAAACTAGAAAACACGAGCAAAAAAGTCGTAAATACGGAAGCTGCCGTCTACTTTAATAAATATATATATATATATATATATTGTTCTATTAAAACCTATGCCTATTTCCATTTTAACACATTTTCGAATTAATT
Organism: Hermatobates lingyangjiaoensis; assembly: GCA_026182355.1. Taxonomy (NCBI): domain Eukaryota; kingdom Metazoa; phylum Arthropoda; class Insecta; order Hemiptera; family Hermatobatidae; genus Hermatobates; species Hermatobates lingyangjiaoensis. The sequence goes on from JAPFBL010000569.1 coordinate 244,009, forward strand.
TTTCAAATTTTCTGACCTCTGACTTCCATAAGTTCGGGACAAGATACATCAGTATATATATAAGTAAGAGAGAATACTGTCTCAACAGAAAAGTTATTACAACAGAAACGTTAATCAGTTGGCAAAAAGTCCTGAATGTAACAATAGTTTCGAAATAATCTCTCAAGAGCAATAGAAGCGTTGACAAATGAAAACACTAATTGCGTAGAACATTACTGTCACAATAAATCTCCCGTTAGAACACACGAAAAGCCTATGAGCCTGGAATTTAGTTTAAAATAAATGTCTGAATATTTTATATATGTAATAAAGGCATATATAAGAAAAGTACAAAACAGAGCCTTTTCACCTATGTACTCGTACTCCTTGATTGAAAATAATAGTAATAGGAAATTTAAGCATATTCCTTCACTATATATACTTTTAACTGAAAGTATAAATATAAATTAAATATTCATTCTAATGTAGTGCAATCAGTTATTCCTTATAACGAACCCAGTTAATCCTTAGGTTCGTACATTCTGCCTTATTTTATTTTATATTATTTTTGTACTTATTTACTTTGTACTATAGATAACTCGCTGGTGTCATTGTATTTTTTAGTTAATGCCTGAGGAAGAACACTACGTGTTCGAAACGCGTTGTTTATATCATTAAATTTTTATATGTGGAGACCATTTCATTAGATTTTTACCCTACAATGGATAAATTAAATAACTTATACATACATCACATTATATTAATTATATAATATATTGTAAATATAATTAAATAATTAAAGTATAAATAACTTAACTGAAACTATACTTTTAATTTATATAATTATTTGTATAAGAATTAAACTCCAAGGATAAAATAGGATACTAATTTAAAAAGTTATGAATAACACGTAAGTTTACATAAAGGAATAATTAAGAAAAGTATGAAAGCAACTTTTTTCAGAAGAACTGGTAAATGCAAGTTAGAAATAAGTAATATGTATTGAGATTAATGGTTCAAAATTTTTAGGATTATGTATAAATATATGAACATCGTAAAAAGAATAGAATCAAATGCAATCCATATAGATTATTTTCAATAAAATAATAGATGCAATAAATTTTTTTATAAAAACGTAGGGCTGAATGTAGGAAACATGCACCTTTAAGAATATAAAGAAGGGCATGCATATATTATTTTCCATGTATATATTTTTATATTAAACCTTAACAAAATGTTAGAAATATGTGATTTTTAAGTTCCAAATTAAAATAAATGTAAGGATTACCTTTTTTATTTGTTTTGTTTGTTAGGAATCAATATATAGTGTGAATTAGGTTTTTGAAAATCACGGATATAATTTTAAAATGTTTGCTTTAGGACAGCTTCATGTATATTGGCTGTGTCTAACACAAGGCTCAGAATGCAGATTAAATAAACTGCACTGAGGGTGTCTGCACACTGGGATCTTGGAGGGAAAGTGCATCGTGACAGTGGGACGAGTACTTCCTCAAGATTATGATACTTCAATTCATGCAGTGTCATCAACCAATGTGTTAATCGAATTGTGAAGGGAACTTGGAAATGATTCTGGTAATAGGATGGGAATCCATTGTATATCCATTGCAAACCCATCGTAAATCCATTGTCGTGCCAAGGAACTTTGGCACGACTGATGAGGAATATACACCTTACTAACTCCTACAACTGTATTCCACCATGGGGAGGAAGTTGGTACAATCACCGCTTCGCTGAGGTAGCTAAGGTGTAGATGATTATCGAAGTCAATAGACATTGCAAGGACATAGCTAGCGAGCCAGGGCGGAGCATATGGTGCCCCCCCCCCATAGGTGGCATATGGTAGCATATGGGGGGGAGGGGGGTCCGTCCCGGGCAGCACGTGCAAGGGGTGGAATCTTGAGATGGTAAACATAGAAAAAAAATTACAATAATAAAAAGTTAACAAGATGAACTTTTCAAGGTTGTAATTGCGTTTATTTTTTTGTCTGTAATACTGTTTTTAAACGGATTTTTCAACTGTAATATTAGCAAATAATATTTTTTTTTAAAAAATAACTTTTTTAAAAAAATTTTTAACTTCCAGAGGGGGAGGGGGGTGGGTTGCACGAGCCAGGGGTGGAATCTTGAGGCGGTAAACATAGAAAAAAAGCACAATAATAAAAAGTTAACAACAGATTTCAAATTTTATTCCAAAATGAGTTTTGAAGGTTGTTATTGAGCTTATATTTTATATCTGTAATACCGTTTTTAAGCGGATGTTTCAACTGTAATATTTGCAAACTAAAAAAAAATAAAATTTTTGAAAACTATTTTTTTTAAAGGGGTTCAAAGTTTATTATATTTGTTTACGGAGCTGATTAATTTAATTTAACCTTTTTTTTATAACCATTGTTTTGAATTATATGTTTTTGTTTTGAAAACGAAAACAAAACAAAATTTTTGATTTTTTTTCATGACGACTCTATATTTTGAGGACTTTCTAGAATTTTCAGGGTTTTCGGATTATGAACATCAAAGGAGTGGGGGGCGGCAAATCTTACGACCACTCCGGGCGGCAAAAATAGATGCTACGTCACTACTTACGAGATATAATGACATAACGGCCAAATATATAAGAACAAGCTCTGCATAAAATAAGGAGTATAATTAGGAAGACTACGGAGTATGTCAACCTCCAGAGTTACCTGCATCACAGTTGAGGTGCAGGTAAGCCTGAGCTAGACCCGAAATCGGGTTGGGTCAGACCCAAAATGTCAATTATTACATTCGGGTCGGATCAAGCTTTTTCTCTCTCTAACGTTTTTTTTAATAAATATTTATTTAGATATATGTATAGTAAAACGATATATGGATAATTAACTATGTAATAATTGTCAGAAAATAAATGATTTAAATAAATTATTAGATTCTTACCCTTTAATGAGTAAATACCACATAATAATTGATTGCACTACTTTAAAATTAGAAAAATACGTAGATATTATAATTATTTGAGCCAATAAACTCTGAATTTTTGAATTATTATAACGACATATTAAAATAAAATTATTGTTTTTTGAGACCTGTTTATGATTAAATTCCAAGGTGACCTGTTGAATGATTATCATTTGTAATTTGATTGTCTAGACATGTTATCTAAAAAAAAAACAGGTTGTTTATCGTAAGCCGGTGTCTAAAGACAGAAGTCGGTTGAAAGCAAGGCGACAGACTTTGGCTGTTCACCAGCGAGAAGAGGGTGGCTTGTGGGGAGGCTCTGTCCTTGGGCGCGAGCACGTCTCCAGCATAAAGATAAACCGTCATCCTCCTTATCTCAACCTTTCACCAGCGCCTTCATCTAGCCTCAAAAAAAAAAAAGAGACTAACTTCTGTCGACTCCTAAACTTATTTACCTTTGAATTAAATATAAAGGATACCAATTTCATTTTCCATTTACAAAAAAAAAAAAATATATACCTAAACGTATTAAGAAACTCGAAGATAAAATTAATTAAATGGTCTATTGTAGTGCTGCTTCTTTTGTTTTTTTTTCAATGATAATTAAAATGTAATCATTATTAAAACAATTAAAAAATTTTGAAATCCAAGAGTAACTAATTAGCAGGATTTGTTATACATAAAAAAATCAAAAATATTAATCTTGATAACATTATTAAAGTAGTCATAAATGGAATGAGAGCGAGAAACGACGCAATCTGTTGCGTTCTCAATTAGACACTTCGTAGTAAACTTCGATAATGAAATTATCACGCTATTTTTGTTGCTTTTAGGAAAGTTAATAAAAATATAGTAAGAAATAGTATTCTAACTTAGTGCAATAAGTTATTATGTGGTATTTACTCATTGTAGGGCAAAAAGCTAATGAAATGGTCTCCAGGTATAAAAATTTTAATGGTATAAACAACGCGTTTCGGACACTTAGTGTTCTTCCTCAGGCATTAACTAATGACTAGCATCATTGTATTTTTTAGTTAATACCTGAAGAAGAACACTACGTGTTCAAAACGCGTTGTTTATACCATTAAAATTTTTATACCTGGAGACCATTTCATTAGCTTTTTGCCCTATAAAAAATAGTGTGTTAAAATGAAAAAAAAATTTTTTTAAGTAGTTACTAAGATTTAAATACTTTTAGATTCTATACATTTAATTTAATTGGTATATGCCGTGAATTTTTATGTATTGTTCTCTATTTCATTTTCTTTATATTCGTTATGTTTATGTTTTATATGCTTAAGTTTATTTAATTTGTGTAATTTAACTTTGTTTGTTTTTTTTTTTTGACTACTTGTTATTAAGTATTGTAAAATTGATAATTCTGAAGATGGTGTAAGAAGCACCAAAACATGCCAAATACAAATTCTACAAAGTTATTGTGATCTAATCTTTAATTTGAACAACTTTCAATTGATGAATAGTTTTCGAAGTTTGGAAACTTTATACATTAACTGCAGTAATTCAGAGTAGAGTATCAATTATCATTCTTATTATTATACATTTAAATCTAATAACTCACTTGCAGTAGCGCAGCAAGGGTTGAGGGGTTGGGGCGGCATTTTGAGGTGGTAAAAACAGAAAAAAATTACAATTATAAAAAGCTAATAAAAAATGTGTACTTTTCTACCAAATTCACTTTTTATGTTTTATGCGTGTAATACTGTTTTTAAACGGGTTTTTTAACTGTAATATATGCAAAATTAAACATAAATTTGGTATAAATTTTTCAAACAAGTGTTTTTAAAGGGTTAAAAGTTTATATATTTATTTATGTATCAATTTAATCTAATTTAACAGTTTTTCTATGATTTGAAATATGCGTTTTTGTTTTGAATAATCTTAACTTTTTCTTTCATGATGACTGCATATATATTTTGAGAACTTACTGGAATTTTGAATGTTATTTTGAAGGCGTAAATTTTATGATCACCCCGGGTGGCAAAAATAGTTGCTTAACCACTGATCAAATGCTTAGTCTGATAACTGAAAATTATACTAAAATCAAGGTAAACACATCTACCAAGTGACTCTTTGGAAGAAAACGGAGTGTTTTAGTTATCAGAGAAACTCAGAATACGCACCATGTGCGTAAATTCATTTTACGACGCACTAAGATTGATTCACCTCCCGAGGGCCAAGTGGGGATCGAACCCCAGACCTACCAGCTCAGAGACGAGTACGTTAACCATTGAACTACCCTGGCCCTCTTCAGAGGACCTTAAAACGTAAACAAGGAAACATATGCGAGTGAAAATCATCCAATTGATTTTTTTCACGTTTTAAATGCTTACAGGGAAGTAAAATTAATAAATATTAACAATATTATAACATAATAATATTCATTTATGTATTGACAGTTCCAAATATTATAAATTAAAAGAAACTTTCTTATATGAAAGTGCTAAAAGTTTAGTTAAAAGGTTATGCAGTTGAAGAAACTAAACACAGACGGTCGTTGGTATTAATCTGGATTGATAGAGATTAGACATTGCAATTTACTGGATTTGCTGGTGATTCCAGTAAAACCTATTTCGTTTCAATATCCATCCAAGCCTAGACCAGCAAAGCGGGTTATTATGAAATAGTATCCCTTTTCTCTGGCAGTAAATTAGTTCGAGATATATCACTTTTTCCTGCTTCATATGTTCATGGCTTGACCATAATCAGTTATAAATCACAATAATAATATTTATACATAAGTTTTAGAGTAAACTATAGATAAACAGTAAATAGAAAAACATACAGTTTCTAATTTTCCATTTAATCGTCAGCAGAAGAAAAGAGATAGGGACATGCATTGGTGTCCCTATCCCTCTCTCTTGCTGACGATTAATCCGAAAATTAGAGACTGGAAGTGTTTTTCTATTTACTGTGTACCTATAGTTTACTCTGAAACGTTTGCTCTCCTTTGTGAATCGTATTCTTGATGATAATATTTATTTATAAGTTCATAGTAAATTCTGATAAGTTTCAATTTTAATAGTTTGTGCACTTAGTTACTATAATTCGTTGCGATGTTGACCAATGGAAGTGGAGTTTACAGGTCCATGCGTAAGGTCCCAGTTGCCCACTGCTCAGCAAAAAGCCTCAGTCGTTCTGCCAATAGGTGTAGAGGTTGCACAGTCCCTCTGTGTTAAATGATGTTTGGCAGAAAACATTAGCCTTCACTTTACAGTGAACTGCTGTTCTCTTTCTATTTCTGATTTTTGTGGTGGTTGGGTGTTGTTGTTTACTATTTTCTGTTACGGATATTGCTAGATTTTTAAATGATACTCTCGGTTGTTTACTGCGAAAAGCAGCCTTCATCTTCATGCCAACAGGGGTATTAGTTACTATATGGTATATATTCATTATTGAAAATTGTGTAAAAGGTTTTGTTAAGAAAACAACGCGTTTCGAACTCTGAGTGCTCTTCTTTAGGTATACAAGGTTTGTCTGCCTTATCACATTCCTATTCTGCCATCTCACAGTCAAAAGATAAACCTGAAGTAGAAAGCTTAATTTGAGAGGAATAACAAACTAAGACTTCGCACACAAAAAGGATTAATTCAAACGATACATTTAGGATATATAGTCAATGATCAAACCACAATAAGAAAATGGGAAAACAAGACTAAGATCTTTCAACCGTAACAAGCGGTCTTCGTCAGAGTCAAAAACCCAACTGAAACACTAGATGCAGAGAACATCTGAATATTAGGACACTAGAATATTAGAATATATAGTGTTCATCATCAGGTGGTATCTATTATACAAACAAAAATATGTTTACTTTTGTATTATATAGTAATGAATACAAGTTGATGATGGACACTAAATGTTTGAAACACCTCGTTTGATTATATCCTATTTCTATGTGAAGACTGTTTATTTGCCTTCTAATCGTCAGTAAATACGACACAATAACTGCTTGCGCTGCTTGAGAGAACACTTCATGTTATTAGTAAAACTTGTTAGTGTATTGTTTATCTAGAGTCTTTTTCCATAATTCTAATAATTGTTTGTTTAATTTCGATAAATTATAATATGTCTAAATAAAATGTGTTATACTTGCATAGGGGGTCAGGCTAGCTCAGTGGTTACGTGCTCGCCTCTAATCTGATAGGACCGGGGTTCGATCCCCACCTGGCCCTCGATTTATTCATGCGGGAGGTGAATAAATCCGAGCACGTCGTCCCTCGGAGAAGGACGTTAAACTGTCGGTCCCGAGCCTGTACGATGGCAGGTACTCGTTAAAGATCCCTACTCTAAATACACTTGAATTAGGCAAAATTTAGGACTCCCACTGTAGAATCAATCTTCATTGTGTGGTATCACAAAGGGCCAATGCTCGGCCTAAGTGAGTTCCCTTGTGGAACTGCCACTGCAACCTAACCTAACCTATACTTGCATAAATATCTTTGAAATAACTTAAAATTAATATTTTAGAAATGAAATGACCAAATAAGTTGAGCACCTTGGTTACCTAAGTGATTGATTTATGATTTTTTAAAAATTTACCGGATATTGTTTTGTTATTGTATTAACAATATCAGTACATTTATTGAGTAAACTACAATATCATTGTGTTTAGAAGTACTAAAATATACGTGCAAACTGTTAGCACCACAGAGGTAAGAAAACATAATTTATTACAAAAGTATGTTTCCTTATTTCGTGGATCCGTGATAATAGCCGTTCAAACGGCTTAATTATTTGACAATTAACGTCTATATTGTATTAGAATTGTTATTATTATTATAATTTTGCAATTAATACCTGTAATCTATATAAGGGAACAGGTGATTAATAAACTCAGTGGTGTGGGTTTACCCAAATTTGGGGGTTACCCAAATCAGGAAAAAACATAACATAAGATTACATATGCTACTAGTAAACTAAATATTCCGTATTAAGCAACTATCTAAATTAACAAAACTAATTTTTTTTAAAAAAAATAGCTACTGGAAGAAAATGTGTAAACTCCCTGTTATACGTATTAGAATTATTAGTAATGAAGTCCATCATACCTCGTAAGATTTCTGTAGAGCTCGACCGGTTTTGGGTCCGTCTGGTTCCCATCATCAACTGACTGTATTTAATTTTTTTTTGCAACCTCCCCGTGAAGTACTGCAGAAGAATAACAAATAATAAATAACCATTTTTATTGTATGCTTTGAAGACCTATGATTGATGCCCATTAAGTTTTATTATATAAATGCGAATCTGTTTCATTGTATAAATATATAAATTTGCAAATAATTTGATATAGTTCTTTTTTAGAAATATAATCTTCTAGTGTTATCATTTTGATTTAACTGCAATGCTATGATGTTTAGAGCTATTAAAGCAGTATTTACCGTTAAATGTTTAGATTGGGTGATCACAAATTGGTAAGACTCTGCAACACGATTTCTATTGAATTACTAACTTACTTTGTAATTATTCTATATCTTTAATTATTTTATATCTTTTTTTTTTTAATAAAACAACACGTTTTTAATGGTTTCAGCCTGTTATGATTGAATAGAAGGTTTGAGAAAGCAGAGCTGGATAAGTCGGAAGTTTCCTATTAAAAAGATATTATCGTTAAACAGTAAAATATAGAACAAAGGAAATCTTTGCTAACAATCTTGCAGGTACTTAACATTGAAAAAGAAAGAATTTACCAAAGGCTTTGAACTGGAATGACTGTAACTAATGTGCAATAGATGTTTTAGCAGAGTCCAACATTTTTGTTTTTTTCTTTTCAAAGTTCTAAGTCACTTAGAATTGTCTTGAAAACTCATTCTGTTTGCTCTATACTCTATGTTGTCTGTTAGTCACTATTTGTTCCAGTCTTGCAAGTGGGATCCAAGTTATAAAACTTAAATTAACTGTATTTGTTTTCTAAACATTAACATTATTTCATCTCTTTAGAAAATAGGGAATTTAATAATTTAAATCTGATACATTTTTGTGCAGCATGGTAGCACAGTGGACTGGGTGCTCGCCTCTGGACTGGTAAATACCAGACTGGTATCCCAGTGGATTGCGTGCTCATTTCTGGACTGGTAGCCCAGTGGACTGCGTGCATGCCTCTGGACTGGTAGATACCAGACTGGTATCCCAGTGGATTGCGTGCTCATTTCTGGACTGGTAGCCCAGTGGTCTGCGTGCATGCCTCTGGACTGGTAGATACCAGACTGGTATCCCAGTGGATTGCGTGCTCATTTCTGGACTGGTAGCCCAGTGGACTGGGTGCTCGCCTCTGGACTGGTAGATACCAGACTGGTATCCCAGTGGATTGCGTGCTCATTTCTGGACTGGTAGCCCAGTGGTCTGCGTGCATGCCTCTGGACTGGTAGATACCAGACTGGTATCCCAGTGGATTGCGTGCTCATTTCTGGACTGGTAGCCCAGTGGACTGCGTGCATGCCTCTGGACTGGTAGATACCAGACTGGTATCCCAGTCGTTTGCGTGCTCGCCTCTGGACTGATAGATCTTGCTTTCCATTCTTACTCTCTACTTCGATTTCTTAAAATAGGAACTGAAAATATCTGAGGATGTCAACCCTCGGAGGAAAGTACGATGTTAGGTACTCGTTAAAAACCCCTGCTCTAAATATACTTGAGCTAGGAAAAAGTTTGGGGCTCCCAATGGAAAATCAACCAGGCAATATTGCTCACCCATTCCTAAAATGGATGTCAAATAATAAATGAGCCACTCTTTACGCCACCTAAACAGAACTGATGTTGAAAGCCTGTAAGTGTGAGCGTTGTAAAACAACCCTTCAATTATTTTCTCCCAATAGTCCACAAAGGCAAATCCTATGACTTCAACATTTTGAAAGGCAAACATTAGCTAAGTGGCCCATCTAAAATAATTTTTCTTTAAAATTAACTAATTATTTTTTGTCACCATAATCTTGTATGGAAATGTACCCATAAAAATTTAGAGTAGGGATTTTTAAAGAGTACCTGACACCATACATTAACGTTCTCTCAGAGAGTTGACGTGTTCAGATATTTTCACTTCTCACGCCAAGAAATCGAAATCTAGAGTAAGAATCGAAATCGGGATCTACCAATCCAGAGTACGCAATCTACTGGGCTACCGGTCCAGAGGCAAGCACGCAATCCACTGGGCTACTGGTCCAGAGGCGAGCAGTCAATCCACTGGTCTACCAGTCCAGAGGAGAGCATGCAATCCTCTGGGCTACCAGTCCTGGACCGACCAATCCAGAGGCAAGCACGCAATCCACTGGACTACCAGTCCAGAGGCGAGCCCGCAATCTACTGGGCTACCAGTCCTGGATCGACCAGTCCAGAGGCAACCATGCAATTCACTGGACTACCAGTCCCGGACGGAGCAGTCCAGAGGCGAGCACGCAATCCCCTGGGCTACCAGTCCTGGATAGACCAGTTCAGAGGCAAGCATGCAATCCACTGGACTACCAGTCCAAAGGCAAGGAAGCAATCCACTGGATTACCAGTCCTGGATCGACCAGTCCAGAGGCGAGCACGCAAACCCCTGAGCTACCAGTCCTGGACTACCAGTCCTGGACCGACCAGTCCAGAGGCAAGCACGCAAACCACTGGACTACCTGTCCAGAGACCAGTTCGCAATCCTCTGGGCTACCTTGACTTACAAAATTGTATAAAAGTTCTCTATTCTCTAAAGAAACGAAATAGTGTTGATTAGACAACAAATAAAAGTGTTTTGTCACTTTGATGCCGTCCGCAAGACTTGAACAAATAAAGACTAACATCCACTTTTGGATTTTGTTGAGTGATATTTATTATCCAATGTGGATATCTTAATAACAGGACTATCTCAAGTCTACTAATCAACTCATACACTTGTGCTTCATACAATGTTAAACACACAGGTCTTAATGAAGGTGTGTGCATTTCAAGCGAGAACCTTAATAGATTTATGAATAATGAATCAACGATTAATCCTTTACTTTATGGATAATTTAAAGGGTTACTTATTAATAATTATTATATAGTGTCTTCACTTTAAAATATCATATACAGTGTATGCTAATGAACCGAATCAGTAGCAGGAGAACCGATTACAAACAAAATCAATTTACGATAAAGTAGGACAAAGTTAATCTATTCAAACAGGCACACTTCAAATTAGAAGCACACTAATTTGAATTGATTTCAATATCAAACCATTTATTAGCCAGCCAACATTACAAATGGTCTAGCTAAACAATTAGATTAGTGACTTTAATTAGTGCTTAAAATTTAATGATCAATACGAAGTAGACTTGTAATTGATAATTAACAGTATCTTTACAACAGGAAGATCAATATTAATCAAGTGTAATCGGCTGAAGTCGTTTACAGATTTAAATAAGGGTTGTCTGCCGCTCAGTTATTTGACACCGGTATTTGAGTCCCAAGATGGATTTCACTATGAATATAATGCTTTTTATAGTATACTAGACTACCAGTGACCCTTTATGTCACTCAGAAATTATAACAATAGGTACTATTGAAATTAATTCACTGAACGTGATTGTCAGGGATAATTTTATTTGTTGTTTTTTGTTATTAAGGCACGAAAACAGATTATTATATGGTCCAAGCTTTTGATATAGTATCCTTAACTTAATTTAAGATATATACAGCCATAAGTATATTTAGCAAAATAAAAATCATTTAAAAATTTATTTTATCATATTAATAAATAAAACATCAATTCAAGTTATATAAACAATGAAATATATTTAAAACAAACAAAACTTGAAAACTGAAATATTCAATTTATTTAACCAACATAAAATAATATTAATGAAAGGAATGTGTCTTTATAATATTGCCTTACAACATTCGTATTTTATCTGACAGTTGTGTTCAAGTTAGTTTCTAAAATTATTCATTTTTAACCTCTAATGTAGTAGTTTATTATATATTTGTTATAATTTGTTATAATACATTGCAGTACTGTCATGAGCGAGCACGCAAGCCTCTGGGCTACTCACGCACCATTTAGGACTCCCAATGGAATAGAATCTTCATTGGCTATCATTGGCTTATGTGTGTTCCTTGTGAGACTGCCACTGCAACCTAAATTTTCTTCAGACCGTATAAATACATTGCAAAATTATAAAAAATAGTCGGCAATTTTCTAAATTGTCTACTAATATACGTATTTTTTAGAGGACAATGTAGATTTATTTAAATAATCGTTGTAAGGTACTAGGTTGGATATGGGTGTAGTCCCAGGTTTTATATGTATTTCATTAAGTTAAACGTTTGCGGGGTTATAATTGATTCGGAAGTCTAATAACACATCAAATCCCTAGAACTGTTTGGTTTAAACATATCAAACGAAGAAAGAAACACTGTGATTAAGCATTCATATCTGCAATACAAGCTCAAGAAAAAACTATAATCTCAATTTAATATTAAACATTTTGAACAAAAACCCAGAAATAACATTTTAATATAATATCTTATTTTACACAATAGATGTCCGCGATAATTGCAAGATATTACTACAAATATAATTTTTTTTTTATAAAAAAACATAAACTTTCCTACCGTTAAGCCGACTAATTCTCAATGACCTTCTAATTCCTGTTTGTTGCGGTTTTGACTGCCAAACTGCACACTAAGGTAAATAATAAATTATAATAAGTTTAAATATGTAAATTTATAATCTGACTTTTATGATGCAAATGAAAAGATCAAGGAAATTTTAAAGCTTTAAATTTTTTTTTAAGATAATTCAAAAAAAAGGTTTAATTCGAAGCGAAGGTACTTCAAAAAATGATGGTTTAAATATAAAAGAAGAATATATTGAATATAATTCAAACTTCGTCAATAAAATGATATTGATTTCATGATAATTAGAATAGAGTTAAAGAAAGAAATCATTAATAGGAGTATATGACAAGAGAAATTTAATAATGCTGAAATTTTAATATAGATTCATAAGATAAAAATTGTATAATCAATTGAAATGTTCACGTGGCATTTACACAAATGTACAGCCATACACACACATACACACAAACACACACACACACATACACACACACACACAAGATCTCACTTTCTGAAGGTGCTTGTACATTTTACTGACTTAAGTATATTATTCAAATATTTATTGTTATGATAACGAGGTTAAGAACACTATACTTAAAAACAACGTTATATGTCTCAAGTTTTGTATACAGGTATAAAGATTATATACCTATAAGATTATATACTTAAAAACAACGTTATATGTCTCAAGTTTTGTATATAGGTACAAAGATTATAGTAAATATCACCGTAATTCAATGGCCAAAAGGAAATGTAGTATTTTGTTGAAGCATATTGAAATAAACTATGATTAAAAAAAAACAGAAACTTACACACAAAATAACACATTAAGTACCAACAACACCTCACTTGTGTACTTAAATACGTATAATACTGAGGAGAAAAGTACTTCTGTTTTTCTTTTTCTGTTTTATTAAAAAGATAAACAGATATTGGCATGTTTATCGTATTTTACGATTGACATGTACAAATTTTTACAATTTAATCATAATGGAAGACAAACGTTTCAGAGTATACCATAGGTACACAGTAAATAGGTACACACTTAAATTATCAAATTTTTGGTTCAACCGTCATCAGGAGAGATGAGATGCCACTTGTGAAGCAACGGTTGGAGAATTTTTAGAAATGTATTAAAATGACATCCTATGCTGACATTCGCAAAAACAATTTCTTTATTAATATAGCAGTGCATCACTATGTACAATAACCAGCCATCAACGATTCTTTTTACATCTATAGTGGATGTAGTAATTGGCAGTCCCAGGTCACTTACCCACTGCTACATAACTGTAGTACCACTTGATTGTGGGGTTAGTTTATAAATATTTATACTCTTTTATTTGGTTAATAGGTTTACATTATTTCGTGGTCGTTTTTTACTATGAACATAACACACAAGGATATGTACATACACAATTGTTTAAACCGACTCCCTAGCGTGTAATAACATCAGCCGTTGACCGGCTTTTTGTTTGTTCGGTGATTCAACAGATTCCTTACTGGGATTCCTAAACTTTGCTTAACTCAAGTGTATTTCAAGCAGGGATCTTTAACTTTGTACATGACATCGTACAGGCTTGCAATGGACGACTAAACGCCCTCTCCGAGGGAAAAATATTCAGATTTATTCACCTCCCATGTAAATAAATCAATGGTCAGGTGGGTATCGAACCCTGGACCTACCAGTTCAGAAGCGAGTACGTTAACCATTCAGCTAACCTGACCCCTTACATAACACAATGTAAAAACATCAGATATTGAGAAGTTTAGAAGTCTGACGAGTCCTTCATCATAGATAAGTAGCATATCTTGTAACATCGTTACATAGTTGTATTTAATTATGCAATATCTCATTAAGCCGGGTTTTATTTTTTACGTTTTTTTTCCCCTTTACCAGGATATTACAGATTTGAAATTCTCATTAAATCAACGAAATAGGTTTATGATTTTTAAGTTACGACTGTTATAAAGTGTGCTTATATAAGATAAATTTATTTATATTTTTTTTTTTGTATCCCAAAGCAATCTATTTCAAGGGTAAGGTTAAGGCGTTGTTATGATTAATTTTCAGAATGAATTAAAAAAAAAAAAAGGAAAAAGACAAGTAATTTAAGATTATAATCTGTAGGGATTCAGAATGGTTTAGGGACCTTGATAGAAATGAAAGTGTGTTGGGGAGGGCGCGGAGAAGAGAGACACCAAGGTTGGGCTGAACGGGACAGAGGGTAGATAGAGACAGTGCGCGGAGGGGACAGGTGAAGGGAGGCCCGGCCTGCGTACAGTTCAAGGCCTTTGGGCTTGTGGTCTCAATCCATCGCTCACATCGACATGCATTCCTCGGCCTATTCCCAAACCGGTAGTGTTTAATATTATCCCTGGAATTAAAGAAATACGGGATGAGTACACTGCAGACATGGTCACACTCATATGCATATGGTCACACTCATATGCACATGGGCACACTCATCTCAACATGTCTAGAGTATTTATACCAGGTTTAAGTTTTATTCATCTCACTCCGAACTAATATATATATATACATATATAATCGCTCTCCGTACTTCGACATGAGGAGATATCTCTCACTTCGTCCTCTCTTCTAGTCTACTCCTGATGTCGAACAACAATTAAAATATTGAGAATATATGAGCCGTTTATTTTGAAAGTGGCCTAATTCCATTTTCCAAAAAAATTTAGCTAGCTATTTAAATAATTACATTTTTACGTTATCTTTACCTTTTGCAGCAAATTGTACAAAATTTATTTAAAATTACTAAGAATTTTTATAACAAAAATTAATTGATAAATAAAATGACAATATTTTTAAATTTTGTAAAACGCAAACCCTTAAATATCTCGATTTTAACATAAATGGAATTAGGCCACTTTCAAAATAAGCGGCTCATATATATGATGAAACCACAATTTGAAATGGGAAAACAAAACTAAGATCTTTCAACCGTAATAAGTTTATGTATATATATATAGTTCAATATACACAAAAAAACATAGAGAAATCAACAGAACACACTTACAGTCTCTAATTTTCGGTTTGAACCGTCTTCAGGAGAGATAAGAGAGGGAAACCAAGCGCACTGGTTCAGAGACGGTTGGAAACCGTCTTGTTACAGAGGGTCTCCAACCGTCTCTGAACCAGTGCGCTTGGTTTCCCTCTCTTATCTCTACTGAAGACGGTTCAAACAAAAATTAGAGACTGTAAGTGTGTTCTTTTGATTTATCTATGTTTCTTTGTCTATATTGAACTATATTTGTCCGTTTTGGATCGTTTTTCCAACGAATAAGTATGTATATATATATATTAGTAAATACTACATCAGCTTCTGTATTCAGCATGAAGAACAACAGAAAACATCTAAAAAGAGAAAGACAGATGCAGAAATGTAGATGTCGATTACTGGAAGATAGAAGACAAATTTACGATTATGTGCTTTTTACTGTGATAAAATAACTTACAGTTCATAATTTCACGATTTAAATTAACTACTATTTCGTGAAGCATTGTTTGATCTAAAAGTTTAAAAAAAAATAATGTGAAATGATAGGTAAGCATACCTGCATAAGTGACTGATCAAGGTCAATATGTAATCAAGTAGGAATATACCATTTTTTGTAATATTAGGTTTTATAAAGATATGTGGGCTTTGATGACATCACAAAAAAGAAAAAACTTGGTTTCCAATAGATGTTGCAGAGATACGATTGTGTAATTGACGACGTGTTTCAGATTTGTTTGGTACCATTTCTGTTTAGAATAATTTATCCTGAATATTTTGTTTTAAATTCTTTTCAATTTTATTTCTAATGAATTTTCGCAATTTTATATAAAAAAAAGACTATCTGAAATGAGAATGTATTAACAACACTTATTTTATTAATAGGGGCTTATAAATAAAGGGATAGTTCATGTAAGTTGATGTGAAAACAAAAATGAATATTGTAGAGTAAAAAGCTAATGAAATAGTCTCCACATATAGGAAAACTATTTCATTATCTTTTTACCCTACAATGAGTAAATACCACATACTCGTAATTACTGATTGCACTACCTTAGGAAGAAAAATACATATATCATTGCTCAACTAATACGTGTATTACACATAATACATTTTAAAGTAGACTGATTCATGCAGTTTTAGAATATAACAAGCTTTTTGTTTGTTATCAAATAAATAAATGTAGGTAGGTTGCTTCGGTGCACATTGCAGACAACCTATTACAAGCAGGGCTTGTTAATGCTGGGGTTTTGACCCAAATCTGGTGTTCCGCATTTTTTTTTCTTTTAGAATTTTGATAAAATCTGGGGTTTTCTGTCCTATATCAGGGCTATTCAAATTTTTTAGCTGATCCTACAAAAACTCTGCTTGAAAACGTATCAAAAACAAATAAAATGTTTCAAATGTAATAAATTATAGAAATAATATTACATTTATAGAATTAATTTCATTTTAGAATGAAACTCCATAGTAGGGTAAAAAGTTAATGAAATGGTCTCCACATATAAAAATTCAATGGTATAAAGAACGCGTTTCGAACACGTAGTGTTCTTCCTCACCTGTGGATGGTGTTCGAAACGCGTTGTTTATGCCATTAAATTTTTATATGTGGAGACCATTTCATTAACTTTTTACCCTACAATGAGTAAATACCACATAATAAGTGATTGCACTACATTAGAATGAAACTCCATATCCTGTTTCATCTTTCAGTTGAAATAAAAAAAAAGCTTGGAGTTAATTATTTCATAAAATTCCATCTTGAAAAGTATCAAACCAAACTAATTTACCAAAATTTATCTTTTTAGTTCAAAGAATTTTTTCAGGGATGAATTGTGTTAAAACAAAACAAACAAGTTTTCTGAAATTAGAAATAGTAAGATATAGAGGTATGAAATACTGTTAAGTGCAAAGAGCAACATTGATTGTACTACTTGGCAATCAGGAAAAGAACTAATACGAGCTAGGGAAAGTGGACCAATAAGTCAAAGATATTTGGAGAAGCAGAAATTATGAAGAGATGCTTTATGTTTAACCTGAGCAACTGAAGAATAAGACTCAGAATAATTTAATAACAAATACGAGTAAAATCAGTAAATACATTTCTTTATTACTGATCAAACCAAAATATGAAATGGGGAAAAAAGACTAAGATCTTTCAACCACAACAAGCAGTCTTCGTCAGAGTCAAAAACTCAACTGAAACACAAGATGCAGAAACATAATACTCTTCCCTCAAACCCCTTTGAACCTCTCACTATGATGTTCCTGAATCTTTTGTTTCAGTTGGGTTTTTTGACTCTGACGAAGATCACTTGTGGTTGAAAGATCTTAGACTTTTTTCCCATTTTTTTTATATTATTTTTAAAATAATATGTGTATTATAATATCTTAGGTTTTAAGTTATAATCAGGGGTTTTTTTGAGCCTAAGGCTAGGGTTTTGGTGAAATTTTCAGTAGCAGCTCTGATTACAGGTGAATTTCTTCTTGCACTTAACGGAAATTATGCTTTTAAGAATGTTAAGCTCCCCTGGACATTAAATTAAGTTTTAACTTTACTAACAGCAAGAGATTTGTTTTGGTGTCAAAAGCTCATGCACTAGGAGCCCAGTCAGAATATTTATATTTGTCAAAAATCACGATTTTTTAAACTAACTGATAGAAAACTCGGTGTATTTGAAGATAAAATCTTAACCCCATTGACAAATCTCATTTTACCAAAGAGGGATCATCATAGACATTATAATCCTTTTACTGCTTCAAATATATCCTTTAAAAACCAAGCTCATAAAAACATCTAACTAGAAAATGTTTCATAAATCCCTATTACTATTTATTCTAATCAGCTAAAGTCAAATAATAAAAAATACTTAAATTGATTTTGTAAAACCATATTTCCTTTATACAATTTTTACAACTTCCTTTATTCTAAAAGTGATCGTTAAAATATCGCGTAAAAAGGACATAACTAGGAGAAAGTCAGGATTCAATTTGCTCAAATAACTATTTAAGAATCCGATGTTTTAAAAGGAATAATGACTGCATTATTGGGAAATACTTGATTGATCCGTCATTTTTTGAAAATGGGATGTAAAGTGATATTTACTTTAGAAATTATGGATGACTGATTTATAAATATACCCCAATAACTCATATCTATCTAAGTGGAAACAATCATTTGATTGTTTAATGCAAGGATGCCAAAATTTTTATACGATTAAAACCTTCATCAGCGATGACTTTCAATTTGTGTGCCTCATGCAACATATGTGAAATATTACTACACAACATCTTTATTCCAAGTTATAAAAAACGAAACAAAAAAATTCCAAATATTATTTGTAAAAATCATCAGAATTTTGTGGCAAATTGGGATATTTTATTACAATAATTTATCAATAATTCTAAAGTTTTTACTATGGGGCACCAAAATATTTTGGTTACGTTAGATTGCCGCGGCAGTCCAAGGAGAAATATTATCAAAAGGGATCTTTATTCCAAGTTACAAAAAATTTTTTTAAATTATTTGTAAAATTAATTATCCATTTTTTTCGACATTTTATTAGAATAATTAAATTAATTCATTTCTGATAATTTATCAAAAATCTTACAGCTTTTATTATTGAAACGAAAATATATGTTGGACCTTAGTTTAAGCACATTACAATAACAAAAAAAATTTCAATTTTATTTCTAAAAATTAATATCCATTTTTTTTTTTTTTTTGACAAATTGAGTATTTTATTAGAATAATTATTTCATTTCTGATAGATAATTTATCAAAAATATTACAGTTTTTATTATTGAGACCAAAATATTAGTTGGATTTTAGTTTAAGTTAGATTAGGTTAGGTTGCAATGGCAGTCCCACAGGACACACACGTATGCTGGACATTGGTTCTTTGTGATATCACACAATTAATTCTACATTGGGAGAGCTAAATTTTTGCCTAACTCAAATCGGGGCTAGATTAGCTCACTGGTTAACGTACTCGCCTCTAAACTAGTAGTCCAGGGTTCGATCCCCACCTGGTTCTCGATTTATTCACGCAGGAGGTGAATAGATATCTGAGTATACGTTGTTCCTCGGAGAGGACGTAAAGCTGTCGGTCTCGAGACTGTACGATGTTATTTAGATCTTTAATGAGTACCTGACATCGTACAGTCTTGATACCGACGGCTTAACGTCCTCTTCATTGCCATTGGGGTAACTCAGTCCCCTTTTGTATCTTAAAACGCTTCTAATAAAGGGAGATGGACGATAAGATATCAACGATTTTATATTATAAATTCTAAAATACTCCCAACATTTTGGAGAGATAATAATATTTCATCACATGAAGTGGGGTAGAAATTATCAGTGAATCGGGAGATTTTCCTATAAAGAAGCTATTACTGTATTGATATAAATGTTAATAGAGATAAAATAGACAGCAGTGCCTCTTTTCTTTTTCTTTCTTCCTTTTGAATAGGATTCAAATTCTGATAGAAAACTGCACCTCTGACGATGATTCCACAAGAAAATATTGAACTTTCTAATAATTCTACTTTGAAAGTCCTATATTTTGCCTAATCAAGTCTACTTGGAGTAGGGATTGATAGGGAACGAATTGGTAGCGCTGTTGACAAAAGAACGTTTAACTACTATTCAAATAAAAAAAATACAATTGAATATTAGGAGTAAACTATAAATCATCAGAGTGTACGCCTCGATTATTGGGCATTAAATGAATTCCTGTTATAGTTAAGAATAGCTACTAGGCCTTCATTTACCTGTAATTAAGTACCCAATTAGGGCTATAGCTCAGTGGTTAATATTATTCGCCTCTGAACTGGTAGTTCGGGGTTCAATCCATACCTGGTCCTCGATTTATTCACGCAGATCTGAGTACATCGATTCTCAGAGAAGACGTTTAGCCGTCGGTCCCGAGCCTGTACGATGTCGGGTTACTCGTTCAAGATCCCTACTCAAAATGCACTTGAGTTAGGACAAAATTTAGGGCTCCCAATGTAGAATCTGTAGAATCACCGATCAAACAAAAAGCTGGTAAATGGTAAAAGCTGATTATATCACCCGCTAGAGGATCGGTTTAAACAATAAAAAAAGAACTAACCGATTTCACGGACTTTTTTCTCAATCTGCTAACAACAAGTCAACCTAACAAACACCCTCCTGTTCAGAACGTCGCAATTTGTTAAACCATACGGCCTGTTAAATATCCTTTATTAATATCATAGCAATATTTTAAAAATACGTTAAATTTTTGCACAATTTGAAAACTTGAATCTATTATTATATCTCGATATAGGTTCATTATTAAATTATGTTAATTTTATATTCTTAATCATTCTAAATAGAAAAAAAATATTTTCAATCTCTAAATTAACGATTTTAGTTAAACTCCTAGTATTTATGATATATTCAATAATATAATTTTAAGTTTATATTTAAGAAGCTTATTATACTTAAGCTTCTGGATATACTTTCGTTTTAAATTATGTTAACGATATATTCTTTCTTATTCTAAAAAGAAAGTTGTTTTTGTTAACTGTAAATTGACGCCTTTACTTTCACAATTGTATTTATGATGTATTAAATGTGTGTATTATTATGAGAAAGGTCCTATTTAAATTCAAACAGAAAAAAACAAAATGCCAACAAACCAAATTCGTTTATCTGAAACTAATTTTGAAATTTTGAACTGGATTTTAAACAAGAGAACAAATTTAAATATATAAAGTAAAATTTCCTAGAATCAAAATAAAATTGATTAGAAAATGAAAAAAAAAAACATTTTTCATTGTAGGGTAAAAATCTAATGAAATGGTCTCCACATATAAAAATTTTAATGATATAAACAACGCGTTTCGAACACGTAGTGTTCTTCCTCAGGCATTAACTAAGGATGAGTGCATCTGAATAAGACTTATTAGAGGCACTCATCCTTAGTTAATGCCTGAGGAAGAACACTACGTGTTCGAAACGCGTAGTTTATATCATTAAAATGTTTATATGTGGAGACCATTTCATTAGATTTTTACCCTACAATGAGTAAATACCAAATAATAACTGATTGAACTACATTAGAATTAAAAACATTTTTTTTTATCTCGAGAAACTCAATAGTATAAGAGATAAAGGAGGATTATAGAAACCAAGAAGGTTTATTTAATAAAAAAAATATAAGAAAAATAAAAAATAGAATAATACGCTGATGCAATTAATATATTTTATATCAAACCATTTACAACACATACTGTGGTACATAAAATGATGCATTCCTGATTTTATTGAGAATAAGGAATCTTTGTTTTGCTTTTTCTTTTTTTTTAGTGGTTTCATATGATGCCATTTTCTGAGGAATAGAAGAAAAAAGAAAAGTAAAGTTAACAGGACAATTTATGGCGACGTTTGAACTGTCATTTGTATAAGAAATATTCGAGTCTATTGAAATATTATTTGATTTATCCTTATTTCGCTCAAGGAAATTTATCACTGTCTAAAGATGAATCCGAGAGAAATGGTATCCAATTTTTTTTTTTTAGAAAAGTTTAAAATATGCATTTTTTTTTTCTTAGGAGACTAATTTAGTTTCTTTTGATATGTGCGGCATTTTCGGTTTGTTGAGATGGAAGGAATGCGGGTCAAGTTGACTTCGGCCCAAGAACAAAGGACAAAATCAGTAGGTGTTTGTTATTCGGGTGAGTACTACACAGACTGAGGCTCCAGGGTTTTGGTAATCAAGACACGAGGCATTAGGAAAGCTGGCCTATACCCAACAACAAGGGTTTGGTCCGGTCGGTCCATCTCGCTATAGCTTCCGCCTTACGCATCCACGAAGTCATCCTCTGATTTATAACTTGCTGACTCTAAAAGAACTTCTTCACTTGGATTCAATCCAACCCTTAACCATAATAACAACTAACGTTACTAATTTCATTAAGCCATTAAATCACACATTTATGTTGCAAAAAGTAGCAATTATTCAAAAAAAAAAGTTAACTTTACAGCAGTTTGCTTCCAATGTTATTTCAAATATGAAGTAGAAAACAATCATCAAATAAAAATTTATACCTTTAGAAAAAATGTCTGCTGCGCTTATCGAGCAACTTAAAAAACTTGTCGCTACGCTCATTAGAACCGGAATGATTAATAGTCTTCAAAAATTTGTAAGTGTTATATATATATATCAATGATCAAACCACAATAAGAAAATGGGAAAACAAGACTAACATCTTTCAGAGTTGGGTTTTTGACTCTGACGAAGACCGCTTGTTACGGATCTTAGTCTTGTTTTCCCATTTTCTTATTGTGGTTTGATCATTGCTTGTTATTTCATGTGTTTATGTGAAATCTTTATATATAAATATGCATTTAAAAACTTTATGTCTGATTCCACATGGTTTAACATTGTCAAATATTTTTCTAAATTTCGAAATCTTTTCTTCAATTCAGGGTTCAACTTAAAAATTAAATCACCATATTTCTTTGAATTTTTATTGAACATGTTTCGGTGTTTTCTTAATATTGAAGGACTGCTCCCAACTTTTACTAATATTATGAAGGACTGCTCCCAACTTTTACTAATATTAGAGTTAAATCAAGTGGAATCAGACATAAAGTTTTTAAATGCATGTATTCAAGAAGGACTGCTCCCATCTTTTACTAATATATATATATATAATTTGAGTTAGCTTCAGCTACTCAAGGGGACTACTTCTGCCCGATGACGACGACTGTCAAAATATCGTTGTGAGTCTTTTGTGTGTGTCTTTATATATATATATATATATATATAATAAATAGTCTACACCGGACAAGTAAATAACTAAAAAAACAACACATAAAAAACGAGAACACTTACTGGATCAATATTTCTAACCAAAGTTAGTCATCAGGAAGAGAGTAGAACGGAACAAGAAGAGGTACGTACGTGCGTTCAAGACTGCAGGTAGAAGGCGACTCACCCACAGTGTTGAACGCACGTACCTCTTCTTCTTCCCTTGTACACTCTTCCTGATGACAAACTTCGATTAGAAATATTAATCCAGTATAAGCTACTTTCTTAATATATTTTGTTGTAAATTAGTGTTAAATTTTTTTTTTTATAAAAAAGTCGCTTTCTAGTCTTGGAACGGATTAAATTCATTTATATTATTTTTAATGTAACAACTCGTTTCGGATCTCGTACAATTCAGTTTTCCAATGGCCTTTTAAGATTTTTAAACTGGAATATATCAATATTGTTGAATGTGTAAAATGTATAATAAATTTTTTACTAAATATTTAAAACTACTTTAGATTCCAAAGTGTTTATTATTTTTTTCTTATTTATTGCCGTTATGAAGGATATTATTTATTTTAATAGTAATAACTATGCAAGTGAGATCGATAGAATGCCTAAAGCTGGTTATGTGTTTGCATACATTTCAATACATAATACTATACTACCATAGTTGTTTTGTAAAGTGTTTTAAAATATTGCGGGTCACTGAAATATTAATAAATGCCTACTTCATATATAAATATCCTTTGTAGTTCAGCTGGTTACATGGATAGGTCAAATAGGAACAAACTGCCTAAGTCCATTTTGATTCAAGGCTAGGGCATACGTTAATATTATCTTGAAAATCGATTTTGTAAAAATAATTTAACAGATAGTGTTGAAAAATAGCTGGTTTTGGCTATCCATAATTGTGTTATGACTGATTTTTTTTATTGCTTACCCAGTGTGGGCTGGGTAGTAAATTAAATAGCTACATGTGGGACAATTTAGGAATTCAAGATTAGGTGTGACGAAAGATTAGTGATTTGGTGAGATTCAAAGGTCCTTGGAAGCTTTTGGACTGGTGCATTTGGATTAGGTTTATCTCAGAAAAATCAGTCACGGACCTGCAGCAGCACATACGGGATAATTAACTCTGAGGATTAGAGGTCAGCGGCAGTTACACATCATGCAGCCGGCACTTTGCCAAAAAATATTACCCTGCGTGGGTACCCAATCTAACGGATTGCCTTAAACAGGCTAAACGTTTTGTTAATCTGACTGCATCTATACGACCTAATATTACGATATTTCTATTTAAGTTAACTAAAACAATAACAATAGTTTTATTATTTTTATTATATCGTTAACTTTAGTCTGAGGTAATGTTTAAAACGTTCCAGGTTAGAGTCCTAGAAGAAAAAGGGGATGTTTTAGTTGGTAGTCTGCTTTACCTGGAAATCCAGCACAATGTGCGTAAATGTATTTCACATAGTTACACCCCTTCCTCAAAAAAAAAAACTTAACTATGAACAAATACTCCAAACATCAGTTATTTAAAATAATTAACTTTGATAAGATAAAAATTGTGAACTATAGTGCTTAAGTTAATTACGAAAGAGTTTGAAAATATAATGCATAGGACTCTTATACTAGTAAAAACACAATATATTCCTATGGACTTATTAATAAGATAAATAATGCAAACGAATTAAAACGAAGGCAGCACACAGATAGACAAATGAATAACACACTTCTATACTTCGACGATCGTCGTCATCAGGAGGCGAATAGTCCCGCAAGAAGGCAGAGCAGCGTCTCCATTCTGCGTGACCCTTCCTCTCCTGATAACGACGATCGTCGAAGTATAAAAGTGAGTTATTCCTTCGTGTATCTGTGTGCTAGCTACGTTTTAATTTGTTTTTATTTAAAAGTCCGCTGGTTCCTTTCATTTAATAACTAAGTATACAATAGTTCATATTTTGATATTTGGACCTCGTAATGGTAATGGTCCTCGTGCGGGGAGGGGGGGGGGGGGTGGTTTTAAGTTAGCTCAGTGCAACGTGCTCACCTCTGAACTGGTAGGTCCGGGATTCAATACCCACTCTGGCACTCATTTTAATTATGTGGGAGGTAAATAAATCTGACCACGTCATCCCTCAGGGAGGACATTGAGTCGTTGGTCCCAAGCCTGTACGATGTCAGGTACTCTTTAAAGATCCCTACTCTAAATATACTTGAGTTAGGTAACTTGTAAGACTCCCAACGTAAAGTGAAACTTCATTTTGTGACATTACAAAGGGCCAATGTTTGGCCTAAGTACGTTACCTTGTGGGGACTGCAACCTAACTTAACGGTCCTCGTTAGATAGAGGATGAGGTGAGAAAAATGGATATATGACTTTGGGTTAAGAACGTAGGGGAAAGAGAGTTGCTTTAAAGAGTAGTAAATAGCAAAATAGAAGAAAAAACTCATATAGAACCAGATGAACGTAAGCGAAAACAAATGAACAATTCTATCCCCCACATTTCTATAATACATATGAAAAATATTGATGCTGGCGATCATAAATAAGAATAAACTAGAATATAAATCACTGATAGGGGGCCAGGTAGCTCAGTGGTTACGTGCTCGCCTCTGAACTGATAGGACCGGGGTTCGATCCTCACCTGGCCCTCGATTTATTCACGCGGGAGGTGTATAAATCTGAGCGCGTCGTCCCTCGGAGAAGGACGTTAAACCGTCAGTCCCGAGCCTGAACGATGTCAGGTACTCGTTAAAGATCTCTACTCTAAATACATTTGAGTTAGGCAAAATTTAGGACTCCCACTGTAGAATCAATCTTCATTGTATGGTATCACAAAGGGCCAATGCTCGGCCTAAGTGTGTTCCCTTGTGGAACTGCCACTGCAACCTAAATCACTGATACTTAAAATATTTGATCCGATGATAACTATTTCATGTATAATAACAATCAAATAATTAAACAGAATGAATAAATAAGTAAGGAATATGATCTATGCCACAGTAATATGATTGACTGCGCAGTAAAAATGGAATAGTTAATTATATTAACAATATATTTGTTTATCAATCGACAAATTTAAATATGTTTAATATTTTATATATCGACAAAGTTTATTACATTTTTTTTAATAAACACATAAAAAAAGAAAGAAACTAGTTAATGAATAAGAACTACAATGCAGATTATTATCAATTTGCATGGATAGATGAAATGTACTGGGAAATACTGGATTTCATAGTTAACTAGCAATGTAATCTGAAAAGTTATAGTTTTCCGTTTTCAGTAAAAAAAACAATCCATCTGGAGATAATCTTTGACAAATTCAGAATATATATGAACTAAAAAAATTATAACTTATTTTTGTTATTTCTTTTTATATTACTTTTTTTTAATATTTGTTGATATTATATTTTTAATCTGCAGAAGGAACGAAAAGTATTTCTTTACGTCTTGTTTTCAGGTAGTAATGGAAGACATTTTAATCCGCGTAATTAAAAACGAGACAATAATGAAAAAAAAAAAGACAGGGGAATAATGAAAAGAACAAGGATATAATCCAGGTTGTCCAACCTAATTATTTTGTTGATAACAATTTTTTGATATAAAGTGAAATGAGATCGCGAAAAGTTAGGGTGGCAAGCCTGTCTTTTAAATCCTAGCTGTATGGCTAATTATTCTACTTGGTTTTGTTTAAATTTTTTTTTACCTTTCTTAAACCTTCATTTTCGAATATTAAGAGCTATTATTAGTTGTTTTTAAATTAATTAGCTCTTAATAAATTAGCCTTTTCTTTATATATTTTATACTAAATTTCATTTTATATATAGTTATACAAGTTTAATTATATATAATAAGTGACTACAATACTATAAGACAAGGGTTCTTAATCTTGGATGATTCTAGACCCCCAATGGATTTTCTGGGGATATACGACTTAATATACCCCAGATATTATTTTTTTTATATCTTTAACCGCTTTTTGTGGTTGAACGATCTTAATCTTTTAAATCATTAGTTGTGCAGTCTGTAGTTGTGTGGTATTTACTCATTCTGAGGTAAAAAATGGATAAACCAACAAAAGTCTCCACACAAATGAAGTTTTATTCAACAGCAACAACGCGTTTCGAACACTTTGTGTTCATCATCAGGAAGACACTATAATAGAAATTATATCTAATCAGTTACAAATATAGAGTAAAATAATAAAATTCGATTAAGAAAATTCAAGACATAGTCTTTTAGGCGTCAATGTTATGATACCATACCCTCTTGACTTAACTGTTGGAATATTTATTACCAATCCTGTTATTTGCCAGTATGCCTTACAAATATGTCTCAAGTGCTTTAATTACTCTCTCAGATTATCTGTTTATTTGATAAATTATATTGATATTTATTAAATGTACATTCTAGAGCAGAAGGGACCAAACTGTTACACCATGCGTCAAATTTTTAACCAAGGGTTTAACAGATGAGGCATAAAGCTCTTATAACCCAAAGTCTTCTTATCTTGTTTATATTACATTGTTTTTCATTGTAGGGTAAAAATCTAATGAAATGGTCTCCACATATAAACATTTTAATAATATAAGCAACGCGTTTCGAACACGTAGTGTTCTTCCTCAGGCATTAACTAAAAAATACAATGACACCAGAGAGTTATTTATAGTACAAAGTAAATAAATACTTTAATAACTGATTGCACTACATTAGAATTACATTGTTTTATATATGATTGTTATATGTTCATAATATTAAGTTAAAGAAAATACATAAAAGCATTACTACATAAAGCTAATATTTTACGCACCTCATGAGACTTTTAAGGCTATTTTGGCTTTAAATTCTTGGAGTTAAATTTGTAACTGAGAGCAGCAATGTATTCTACCAATTGGAATCCATCAGTAGCGACTTCCGTTATACTATTTTAATAAGTATAATGACTGAACATGCTTGTACACATCTATATGTCGTTCTGAAACGACATAAAAAACTCAGGGGCAAATTTTCTTAGTTCAAGAAAATCTTGTCAGGGGAATGATAATTTTCACAAAATGAAAATAGATTATATACTATCTTGCTTGATTAATGAAGCATATCTGACCTGGAAGCGGATTAATGAGAAGAAAAGAACGTTTAATTCATTTTTAATTAATTTAATTAATCTTAATTCATCTTTATCTCAAGCGTTGCAATGTGCCACACCAAATCAATTCTTGTTGAAGATGGGTGACGCCCGAAACCGGTCTAAGAACTTCAGCAGCAGGGTACGAGGTAAGACGAATTACTATAATTTTAATATTAAATCAAACAGTGCGCCTGGTTTGGCGCAAGACTATAAGTTGGCCACCTGTGCTCTAAAAAGTGCTAAAAAAAAACTATAGATACACAATCCACCCATCGGAAGAAACAGGGAAAACCATCGAAATGGTTTTGGGGACCCCACTATGAGGAAAATCGTGTTGGATTATTGGTACAGCCAATAATTTTTCATCCTTAATTAAAAAGATGTTAACACAAATATAATTATTAAACATTTCATATAAGTTTTCTAGAGAAACATATCAATACAATTTCAGAATATCCTTTGTCAAAATTATGAATCCGGACCAAAAAATATCGAATAAACAAACCAATTACATTTTTGTTGTTTTTTCTTTTCATTTCCATTTTTGGCAGATATTGTTCAGTGTTTATTTAGGCGTCATTTTTAAGTGAATTAACAGAACTGGTTTAAAATACGTAATAAGAGCCAAAAACCGGTTGAAATTAAGTTTTATTTTTTTCCAACTTTTGAGAAACACACAATAAATAGAGGAGAATAATTAGATAATTATTCTCAAGAACCATTGATTACAGGGAACGATAGGTTATTAGCTGTAAGCATATGATTTTGAAAATTTCCAAATAAAAATTTGCCATTATTAAGAAATAACCATGAGCACTTCTAAATACAAATAAAAAAGAAAAAAAAGGTAAAATTATGTATTCAATAGATAAACTAACGATTTGAGAACAAATTACTTAATGATATACAAGTTGTGAAAATAATCCAATATGAACAACAATAGTTCAAAGTTTATAAAATAACATATATAAAATAAAAAACACATTTTTACACTCCGTAATATTCGGTTCCGTATCAATGATCAAACCACAATAAGAAATGGGAAAACAAGACTAAGATCTTTCAACCGTAACAAGCGGTCTTCTTCAGAGTCAAAAACCTAACTGACTCTGACGAAGAACGCTTTTTACGGTTGAAAGATCTTAGTATTGTTTTCCCATTTCTTACTGTGGTTTGATCATTGATTGTTATTTCACGTGTTTATGTGATCTTTATATATATATATATATATATATATATATATATATAAATGTTTGTGTGTGTAAAAAAAATAATGAGTCGCAAGAAAATATGTATTGCAAAAGTACAGCATAGCAGAGAAAGGTGTTGATTTCTTACTTAAGACTTCTATAAAGTTTACGTGAACTGCAGCATCACGACTCTTTATTGCCCTGGCAAAATGAGGAATTTGTGGTAAAGTTGTTAAAGGTTGTGTTGTTGTTGTTGTGGTGGTAGTGGGGTGTTAGGTAAGAATACTAGTTGGGAAGTGATATGATGATTGGTTTAAGACGAACCCATAGAGTTGAGATGTGGTGCAACACTCTCTCTCTCTCTCTACTGGCTGGCCAACTGTTACATAAAACTCCTGAAGTGAGTGCAGTCGGGCGAGAAATCGCTAGAAACGTAATTCTTTTTTTTTTTTTTTTTTTTTTTGGTTTTTAGGTGGTAACAGTGCAGGCTGTCTGTGGTCATGTCTTATTTTTAAATGATCGTGAGAGCCAGTGAGAGAGAGAGAGAGAGTGAGAGAGAGAGGGATAGAGAGAGAGAGAGAGAGATAGAGAGAGAGAGAGAAGCAAAAACCAATACATTAAATCCAAAAAAAAATGTTTCAAGAGCCTAATTGACACATCGCTAAAGCGTATAGCCTGATTAAAAATAAACCACGCTTAATCAAATTCAGCAAAAGGCACTATCTAGTGAATACTAAATGATATTTATCAAATGCATAACTTTGCATACTTATAGTAGTTTCATCATATACAAACTAACTGAAGATAAATGTTTAGAAAGTACTAATATCTTCTGAATAAGATAGATTAGGAGAAATAAAGGAATATTGGTTGAGTTGAACCTTTAAATATAATTAAATTAACATTTTTCAGCTTTACTTTGAATACTAATACTATATTGGGCATCAATTAAGAATTATAAGTAATTTCTTTGAAATCTACTATATAGTTAAAATTTTATTTAAATTATAAGCAGTATTGTCAAAAAGAATATAAGACAATAATTTTGTAAAAAACTTTGTGTTTTTGCTATCTGGAGCAGCCGATCAATAAATTTGAAATGATATAGGTAAAATTCTGTCGTATCTATAAGCAGTATTGTTAAAAAGAATTTAAGACAGTAATGTAAAAAACTTTGTGTTTTTGCTATCTGGAGCAGCCGATCAATAAACTTGAAATGATATAGGTAAAATTCTGTCGTAACTATAAGCAGTATTGTCAAAAAGAATTTAACACAATAATGTTATAAAAACTGTGTTTTTGCTACCTGGAGCAGCCGATCAATAAACTTGAAATGATATAGGTAAAATTCTGTCGAAACTATAAGCAGTGTTGTCAAAAAGAATTAAAGACAATAATTTTGTAAAAAACTTTGTGTTTTTGCTACCTGGAGCAACCGATCAATAAACTTGAAATGATATAGGTAAAATTCTGTCGTAACTATAAGCAGTATTGTCAAAAAGAATTTAAGACAATAATGTTATAAAAACTGTGTTTTTGCTACCTGGAGCAGCCGATCAATAAACTTGAAATGATATAGGTAAAATTCTGTCGTAACTATAAGCAGTGTTGTCAAAAAGAATTAAAGACAATAATTTTGTAAAAAAACTTTGTGTTTTTGCTACCTGGAGCAACCGATCAATAAACTTGAAATGATATAGGTAAAATTCTGTCGTAACTATAAGCAGTGTTGTCAAAAAGAATTAAAGACAATAATTTTGTAAAAAACTTTGTGTTTTTGCTACCTGGAGCAGCCGATCAATAAACTTGAAATGATATAGGTAAAATTCTGTCGTAACCGTAAGCAGTATTGTCAAAAAGAATTTAAGACAATAATGTTGTAAAAAAACTTTGTGTTTTTGCTACCTGGAGCAGCCGATCAATAAACTTGAAATGATATAAGTAAAATTCTGTCGTAACTATAAGCAGTATTGTCAAAAAGAATTTAAGACAATAATCTTGTAAAAAACTTTGTGTTTTTGCTACCTAGTGAAGCCAATCCAAAAATATTAGAAACTGTTTAGGGAAAATCGTTTTTTAACTATAAGCAGTGTTGTCAAAAATCATTATGCAACACAAGAATTGATTTATACAACATTGAGTAACACACTTTGTGTTTTTGCTACTTGTTGTACACAATCAAACAATTTGAAAATCTATAGTTAAAAAATTCTATGTTTAATTACAAGCTGTTTAGTCAAAGAGTTAAAATTCTGTTTTAAGTGTAAACGGTGTTGTCAAAAAGCATATTATAAGAACTGAGTTGGATATAGAGGAGCATATTTGTGTTTTTGCCTTCTTGTGTGGCCCAGTCGATTGCCAACCGTGCTAATTCAATAAAATCAGAAGTGGTCGTTAACCATTACTGAACATAAATAAGTAATTTACTATGTTACCATTTAAAGCTTTTATTTGTTTTATCAAAGAGGTCAGGCTTCTAGGCTTCACCTTTTAGGTTTGTTATAAGGTTAAAACTAGTAATTTAACATCCTTTATTGTTATGACAGCCACGTTAATGGGTTGATTCATTGGGATACTACATTTTACCTCATTCAAACTTAATTAATTAATTAAGATATCAATTCAAAACTTATTAAAGTGATCTGTAATCAGTATCTGATATCATATTGGCTGGGTGCACAATACATCCTCTCTGATTGGTGGAAATGCACCTTTTCCATCCCCTCCCCTAACCAATGACAAATCTAAGGACATCTCCAATAGGTGACTTTGCAGTCTTCAGTACCTACTGAATGAGTCAGTATTCTACTCGTTTCAATGTAAAAATTCCATGACCTCAACTTAAAGTAAACAAACAATAAATAAATAATATTTAGAAAATAAAAACAAATTTCAGGTTAGCTCAGTCATTGAGTTACTCACCTTTGAACTGGTAGGTCTGAACTGCGGAGTTCGAGACCCACCTTGCCCTAGATCTCGTATAAATCCGAGAACGTTGCTCCTCGGAGAGGACCTTAAACTATCGGTCAGAACCTGTACGGTGTCAAATACCTCGTTAAGGATCCCTACTCTAAATACACTCGAGTTAGGGTATAATTTAGGACTCCCAATGTAGAATCTGTAGAATTACCGATCAAACAAAAAGCCGGCAAACAGCTGATGATATGACCCATCAGAAACAATAGCCGATTTCACGGACACTTTTCTCACTCTGCGGTCAGAAAATCAAATAAGCATTTATTTGCCTACAGAACATCGTAACAGAACGTTAAAAAACGTCGTAATTTGTTAAACCATACGGCCTGAAAAATATCTTTTATTAATATCATAGCAATATTTTAAAAATACGTTAAATTTTTGCACAATTTGAAAACTTGAATCTATTTTTATATCTGGATATAGGTTCTTCTACATCTAGTTATAGAAGATAAAGTTCTATATCTTCTAAAAATTTAGAATCAACAGGTAATGTGGCTCGCCCATTATTAAAAAGGGTGCCAAATAATAAATGAGCCACGATTTTCCGCCTCCTAGAACAGCACTAAAATATGGGCGTTAGAAAACAAAAACCAATTCATGTAATATATATTTACAAGTCTAATATCGCTAAATGAAAATACGCGATTCAATGATCTACAGACAATAATCGAACATTATACTAATTCGTATAATTTTTTTGTACTAATTATATAAAATTTGTACAAAATACATTTGTCTAAAATACAAATGTGTACGTATTGTTAGCACATACAATATATTAGTATGTGCCAATATATTGTATTTTGTACAAAATATTAGTACATTATACTAATTTTTTGTCACTCTGTATAAAGAAAATTATATTGATTCAAAACAGTTGACGCTACAAATTTTTATTTTACTACTTTGGTTTGTGAATTAAGGTTTACTTTCTTGGTTACCCTCTTTCTTCTAAAACAGCTATGTATTTTTCAAGGAAGAAAAACCATACAAAACATAGGTGTTGGAATTCAGAACTCAGCTCTTAAATGCGTTGTTAGTTTTGACATTCAATTCTTTTTTTGTGTGGGACGTAATTTTTTGAAATTCCCCAATATGAGTTCTTGTTTTTTATCAAAAAATCCAGAATTATTCTTTACGCAAGTTAATTAGTATAGAACTATTTAAAAGTGCAATGTATGCTTATAAATGACTTAATTAATCCATAATCCTAATAAAACACGACAAATAATCTGAAATAACAATAATTAAATCATTTTTCATACTAATTATTTCACGCATCCAGTTCCATTAACTTTTACTGCACCTATGGTGAAAAGTGTTGTTTATTTGTTTTCTGGGAATCATTTATAACAATGGCGGAGTCGTATTACTGATCCCATTCTCACAGCTATTCAAGTATTTATTGTGTCATATTTACTCATGATTATAAGGAGGAAAAGCGATAAGTCTCGACAAAAGATTTTATCGTTTCTGAAGCTTGAATGCAACTATTTTTAGTTTGCTGGTTTATATTTCAGTTGTTTTTCTGTATACAATTTCAAATTTTTCATGTAGATGTAACCTGAAGATGAACACTAAGTGTTTGAAACGCACCGACATTTGATATAATCTTACTGGTTCTTCCCTTTTCTAATCATAAATCCTTATTATTTACTTGTGCATTCTGTTATATTGTGGTATTTACTCACATTGGTAGAAATTTCAAAAATTATGTCTCCACTTAAAAAAAGCGTTCAATACAAAAAAAAACAACGCGTTTCGAACACTTAGTGCTCTTCTTCAGGCTTACATATTTACTCTTAAGGTGGTTAGAGGACTCCCTTCGGGCACTTTGGAGTAATCTAAAGTGGCTAAAGGGCAGCTCGTTAAACTAGTCGGCCTGATTTGATTTTTTGGTGAACACATATAAAGTCAAAACAGGTTAAAGGACTCCTAGTCTTTCCTAGCTCCCTGTTGCAACAGCATCTCAACAGTGCAGAAGTAAACCTGAAGAAGAACACTAAATGTTTGAAACGTGTTGTTAGTTTTGATATTAAATTCTTTTTTTGTGTAGATACTTAATTATTCAAATTCCCCAATATTAAATCTTATTCTATATAAAAAATCCAAAATTATTCTTTACTCAAGTTTATTGGCACCAAAATATTTAAAAAGTGCAATGTACGCTTAGAAATGACTTAATTAAACATGACGACATAACTAATAAAACATGACAACATACTGAACAACAATAATTAAGTAATTTTTCATACTAATTCTCTTGATAAAAACCTCAACAAATCCATTCAACATTCATATATTGTATTCAATTTCAAATAATTCACTCTGATGTTCTTAAACATCATTGATATGTATTTTATTTTTATTTTAGATGCTAACCTGAAGAAGAACACTAAATGTTCGAAATGCGTTGTTTGTTTTGATATTAAATTATTTTTTTGTGTGGAACGTAATTTTTTAAATTCCCCAATATTAATTCTTATTCTATATCAAAAATCCAAAATTATTCTTGATTGCAATAAAAGTGCAATATACGCTTATAAATGACTTAATTAATTCTGAATCCTAATAAAACATGACAAACATACTAAAAAGATAATAATTAAATCGTTTTTCATACTAATTCCCTTGACAAAAACCTTAACAGTTCAATTCTACATTCATATATTGAATACATGCATATTATTATTACCACTGAGGTTAGTATGATTTGCATTAGTAATACGGCAAACCGTCATAGCTCGTACGATGATGTTGGAGTCGTTGGTACGAGGTATCATCGTACATCATCGTACGAGGTATAACCGTTTGCTATATTAATAATATAAATCCATATATTGTATTCAATTTCAAATAATTCACTCCAATATCCTAAAAGTTCACAGATATGTCTATATTTTTTTTATTTTTGATGCTTACCTGAAGAAGAACACTAAGTGTTCGAAACACATTGTTAATTTCATAATAAAGTTTGTTTTTTTGTGTGGAGACGTAACTTTTGAAAGCCCCCAAATATGAGTAACTACTATACTATAATAGATTGCACAAGAAATGGTTTAAATTATTATTACAATTTCTATAGGCACTTTAGAAGCCATATTCGCAAAACGAGGTCAGTAAAACAGTAAAAATAGCCTTCGACTATCACAGTACTTTGAAAAAAACAAAACACCCTGGTAAGGATGGGAGCTTAAGCGACCTTTATTTTATTTTTTTTTTGTACTTAAAGAGGTTAAAAAGTGAGAGGTTTAATCCATTATAAGTAGGTAAAAGCTAGCTGTGTTATCTCCAATTTTAATCTGCCCAGCCGATTTTGTATTTTTTTTTTTCTTTGATGGAGCCAAAGTGGTGAATGTAATAAGCATGTTTATAAGGGCGAAACAGACAGGCCGCAGTGACAGGCTGTCCATTAACTTTAACCCATCTTCTTCCACCACTTTGCCCAACATCTTCGTATTTTTATCGCCTCTAATAGCAACTTTATAGTTTTCGTCAAAGAACCAACATTGATAACTAACCTACATTTTTTTTTTAACTACTACCATTATATTTCAAAGCTATACCATACAATTAAAAATATTCTAGGAATTTTTAACGGTAGTTCATTAAATAACACTAAAGAATTTTCATTAGTTAAAGAAATATCAAAAAGTCATCAACTATATATATATATATATATATATATATATATAAATATATATAAAAATAAAAAGTATCGGACCGTGGAATAGAAACAAAACTATAGTTTATCGGGACTCGGTCAGTTCTTCAGGTACAAATTAAACTCTCATTGCCAACGTTTCAGTCTTTATTTAAACCCTTTTTCATAGGCAGAAGTATAAATTTTAAAACAGAAAAACTAAGTATTATATTACAAATTATTTTACAAAGAAAAGTAGTATGTGGATTTTAACTACATACAACTGTAGTCTGAATGAACACGTGACACTGAAATTTTTTTTTCTCTTTGTAAAATAATTTGTAATGTAATACTTAGTTTTTCTGTTTCAAAATTTATAATTCTGTCTATGAAAAAGGTTGTAAATAAAGACCGAAACGTTGGCAATGAGAGTTTAAATTGAACCTGAAGAACTGACCGAGTCCCGATAATCTATAGTTTTGTATATATATATATCAATGATCAAACCACAATATGAAACACTAAGATCTTTCAACCATAACAAGTGGTCTTCGTCTACGAAAAAAAGACTACTGTTGACAGATCATAGTCTTGTTTTCCGATTTCATATTGTCCTTTGGTCATTGATTGTTATTTCACACGTGTTTATGTGAAATCTTGCTATATATACATATATAAAGAATTTACATAAACACGTGAAATAACAATCAATGATCAAACCACAATAATAAACTGACTCTGACTGACTGACTCTGACTCAACCCAACAGTTGGGTTTTTGACTCTGACGAAGACCGCTTGTTACGGTTGAAAGATTTTAGCCTTGTTTTCCCATTTCTTATTGTGGTTTGATCATTGATTATAAGTTAAATATGATCGGAATGAATTTTTTTTAAACTGATATAATTTTTTTTGTTTCTTCATATATTTTGAAGAGTAACTAACGTAAGTAATGATATACTTTTAACAGATAAGATAGGCATTTTCTTTTCCATAATACGTTAAAAGTTTTATAAATTATTTTAAAAGATAGATCGGTTCTTTTTAAAATGTTTTTTTTTAAGCAGTATGACGTTATTGTAACACTTGCGTCAGTATAACTAAAGAACCACAGCTTAGGCAAGCTTTGAGCCTCAGTACTGTGTCATCTAACTGACAATGGAGTGTTTGGCGTCAAGCCATCGCTCGAGAGACGACAGACTCGCCGGCTAATGGCTGCCCCCCACCTAAACAATGCCAGTGCCTCGGGGAGGTCGCCGGCTTTGTTTGCTCCAGTAATTGGCGCTTTGTTGCTTCTCCAGATATCCAGCCTCGATAAACAAATAGTTTCTTTTATATCTTATCGGCAAAACAGCGTGCCTTCATTAATATTGACCTCCGATAACTTTGTGAACTCCTTAAGATTCGAAGTAGAAAAGCACTTGCAGCAATACTTACAAAAAATATCTCCGAATCACCTATGGAAAGGAGTAGACCGTATGATATTAATATATATATATATATATATATATATATATATAATATATAGGTAACTCACCACAAGTAAGGCCTTAGAGCGACTATCTTCTTTAATTTGTGGTGAGTTACCTGAATATTTATATCACGTGTTATTGTGACAATTTTCTATATATATATATATATATATATATATATATATATATATATAATATATATATAATACTATGTATTTAGACTTACCTCAGCCACTGTAGTTTCGTAGGGAGTATTGACGAAGACCGGAGCATTGTCATTGATATCAGTCACTTTGACGATGACAGGAGTCGTTTTCTTCT
This sequence comes from Hermatobates lingyangjiaoensis, assembly GCA_026182355.1. NCBI lineage: Eukaryota > Metazoa > Arthropoda > Insecta > Hemiptera > Hermatobatidae > Hermatobates > Hermatobates lingyangjiaoensis. The sequence goes on from JAPFBL010000569.1 coordinate 282,074, forward strand.
TTTTCGTCTGTCTCACTGTACACGTAATCTGCAACACAACCAATCAACGTTCATTACGTAATACAACCATACAACGTACATGGTATTCCTATGCATGTATTAGAAGCATGGTATTAGAAGTATGGTATTAGAAGCATGTATTCCTATGCTTCTAAACATTGTTAATAAACCTTAGAAATATCATCAATAATATCTTACAACTTGTCGTTATGTCGGTTACTACGTTTCCAGATGTCAGTGGCGATGAAATGGGACGGGGGGGGGGGGGTCCCACATGGGTGGCATTTGCACTTTGAGAGGGAATAAACATAGGAAATAAAAAAAAAATTAAAATAAAAATTTAACAAAAAAATTTTGAAATTTTATAACAAAATGAATTTTTTAAGTTCGTAATTCTTTTTATGTTTTATGTGTGTAATAGTGTTTTCAAAATGGATTTTTCAATTGTAATATTTTCAAATTAAAAATAAATTTATTTTAAATTTTTCAATACTAGTTTTTTTTTTTTAAAGGGGGTTCAAGTTTTATTATGTTTGTTGCCGTAGCCATTATGAAGCCTACAAGGATGTCGTAGAAAACAAACACGATCGGTCATCAGTGTTTTATAAGTATACAGGTAGATTATCTTTATACATTTTGGCAGAATTGCTACGAATTTGCAAATGATTTTATTGACCTTTCTATAAATTTTACATGCTCATTCAAATTGACCCTGAGAAGGTTTTAGCTAAGTCAAATTCTCTGTACCTCAGAACCTGGCTTTACTACCACATTGATACCATTCAATTTGATTTTACCTGCTGTTTATTTATATTTTGGTCCTTACTTTTTAGTTTATAGAACTTCTTTTAATTAAGTAACAGGTGAATAAAAAAAAAGTTCTTTTTATAGCAAAAATGTTTATAAAGCAAAGTGTTTTGTTCCTTGCTTTGTTTCACCTCCCAAACAACCACCCCAGCAGAGCAGATGTAACCTGAAGAAGAACATCAAGTGTTCGAAACGCTTTGTTTAGTTTCTTGTAACAACCACCCCAGCAGAGCAGATGTAACCTGAAGAAGAACATCAAGTGTTCGAAACGTGTTGTTTAGTTTCTTGTAACAGCCACCCCAGCAGAGCAGATGAAACCTGAAGAAGAACATCAAGTGTTCGAAGCGTGTTGTTTAGTTTCTTGTAACAACCACCCCAGCAGAGCAGATGTAACCTGAAGAAGAATATCAAGTGTTCGAAACGCGTTGTTTAGTTTCTTGTAACAACCACCCCAGCAGAGCAGATGTAACCTGAAGAAGAACATCAAGTGTTCGAAACGCGTTGTTTAGTTTCTTGTAACAACCACCCCAGCAGAGCAGATGTAACCTGAAGTAGAACATCAAGTGTTCGAAACGTGTTGTTTACTTTCTTGTAATAAACATTTTTTTTGTGGAGACTAAATACTTTTCCTAACAAAAGTTTTTTATTATAACATATATATGAACTTCCTTCATTTATTAATAAATTAACAAAAAAAATTAATGTTACGAAGTTTATGTCTCAAATGACAATTTGAATATTGAGAAATTAGACTTGCAACTAAAGGTAGGAAGCTATCAAATGAAAGTATTTCAGAAACTCTCCACAGTAAGGTTGTTCAACTATGAGATAAGGAGACTTCTATTAAAAATTCATTTCTGAAACCCTTAGACATTTTGTTCTTAAAACCCAATCATGAAAAGCGTTTAGTTATTATGATTAATATGACAATGCAAGTTATGAAACTTAACTATCTAAGGGAAGCTGGGAGAGACAAGTAGTATATTTATAAATCTATATAAATAAAAGAAAGGTTTTGTCTGCTCAATGCTTAGAACTGACTCATTTCAAGTTATCTTTATGTTTTATACATCAGTGAAACCGAATCCACCCTTAGAAAAAAATTCTGTCCGTTTGTTAAATAATTTTGTACGAGTAAACTCAGCCACCATAAGATATAGCTACCTGAAATTTTAACAATAGATTTGTTTAGATTTAACTTAAAAGCTAAGATTTGAATGGATTGAAAATTCAGCGTAGAAGCGAAGTTATAGACTTTTAAGCAGTGTTTGCCTAACTACACGGATATATCAACTAACAATACATACTTGCTGCATTCTAACGTAGTGCAATCACTTATTATGTAGTATTTACTTATTGTAGGGTAAAAAGTTAATGAAATGGTCTCCACATATAAAAATTTAATGGTATAAACAACGCGTTTCGAACACATAGTGTTCTTCCTCAGGCATTAACTAAATACAGGTATCATTGTATTTTTTTAGTTAATACCTGAGAAAGAACTCTGTTTATACCATTAAATTTTTATAGGTGTAGATCGTTTCATTAGGTTTTTACTCTACGATACTTGCTACAGTATCAGACACTTAAAAATACCTGTATATTTTCAAAATGTAATTATCAAACAGACAGACATTTTTCAACGGGTGGATTCGGGTTTCTCTAATGCAGTGGTTGCCAAAGTGGTCCACATGGACCTCCAGGGGTCCATAGAGGATAAGGGGGGGGGGGGCATGAGGAAAAGTAGTATTTTGAGTGGTCCATAGAGGATAAGGGGGGGGGGGGGCATGAGGAAAAGTAGTATTTTGAGGGGGCCCATAGAGGATAAGGGGGGGGGGGGGGAAGGATTGTATTTTGAGGAGTCCATGGCTCGCGATTAGCGCTTCATCTTAACCTTATATGCGCATATCACGATAGCATAACTAAAAATACATCAAAGCATATCGAGCTGACCGTTATAATATTCAAACATTTTAAAACATAAGGCCCCAATAATCTGGCCACAATGTAATAATACTCCAATGTTTTAAAATATTATATTACATTCTTTTTTGTTATACAAAACTGATTCTTTTACCATTTTTTTTTTCAGCATACTTTATAAAATGCTATTAAAGGAATATTGTGTTATTGTTTTAAACAAAGATTTTTGTTTTTCTACATCACGTTGTTAAATGTAATCAAATTATTTCATTGTTACACTTTCATTTGACTAAAAACAAATATTTCTTTGAAACTTTACGCGGGTATACCCCCGGGGGTGGGGATGTAAAAGGTTATTGAGAACTCCTGCTCTCACGATCTTTACGCTAATGTTTAAAATGTAAAGATAATTTGAAATGAGTCAGTTCTAAGCAATGCACGGACAAAACCTGTACAGATATACAGATATTTTGATGTGCCTGATACTGTAGCAAGAAGATTGATTTTAATTTCATATGTGTTTATCATTATTTGATCATTATCAAATGCTGAAAAACGTTAAAGAAACACCAGATGTAATGATAGTTATGGACTGTACCAATCATGTTATTTTCTACTATTCTATAATTGTAAGGTAAAATCGTATCACAGACACTCACCCTGCATTCTCTTCCGTATTTTGTTTTTATTTTATATCATTTACTTTATACTATACAAAACTCTGTGATGACATTGTATTCTGTTAGTTAATGACCAAAGAAGAACACTACGTGTTTGAAACGTGTTGCTTACACTATTAAATTTCTATACGTGGAGACTATTTCATTAACTTTTTACCCTACATAATAACTGATTGTACTACCTTTGAATTATTCTATAATTTATAATAATAATAAATTTATTATTTATTTTATATAATAATACAAAGTATCATCTCTAAATTTTTGTAAAATATGCGTCAAAGTCGGGTACATCTGATAGTACAGAATATAATGATAATAATAAAGTATTAAAGTTTAATATATATTTTTTAGTATCTTATTGATATGAGTTGTAAGTATGTGAGAACGCTGACCTGGAAGGCGATGTGGGAGAGGTTGTTCTGCTCTCGATCAAGAGGCTTCAGCAAGTGCAGCTTCTTCCCGTTCAAAGTGAAGTAGGGTTCAGACTTTGGGAAAGCCAACGCCAGAGTAATGTCGGAGAAAGGGTCACCCTCTATGGGCAGTTCGACTGGCGACGTTTCCTGACTCATGCCTGAAACAAAACATACAATACATTAATGCTATATACTAGGCAATTATTTTATGTAGTAGTAGGCAACTCTTTAGGTTGTAGTGGTTGTCCCACACATACCCCAACGACCAACGATTCTTTCCGCGCTCTATAGTGCGCGTTGAAATTAGCAGTTCCAGGTCGCAGACCTACTACAGCTGAGTCATAATACTGCTGTGTTTATGGAGTCAGTAAGTAAATTTCTATACTCTTTTATTTGGTTTGTCTGCATACATTATTTCGACGTCATTTGGTTCTTCTTGAATCGTGAAAAGTTGTCGGTCTAGGGTTTGGCATTCTGTTTAAACAACAGCCTCTATTATGGATGGTAGTTGGGGAATTCTTAGGGATAGGCTCTGGACAAGGGGATTTGCCACATAACCCAAACATTGAGCTCATTGTGATACGATACAATGAAGACTGATTCTACATTGGGGGTCTAAATATGCCTAACTCAAGTACATTTCGAGTAGAGATCTTTAACAAGTATCTGACATCATACAGGCTCGGGACCGACAGCTTAATATCCTCTCCGATGGACGACGTATTCAGATTTATTCACCTCTCTCGTGAATAAATCGAGGGTCAGGTGGTTATCATACTAACCTCAGTGGTATTAACAATATGCATGGTTAAATCAATAATAAATAACGACCGGATATGGCCCTTTGGGACGTAGTAGCTTGCCCACCTCTGATCTAAATCATAGCAACTAATGATTTAGACAACAGAGTAGGAAGAAACTCACCATCAGATGCTCTTGAAGACGGTAACTAGAGGGACCCGAAACAGGTCGAGCTCTGCAGACATTATACGAGGTATGACGGTTAGTATTAATACCACTTCTAATTAATTTAAGATTCTAACCACAAAACTAGTAAAATAATTGCTCAGAATTGTCAACGCATTATCAAAATTAGATATGAGCTACAAATAAAAACTGTGGAAAGATCAACTTTACTATTTACATAAATGTATTAATAAGTCGTTCACTAAGTGTTTAATTCAATGATTTGTTTTCATTAGAAATCTCAATCAATGTTGATAATTATAATAATAAAGTAATTATGATTATGTCATTTGAGAAAAAAATCATTAAAAAGCAAGTAACGATAACTATAGGAGGCTTGTAGGATAGACAAGGTAACGTATTCGCTTCTGAACTGGTAGGTCCAGGGTTCAATACCAATGCTGGTCCTCGATTTATTCACGTGGAAGTTGTTCACAAATCTCAGAAAGTCGTCCCTCGGAAAGGATGTTGAACTCTCGGTCTCGAGTCTGCACGATGTCAGGTATTCGTTAAAGATCTCTACTCTAATTACGCCTTGAGTTAGGCAAAACTTAAGGACTTTCAATATAGAATCACCTTCTTTGTGTAGTATCACAAAGAGCCAATGTGTTCGGCCTATGTGTGTTCCCTTGTGAGACAGCCACTGCAACCTAACCTAACCTTATGTATATTCCACATCTAGAATATAACTAAAGATGAATGCATATTAGCTCTCATACCTTAGTCCATAAACAACAAATACATTAAGGAACTAATTATAGGTGTTCTTGATTATAATTTAACTTAAAAGCTAACTCAAATGAAGGCTATATCAAGACTTTCTTCAAGTATCATTGATATCATGAAAACTATTATGATTACGATAAAAAGATTGTAATGTTGCTTAATCTGTAAATAAAGCCCAACTTATAATTCATTTCTTTGAATATTTTGATTTGTTGCTTTCAAGTCAATTGTAATTTGAACACCCAAAGTATTGTCTGTCACTGCAACCTAACCTAACCAAACTATTAATTGATATTAGTGTGACTCTTTGAAATATACATTTCTGTTATAAAACAAAAATTTTTTAGTTTTGACAAAAACTCTGGTTGGTTGAGAAATTGACAGCGGTTTTAATCTGGTTATGACTCGTATGTACCGCTTTCATGACTAAAAATATCTTTCTCTCTAAGACACAGGTGTGTCTGTGTCTCTAGGGTTCATACCCATGCTGCTATGAACAAGCATGGTTCATAATAAATAATAAATGCTTGATTTATTCAAGTTGAACAAATCTCAGCGAGTCGTCCCTCGGAGAAGATGAGAGAGAGAGAGAGAGAGTAGATAAATAGATGGTAAACAGTGAGAGTGAGTGAGAGGAGCAACTCTCGGGAGTTTGCAAATAAGAGCTCCACAAATGTCCATAAAATTATTAAATGGAATCTCTAGTAAAAAGTAACATAATTCAATGTAATTTTGATGCAATAGTATTCATGCATTTTCCTAGTTAATTGAATTCCCTATTTATCTTATATCATTTAAAAGAGTTTTTAAAAAGTAACAAGAAAAATACGATGTTAATCAAAAATAAATTATATTTCCATATTTATTATGATTTGTACAATCTTAGATTTTATAAATTAATTAACTGTTTAATCTGAAACCTCGTATTTTATTTCTTATTATATTACTTTTTCTCAATTACTTTCAAATGTTAATTAATTCAATGGAATAATGATTATATCTTAGGTTGTAAAGAAAGGCATTTCAAATAAATTAATTATCCGAAGCTGATGATTTTAATACAATTATGTGAATTAAATCCTACCTTGAATACGAAAAACATAGTGGTCTCAATTTTTTAGTGTTTCGTTGAATTTAGATTTGAGGGTTGAACTTAAAGAAAAAACAACTCTACTGGTTTTTGTAATAATATCGCTGTTTAAATAGAAGGGCTGGTAAAGTGTTCTTTTCAACAGAACACGAATAGAATTTTGTTTTTAGTTCTGTAACTAAAGTGAGAAGTTTATAACTAAAGTCTGTAACTAAAGTGAGAAGTTTATAACTAAAGTAACTAAAGTCTGTAACTAAAGTGAGAAGTAAAGCTCATTTGTTTAGTTGGTTATAAACTAAGAAAAAAATCTGTGTTATTTTTACATCGTAAGTTATTACACTTTTCAAGTTTGCTAGTGCACAGATATTTCACTGGTGTCCAATTTCGCTAAAAGAACTTTTTCTTTTTAGAAGAAACGTACGTTAAATATTTTTCACATTTGACACAAAGAATTTCTAGCCATTATCAAGTTTTGAAACTGTTCAGTAGTAACATCAAATTTGTTAACTCAGAAGATCGATTCCTAGTTCAAATGATTTGATATCATGATGCAAGATCCTACTAAATATATTTAATAAAGTTCGAAATATAGAAACTGGAAAGGTTAGAGGAAAAAAATTAATACATATTTGGTGAAATCAGAGTGTGGAAAAGATATTATATTGATAGCAGTTCACACCGAGCTAGTCATCACATATGGAATGCTATATCATTGAGATTATCAATGAAATAATATACCATGACAGAAACTGGAATAAGTTTTGTTTGAAGTCAAGTCAGCTTATATAAAAATTAAATAACAGATATTGATGTTAAATCACCACAGCTTTCCTACTGTTATAATTATTTAAATTAAATTTTAAAATAATATTTATATGTTTCTGATAAGTGGAGAAATATAATTTCAAACATACAACACAATGTTTAGAAAAGATATGATCAATTGGTAATAATATGTATATTAAAAAGCAGAACAGATTCTGCATTCACCTTTCTATGTGTAGTAGGTAACTGATAAATCAAGTTACCTAAGAACATGATTTCAAACTGTAATTATATTTTAAGACAGAAACTTTCAAATTTGCAGGTCATCATCAGGTAAATCACATAAAGGAAACAATGCAACAAAAATAAGAAAAGTAAAAACAATTAAAATGGTTAAGACATTTTAAACGCAGAGTGATAACAAGTGATAAGTGTACTTGACAAAAGCGCTCCCGGCGGGCTGGAGGACAACCACTCAAATCACCTTCAATAAACTTTATATTAGGGACCTTAAATTCAGGCAAATGAATGTATCTCAATAAATTTCTATTTAGAAACCTGTTTCTTGTTTCAACATCCACTCTTCCAGTTTTTATATTCACTGCTGTTCTAGGGAGTATACTAAATAAAAAGCATATTTTTTTTGTTATTCCAGCACCCATTCTTGATACATGATAGCAACATTACTGAGTTAAACCATTGCATCGATAAACCTAAATTCTATTTCATTATAGCTTATAAGATCAAAAATCTAATCATAATAACGGAAATTTCATTGAAATAAATAGCATCCTCTGCGTTAACGACCTGACAACTTTATGGTGGGCTGGTGTTAACTTCCATATCATTTGCCTAAGAAACATACTTCTTAAGTATGGGCAAATATACAAAAGAAAATCACTTTTATAGACAAAAAGAAAACATAACTTTACAGCATTACACAAAAATACAAGTAAATAACACTAAAAATAAATGCAGACCAGTTTAAAAGTCATTAATGCAGAGGCTGCTGTGTATATCAATGAAATGTTTACGCAAAGAACTGCTGCCTCTTTACACGAATAAATAAAAATAAATACATTTTAATATGATAGGTTAGTGATAAATTCAAGATTTGTATATAAAAAGAAAAATACTTGATTAAGAATAAGAAAATGTCAAATTAATTTTCAAAACACAAATTCATTTGCTTACTAATGCTACTTATGTCTTAATACTAATAATACAATGCAATAGTCAACACAAGAACTGAAGTCCTTAAAATATAGTGTTCATTTTACATCATGCAAAAAAAAGATATCAATTTAAAAATAATATATTAATTGTATTTTTCTGAATTCTTTTTTTAGTAAGATAGTATTTAGTTTATCTTTATAAAAATAAAAAAATTGATTTTGTCTGTACATTGCTTAGAATGACTCATTTCAAGTTTTTCTTTACGTTTCATACATTGGAGAAACCGAATCCACCCAAGAAAAATTTCTGTCGGTTTGTCGTTTGTCGGTTTTGTCAGTTTGTCGGTTTGTCGGTTTGTCGGTTTGTCGGTTTGTCCGCAAAACTTTGTCACAGGTAAACTCAGCTACCATAAGACATATAAAGCTGAAACTTTTACAGTAGATTTGGGTAGGTCAAACTTAAAATATAGGCTATGAATTGATTGGAAATTCAACGTAGAAGTGAAGTTATGGACGTTTAACGAAAAAATTTTGTCACAAGTAAACTCAGCCACCATAAGACATAGCGAGCTGAAATTGACACTTGGATTGTTGTGCCTAACTTAAAATATGGGCTCTAAATAGATTATTAAATTCAGTACAGAAGCGAAGTTATGGGCTTTTAGCTGTTTTCCTAACTTCACAGACAAGTTTGTTTTGAAAATACACAGGTGTGGCAAGTAGGTATTGTTAGTTGATTTTAATTTCCAATGAGCACATTAATATATTGCGTATTTGACATGATTGAAATGGTTTTCACAGAGTTAAAGATGTACTATCTATTGAGAATAAATGTTTTGTAAACGAGCAATTCTCAGCCTTAATATGAACAGGCAATTAGAAATCAACAAACAAGTTCTTACGCTATATGAAGCCGAGGAAAGAACTTACAATCAGTAAAGAGATTGGATTAGTGATGAAGAAGCAGTTCATTATTTCTAATTGAATTTCTTGACTCTGAATTTATTTCTCCTGGACTGCCTGCTCATGAGAAAAAACTTAAAGTAGGAGCACCAATGATGCTGCAATTTAAAACAAAAAAAATTAACATGTTACGAAACATGAGTGACCCAAAAACTGTGTGCACGACTCGATTCGTGCTCTACACAGATATGCCATAGAGGCGGACATAATGACTGATGTGGTATTGGGGGAGTCTTCCGAACCACTGTCTGTTTCCATTCAAATGTTTGCAAGGTCCCCCAAGTCTATTTCGCAATGACGTTAACTAAGCGCAAAGGGTGACTTTATCTAACGCAGGGAATTCAAGTTAGCGAAAAACCAAGTTTTTCTCACATGGTCAACTGTAGTTTACTTGCTCAATAGTCAGAGGTTTCAACTGATTGTTCTTCCATGAACCTGAAGGACAAACAGCTAATTAGTGTATACAGAGGCAATTTGTTTAACACTGTACTAAAATGGTGTTTTCTACTATTCTATAATTTCTAATTATAGTATTAGTATAATACATAATTGATATGTTGGAATACCAAGTATAATTAAATTTTTGATTCCGTCAAAGACGGGTACATTTGCTAGTATTATATAATTATTGAATCTGATATATGATGTATTTTGTTTAAGTTTCATTGTATTAACAATGAAAAGTAAAAAATATTAAATGGTTACCTTTTAATGTCAGAACAAAAATCACAATATACCAGTGATGTTATAAGTTACCTATTTATAATTAGTAATATTAATTCATTAAGAAACTATTAACTGACAACTAAATGAAATTAAAGAAACAAATATAACATATATAAGAAACCTAAGGAATTCTCTATGAAAAAGATAGGTCTCTTTATATAATGTTTAAAATTACTTACTTTATGTATCAATCATTAAATTAAAAGCAGTAATGAGTTTAATAATTACTTTATAACCATTTGCAAGATATGATCAACTTAATTTAAACTGATTTTAAGAAAAAAGTTGGTTAGAGGTTAGATTAAAATTAGTTAAAACAAAAAAAAAAGGTTGTAAAATAACAGTTTCTTATTGTTGGCATTGAAACATTGTTTAAAAAAACAGTTACATTCATATTATGTTACCGATTTAAAAGTTCTGTTTTTCTGAAGTATTTAAAATTATTTTACAACTTTATATATAAAGTTGAAGACAATAAAATAGTAAAAATTTCATTAAAAGCTGAATCATTAGTCATGTTACAACATATTTGACTAATATTTAAGTTATTTCTTTCTATAAATATAATTATTAATATTGTTTTCCTTTTTTTTTCTAATATTAAAAGATTTTATTTGAATTCCATCTATTTTATTAATATATAGAAAAGCAATTAATTATACAATGTTCTAAATAATGAAATGGAGGTATATTACATTTTATATTGTGGGAATAAGTTTTAAATTACACTTTAATTGTATACTAGTTTAAATAAGTTAGTTTTATAAGTTGTTGAAAGTTTTATTGGCATTATGTAATTAATAATAATTTTTATGCTAATTAGTAAAGATGACTTTCATGTTTTCCTGCATTACTATAATGTCGTATATCATTTCACCATTTACATTTCTTTTTCATCATTTAATAGTTATAATTTAACATAATGTATATAAATATAGCTCATTTTAAATTGTGTACTAACTTTCTTTTTGATGTGCAGAGTTTTTTCATCCTTTCTTTTCAAACATTGATACAATCAGATATTACATCTGTTCATCACATAGAAATTCTAATAAATAACATTACTTTTTAACTGCTATGCATAATTATTTTGTCTAAACTTCCACGAAAAATAAAACGAATGCTTAGAGGAAAGGACTGACGCCATGATGAAAAAATATAAAACAGATATGGCGCATAATTAAGCCAGTGTTGACACAATGTACAAGAAATAATCATGACCTAAAAAAATATTACTTTTAAATAAACTTTTTTAAATAAATAATTTTATAATTGAAGACAAAAAAAATAGGAAATAATACATACATTAGTGGAATTTAGTAACTGACTTTTTAGTTTAGGCGATAAAAATATTTGTTTTATATTTTAAAAAATTTCTATCGGTGTAAAAGTTAGTAAAATTAAATAATTTAATAAGTTATTTGACAAGCTATTTAATTCAATGTTTCGTTTTAATGTAGTGATCTCTACTTTGCTAATCTTAAGGAAAATGTAATCATTGTCACTGGCTTATCAAATATTACATGAAACACAATGACTAGTAATTAAAACTAAATTAATTTGCTGAGTAACATTTTAAATTAATTTTCATTATGCTTCAAATTTATGTCATAGAGTTCACATAAATAATTATTATCAATTCATAGATTTTGTAAAAAAAACAAAGAAATAATAATACATTTAATATGATTGAACCATTTTTTTTAAATTTTAATGAGAATGCTATTTTTTAGATTATCATTAGTTGTGCAATCCGTAATTGTGTGGTATTTACTCATTCTGAGGTAAAATGGATAAACCAACAAAAGTCTCCACACAAATGAAGTTTTATTCAACTCGTTTCGAACACTTTGTGTTCATCATCAGGAAGACACTATAATACAAATTATATCTACGTATTGGGTATGTCTTGACTTCTCTTAATTGCATTTTATTATTTCACCCTAATTTTTGTAACTAATTAGATACAATTTGTATTATAGTGTCTTCCTGATGATGAACACAAAGTGTTCGAAACGCGTTGAATAAAACTTCATTTGTGTGGAGACTTTTGTTGGTTTATCCATTTTACCTCAGAATTTTTAGATTATATTTGCGTTATTAATTATTTTATGAACAAACATTTTATTCTAAGTCATGTAATTTGTTGTGTACTTTCTTTACTTAATTATCTTAATTTGTATATTTATTTAATTTGTTTAAATTATTAATTAAAGCAGTAATTTTGAAAAAAATATTAATTTTATTAACTCAGTAGCTATGCCAATAGTTCTTGTGTGGTATTTAGACTTTATTAGAAAGGTGAAGAAACACTAGGTCTAAAATACAAGGCAGTCAGTGTCCTTTGACTCCTTAAACAGTCCATACCATATGACTGAGGTAAATGTAACCTGACGATGAACACAAAGTGGTCGAAACGTGTTGTCGTTTTGATATTTTTTTTTTTTTAATGGAAGGAAACTTAGCGTTTCATCACCTTTCTTATCAAAATATGGAGTAGGCTTACATTAGTATAATTTTAGATGAAAAACTAATACGTAGTTTTAAAAATGGGAAAAAATGAAAACAGGTTTTTGTAGATCATAATTATTGGTTTTTTTTTTGTATTTTGGCGTCTTGCTTATAAGCAAAAACATGAAGCCTGTAATTAGACAAAATTAATTAATTTGATTCCAGTTTTTACTTTGTTGAACATGTGGTAAATTTCTTTTAATGAAAGGCTTGCGTATTTTATTATGTTAGGGTGATTATTGCATTAGTTTTTTTTGTTTTTTTTTTGAAGCGTGTTTATTATTCTTTTTGTTTTGTTTATTATTGCTGTTTGTAAGAGATATGAAGGCTTTTAAGTCATTGGTAGCCTGAGGTGGGCAAACAGGTGTTGGGAGAGTGGCTAATTCAATTTGGACTGGTAGTCGGAGGTGGAAGGGAGGATGTTTATGTCGCCATGAGATGGTTGCAGAAGACTTGAGAGACTTAAGGCCTGTTTGTTGTAACCGAGAAGGCGGGCAGGGCAGGGTAGGCAAGCCTGGGTAGATCTGATGATGGCCCATCACCAGTCGTCCCTCAGGTAATTACACCTTAAATGGCCCATAAGCCAGATCTCCTTTTGTGCTCTAGTAGCCGTTTCGTCTAAATCACTTCCTAACGATCTTCTACTCAATTAATCAGACTTTTTTTTTTTTTCTTTTCGTTCGTCGCTGGTGCCTAAGTCCCCCGCGGCCTCTCTACTTACAACCTGAGGTCACCGCCTCCTCCCAACAACCGGTCTTCTAAATGACTCTTGAATCCTTTTCTGACTGACTTGAAGGGATATATCAGAATCATGCTGTCTCACCACCCTACCATAACATCATCAATAGTAAACTGATAAGCCTGCTACTTCAGACAAACTAAATCCATTATTCTCTGTAAATAAAACAATTGTCTCTTTTTTCACACTCAATTGACCTAAGTGATAATTGTATTTAATGTAAATCGACCTACAGACATAAGTTAGCTCAGTGGTTAACATACTTGCCTCTGAACTGGTAGGTCCAGGGTTCCATACCCACCTGGCTCTCGATTTATTCTAGCTGAGGGGGGGGGGATCAATAAATATATTTCTGAATCGCCTAAGAGCCAAGGTTAGCTCAGTGTTAATTTGCCTTTGAACTGGTAGGTCCAGGGTTCGATACCCACCTGGCTCTCGATTTATTCTAGCTGAGGGGGGAGGGGGATCAATAAATCTGAGTATCTCGTCCCTCGGAGATGATCGGCCTAAGGGGCCAGGTTAGCTCAGTGATTAATGTACTCGCCTTTGAACTGGTAGGTCCATGGTTCGATACACAACTGGCTCTCGACCTATTTTCGCTGGAGAGAGGGTGAATAAATCTGATTATCTCGTCCCTGGGAGAGGAACGGCCTAAGGGGCAAGGTTAGCTCAGAGGTTAACGTGCTCGAACCTTAGAACTTGTAGGTCCAGGGTTCGATACCCACCTAGGTCTCCATTTATTCACGTAGTAGGTAAATAAATCTGAAAACTTTATCCCTCGGAGAGGACGTTAAACCGTCGGTCCCGAGACTGTGTGATGTCAGGTACTCGTTAAAGATCCTTACTCTAAATACACTTGAGTTAGGCAAAATATAGGACTCCCATTGTAGAATCAACGAAAAAAAAAAGAAAAAAAAACGTAAATGGCTGACGTTTTTAACCTACTAGGTTTAAACATCGGTTTAAACAATAAAAAAAAAAATCGTCCATCACTTCTGTTAAGTACCTTCTGTTTAATTTAATATTATTTACTTTTGTCCCAAGCAGGTTTTAAACAGTTCCATTACGATGAGTAAAATGTTTACATTTAAATATTCATTTTCCAACTCAAGCCTAGAACAAACACACTGTTTGCACTACCCGATTAAAGAAAATTGTTAATGTAACATAATTACGACTTAAAATGTTTTTATATTTACTTTTCAAGTCTAGAGTATATACAATGCTCTTCAAAGTTTAAACTAGAAGGAAAAAGGAAAACAATAGAAATAAATGGCCTAAGGCCTTCCACTTTATTTCATCAGCGAGGAAAGTAAGAAAAAAACAGTCTTCACGACGGTCTCAAAACGTCTCTGCACCAGGGTGCTGGTTTCCCTCTCTTATCCCTTCTGAAGACGGTTCAAACCAAAAATTAGAGACTGTAATTGTGTGCTTTTAATTTCTCTAAGTTACTTTTTCTACATTGAACTATATATATATAGTAGAGTAGCAGTTTGCTTCTCAACGCGAGTACTTCGCACCTCTTCCTGATAACGTTGGTTGTCGAAATACCAATGTGAGTTCTGTAGTGACTTTCTGTGTTCTTTCCTATTTCTTAAAGTTATATATATATATAACAGATTCAATAATATATCGACCGTTAGATAGAATAGGTGTGTTCTCTAATCGGGGTTCGGTCAATTTTCCAGGATAAAAAATCAAACTCTCGTTGCCAACGTTTCGGTTTTATTCAAAACCTTTTTCATAGGCCTACAAACAAAGGATTATAATAAATAATAAAAATAATAAGAAAGTTCTTATTATCCTTTGTTTGTAGGCCTTATGAAAAAGGTTTTGAATAAAACCGAAACGTTGGCAACGAGAGTTTGATTTTTTATCCTGGAAAATTGACCGAACCCCGATTAGAGAACACACCTATATATATATATATGATCAAACCACATATATAGAAATGGATATAACATAGACTATAGATCTTTTAAACCGTACACAAGCGGTCTCGACACGAGTCAAAAGACCCAACTGAACTAGATGCAGAAAATCTGGTGAGGAGTTGAGAAGAGTGTAGGGAAGAGGGTATTTTGAACTTGAGTTGGGTTTTTGACTCTGACGAAGACGCTTAGTTACGGTTGAGACGAAGTGAGAGAGATCTCCCCACGTCGAAGAACGGAGCGCGAATGAAGAAATAAAGAGTCAACCGAAGAGAGCAGCACAAGCGTAAAAAAGGAGCTAGCACTAAACGCAGAGAACGGAGAAAAAAAAAATAAATATAAATTATAAAATTAAATTATAAATTAAAATATAAAAGAAAAAAAAAAAAAAATAAATAAATAAAAAAAAAAATATATATAATAAAAGAAAAAAAAATAAAATAAAAAAATATATATATGAATGTGAATATATAAGTTAAAAATAAAAGAAAAACAAATAAAAGTTAACGCTTGTGATTTAAACCGGGATCTGATCGGGCCCCCAATAAAATTGGTTGCCTCAACCCTTTAATGAATATAATATAAATTTATTTAATATTATTATATATATAAATAATTAAAAAAATATTCGGCTCGCTGGAGAAGGACAGCCTTGGATCGAGATCAGTGCGCACCTTGTAGCGGAGGCTCAGGTCCTAAATGGGCCGTAATGCCAAGGAGAAGATAATATATTATATATATAAATATATATATATATATAATATATTAAAAACCACAATAAGAAATGGGAAAACAAGACTAAGATCTTTCAAAGCAAAAGCGTCTTCGTCGAGTCAAAAACCAAATGAAAACAAGACTAAGATCTTTCAACCGTAACAAGCGGTCTTCGTCAGAGTAAACCACCTGAACACTAGATGCAGAAAACATCTGGTGAGAGTTGAGAAGAGTGGGAGAAGAGTGGTATTTTGACTTGAGTTGGGTTTTTGACTCTGACGAAGACCGCTTGTTACGGTAAAATCTTAGTCTTGTTTTCCCATTTCTTATTGTGGTTTGATCATGATTGCTGTTTCACGTGTTTATTTAAATCTTTTTAAATATATATATATATATACCTCATTAAAGATCTTGCCAACATTAAGTTTAGTATGTTTCCTACATACCTTTTCAAGGTTTCGAATGCTTCTTTTCCATCTTTGTGGTATCATATAAATTAACTCACCGATTTTTTTATCTTTAAATATATTTTTCATTTTACATGTCCGACGTTTCAGTCTACGTTGACCATTCTCAAGGATTCTATATACAAGGTTTTTTTAACAATTCTAATAAATACTTATTTACAATAACAATTACATCACTTCTATCAAACATAACTAATAATACAATATTCTTTTAAAAAAAAAACACTACCTTAATAAAATTGAGTAACAGGTTTGCTACAAAATTCCCTACATGAACTTTTTCACAACATTATTTAAATCACTAAATAGAATGGATATGGTGTAGAAGGAAGAATACAAACGGTGTATTATAAGAATCAATTCTCTAATGAATATAAAAAGGATGAAAGAATTTTGAAGGCTATAATTAAAAGAAATACAACATGTGTTAACTCGGCAGACAAGCTAAATATTAGTATTTACTACAACAGTTCCTGCACAGCAAATATGATAATTAGGAACAGCCTAGAACAAAAAACACAACTACAAAAAACCAATGTAGTGTACAGATATAATTGCACTATAGGAGACTGTGAGCTCCTAAAATCGAGCTATATTGGTTCTACGACGACAACACTTTCACGCAGACTTACGATGCATCTCGCAGCCGGAGGACCAAAAGAACACACAATGAACATACATAAAAGCAGGCTAAGTAGAAAAATGCTGGAAGACAACATTGAAGTATTATATGCAGACAATAATCACACGAGGCTGCATATAATTGAATCATTATGCATAAAGGAAAAGAAGCCGAACCTTAATGATCAGTCCTGTTGTTTTTCCAGAATTTTAAAGTTACATTCGTAAAAAATAACTATTTAGTGATTTAAATAATGTTGTGAAAAAGTTCATGTAGGGAATTTTGTAGCAAACCTGTTACTCAATTTTATTAAGGTAGTGTTTTTTTTTAAAAGAATATTGTATTATTAGTTATGTTTGATAGAAGTGATGTAATTGTTATTGTAAATAAGTATTTATTAGAATTGTTAAAAAAACCTTGTATATAGAATCCTTGAGAATGGTCAACGTAGACTGAAACGTCGGACATGTAAAATGAAAAATATATTTAAAGATAAAAAAATCGGTGAGTTAATTTATATGATACCACAAAGATGGAAAAGAAGCATTCGAAACCTTGAAAAGGTATGTAGGAAACATACTAAACTTAATGTTGGCAAGATCTTTAATGAGGTATGTTTAAAAGAAGGTCTGCTCCCAAAGTATACCAATATATATATATTATATATATATATTATATATATATATATAAGGTTATTCATTCTGTTAGGAAGGGTTGGGAAATATAGGAATTAAATCAAGTCTAAAGCCCCATATTTATTAGGATTATTGAATGACAGTCATTTAAAAGCAAGACAACTACCAAACCATCACTAATTTAAAAAAATATTCCGAGTACATTTCCATCATAATTACAAAAAAAAGATAGCAGCCTAAAAGAAATTAAGTATTTCTAAGTTTATTGTTTAATACGTCTGATAATGAGTTTACATTAGAAAAGCTGGAGGTTAGATAGAATATTCTTAGTGATTCTTAGTGAAGAAATTTATGTTTGAAATTTTCAAACTAATTAATGGAATATAATAATAATACTTTGATGTTGAAGAGTTATTGAAAAAAAAAATAACTTAAGAGGAAAGATATTTCGAATACCAGTTGTAATTAAATCAGTATGAATCCTTTGTTAAAATTAATTGAGCATCTGCTTCAAAATATGAGATCTTTAGTTATTTAATATTCGTTAACTAAATTATACTCCATAGAAAAAAATTTTACCCCGGAACATCATTAAAGTTGAATGAAAAACGTAATACGTTTTCTTTATAATACATTTTCGTATTATAAAAAAAAAATGTATATGTATTCTTGAATAAATGAAGATTGATCCATACTTTAGAGGAAGGTCTAAAAAGAAACTAAGTAAACACTTCGTGATTTATCATCTAACCACCTCTAACTATGATCATGTAAATTTCTTTAATAGAAATTAGAAATTTAAAGTTGCAAGAACAAACGAGAAATATATGCAATAAATGGGGTATATTCTCCTCTGCTTTCACTGGATATGTCATTCATTTTTTTTATTTTTTTTTATATAATCCTGTTTTATTTTTCTAACTTTTAATTTGTATTTTGGATTGTAGAAGTTTACCTGAGGAAGAGCACGAAGTGTTTGAAACGCGTAGTTTGAATAAAAAACACTTCTTTTCTGTGGATACTTTGTACTATTGTTTTACCGTAGTATAAGTTTATTTACTTGATACAAGAAGATATCTGTATTTGTGAAAGATGTCGTTTTGAAAGCTGATTATTCTTCATTTTTTTTTTATGATTAAATGGTTAAGTTTAACTTTATTGTCTGGTATTTATTCATACTGGGGTTAGAAACGATATCGACCTCCAAAGAAGACTACATCCAAAAGTTTTTTTTTTGTTCAAACTATGTGTTTCAAACACTTTACGTTCATCATCAGGTAAACTTGTGCAATACAAATTAAAAGTTACATACTTATCTTATGGAAACCTTAAGTAAAGACGATTTAATGTATTGAATATCATCAATAACTGAAAATATATTGTATTTTTTCGGGAGTAGCAATTTAGTAAGCAGTCATTGGGGGGGGGGGAATGACTTTATCAGTTACTAATCAACTAAAAGGCTTTTACGACTGGAATTGTTAGAAGATGGTTAAACAAAGACCAAGTGTTGGGACAAAGAGGGGTAGAAAAACAAGTGGCTTTCATTAAGGCAGGTCTAAAAACAAAAACTTGACTGCTATGGTTACCAACTATCCACCTTTGCACCATCACTTTTATAAAACGATCAGAGAATACGCATTTTTTCTTAATTCCAGTAGTTAGTGAAATATCTGTAAAACGCAATATATTGTATTAAAAAAAAAAAAAAAGAAGAGGACTTTGAACCATTACCAAGTATGTATTCACAAGCATAATTGCATAGAATTCCTTTGATTAATTTCAAACTGTCGCCATCTTTTATCATTTATAATCCTCCGCGAATACAAATACATAATTACAATTTACATTTCCTTAAATTAAAATAAGATGGAAATAATTTCCACATTCTCTAATTATTTCACCTGGCTTAGAATGGACAGGATGTTGTCCAAACGTCTCTGTACCAGTGCGCTTGGTTTCCCTCTCTTATCTCTCCTGAAGACGGTTCAAACCAAAATTTAGAGACTGTAAGTGTGTGCTTTTCATTTCTCTGTTTCTTTTTCTACAATGAAATATATTTGTCCGTTTCGGATCGCATTTCCAACAAAAAAGTATATATATATATAAAGATTTCACATAAATACGTGAAACAACAATCAATGATCAAACCACAATAAGAAATGGGAAAACAAGACATAGATCTTTCAACCGTTGGGTTTTTGACTCTGACGAAGACCGCTTGTTACGGTTGAAAGATCTTAGTCTTGTTTTTCCTTTTTACTTATATAGTGGAATATTGCATCATATATTACTATAAAGACGTTCAAAGTTTACTCGTGGATCCTCGATCAGTTCTTCAGGTTGAAACAAATTAAACTTATCATTGCTTTCAATTGTTTCGTTTTTTAATTGAAAATTCTTTTCGATACGCAGAAGTTTTAAACAAAAACGAAACGTTGGCAATGAAAATTTAATTTGAAATGAAGAACTGACCGAGTCCCGATAAACTAGTAATAATATGTTGTCTATTCCACGGTTGATACTTTTAACATATATATACATATATCATAAAAGGATTTACATAAACACGTGAAATAACATATCAATATCAATACCAAATATATATATATATATCGATAAATAAGATTTCACATAAACATTCATGAAATGAACAATACAATGATCAAACCACAATAAGAAAAGGGAAAACAAGACTAAGATCTTTCAATCGTAACAAGTGGTCTTCATCAGAGTCAAAAACCTAATGAGTGAGTTGTGTTTTTGACTCTGAAAATGTTTCGATATACTAAATTTATATTGTTTTCTTTCAAAAGAGGATAACTAAAGCTTTTCTTGAAGTGTTCATTTTCATAAATTGTGATTACAATTCAAAAGGCTTATTAGTGGAGCTGTTTTATCTTTACGAGTAAATTGGAACAAGGCAAATCGTGAATGATAATTTTTTTTTTCTATTCATCTATTTTATCAAACGGGCGTTTTGTTTTAGGATTAAAAAAAAAATAAAAAAAATAAAAATGTTTGATTAAGATTTTTCATGTGGCGCGCTGTTAGGAAGATATTTGGAAGCTAAAAAAAAAAAAAAATCTCTAACCTTTTTACCTTGGAACTTAATACGGTGCTTTAAAACTAGGAACCGGTTTTATTCGAGAGACTTTTAAGTCAGTGGGGGGTTCTCTCTCTATTCAATTACTGATACTCGGAGCGTCTGAAAGAGCAGGCGCACCACTACACCCCTACTATAAGGATGTCGGCTAATTTATTGACTAAACAGCAGTTCAGAAATGACTTTGAAATTTAAACTATTGAGATAAATCGCAATAAACCTTATTTCAGAAAAAAGAAACTGAATTATAGCTATCCTGTCCAGATATGCACCGGCCTAAAAAAAAAAAGATCATTTCTTTGGAAACATTTTAAGACATTCTTCAAAATTTCCTCATAACCTATGATACATTTTTATGGACCCTTTGCAATGAACCCTCTGATTTCTCCTATTGTTTAAATAAGACCGACAGAACATTTACGATTCTCCACAAAACCTCTGCAAACTTCCCCTGTTTGAATCATTCTTCTGCAGTAATCATCGATAATTTATTCCACCATTTAAATTATAAAAAAAGTGATTTTGTTATCATTGAAATATATATATGATTAAACCACAATAAGAAATGGGAAAACAAGACTAAGATCTTTCAAGCGTAACAAGCGGTCTTCGTCAGAGTCAAAAACCCTTATTTGACTCTGGGTTTTTGACTCTGACGAAGACCGCTTGTTACGGTTGAAAGATCTTAGTCTTGTTTTTCCATTTTTTATTGTGGTTTAATCATTGATTGTTGTTTCACGTGTTTATGTGAAATCTATTTATATATATATATATATATATATAGAAAATTGTCACAATAACACGTGATATATTGTATTCACTTGCTCTCTGACGACGTGAAAGCGAAAGGCCTTAGAGCGACTATCTTCTTTAATTTGTGGTGAGTTACCTGAATATATATATATATCAAATTGTTTGTATAATTTTTTTTTCAACGATTTTTCTATGGCAAACTCATTTAAAAATGTTTACAGAAAAAAATCCTAATCTTTACTCATGATTGCTTGAAATACCGCAGTAAATACACTGATAAATAATAACCATGTTCGTCCACAATAACAAAAAATAAGGGCTCAGGACTGCTAGATGTCACCCTAATTAGGGATTTGATAGTTAGTCACTTAATTAATTAAGTGACTAATTAGTCACTTAACTTGCTGCTGCTGCTGCTGCTGGCTACAATAATACTACCTTAAGCTAACTATTAATATATCTGGATAGACTAAATGAGACATACTACATATATATGTCTCATAGGTATACTACATATACATCATATATGTACATCATACATCATATACGCTGCTTTCACCATACCTTCATGCCACGCATTATTGGGATAACTGTAATTACTGATACCAATCAGTAATCAGTAATCTGCTTTGTTCTCTCTGAATTCAACTGCTGTAATACATAAAAATGATTTGAGTGGAGGAAGGTGTTTTTTTTATATTAATAACAATATATTTGACTGCCCTGTACTTAATAAGATTTCACAATAAACAAGTAAAAGAACAATCCATTTTCAAACCACAATAAGAAATGAGAAATAAATACTAAGATCTTTCAACCGTAACAAGCGGTCTTCGTCAGAGAGAAATCTCAAGAGTTGATGAGGACAGCTTGTTATGATTGAAAAATCTTAGTATATTTTATAACAATGACTGTTATTTCACGTGTTTATTGTGAAATGATGAATGTGAAATCTTGATATATATATATATATATATATATATATATATGCTTTTTCTTCTTCTCAGAATTTGGTCCGGGTTAATATACGGAATCACCTTTTTGCCAATGTTTCGTCTTTTTTTAAGACATCCTCAGGGCTTAAAATAAAGACGACACGTTGGCAAAAAGGTGATTCCGTATATGGACCCTGACCAAATTCCGAGAAGAAGAAAACGTGTTTTTTATTAATTTGTGGTAAAGAAAACAATACCTTATTATATATATATATATATATATATATAAAAAGATTTCACATAAACACGTGAAATAACAATCAATGATCAAACCACAATAAGAATTGGGAAAACAAGACTAAGATCTTTCAACCGTAACAAGCCGTCTTCGTCAGAGTCAAAAACCCAACTAACTGTGACGAAGACCGCTTGTTACGGTTGAAAGATCTTAGTCTTGTTTTCCCTTTTTCTTATTGTGGTTTGATTATTGATAATACACTATATAATTCATCGGATGACATAGCTATTATATTTCATTACATTTAGTAATTTATGAAAAATAACTTTCAGGAAGTGTTACAAACCTAACTTTGCAATGATGGTATCATGTTTGAATTTTTAATCGGATTTTTTTTTTCTACATCATAAGACATAAGTTGATTTCAATAAAATACACATTGGTTTTTGATTGCAGCCATTTTAATAATAACTTATTAAAATGTTTACTAATTGTTGAAAATCAATAATCTATATATTCATCATCATAATGCGAAATATAAAAGCTAAATTAAAATAAAAAAAATGGATGAAATATTTTATTAAAGTACTCTTATGCTTAGTTTAGATTTATCCAATATGCATGGAAGTTGTTTCCAAATAACATATTTGTCATTGAATTAATAAACGGAAAAACTAAAAGTGAAAGTATAAGATAAGAATATGCAAATAAGATTAAAAACTGAAATTAGGTGTAACAAATTACAAGTGATTGGATGAATAGGAATGGAGGAATGAGTTAGCAAAAGAAGAGGTTGTTTCAAAAGCGCCTAAGGCAAAACCCAAGCAACATGTCTAAACAAACGTTCTGTCCAATCATTCCACGGTTTTTTTTTCAATAAATTTTATATACGCCGTATTAAATCACTCATTTTATATTTATTTGATAGTTAGATTTATCGAATAAATTGCAACATGGATTTGGCCAAGTTTTATTGACAGTAATATGCAAACAGAGAAAAATTAGTCCAATAAAATCAAAGTTTGTCGTATAGTTTAATAAAGTTGACTTTAATTTTTAACAACTTCAATGCCAATGAATAATGTTTATATGAAATAAAGATCACTTACATGAGGTTTGATTTATGCTAAATTATGTTCAAATAGATTCAAAAAGGTGAGATGAAAACATAACTTTAGCAATCTGTCAGTTTCAAATAACTGGCAGCATTGCTTTCAAACTGACTTAAGATCAAGAAAAATGCGTGTCTTCAATAACGCCATTTTTTTTTCGCTTTCTAATATTTATTTAATGAGTCGACTTAAAATAAATTTTAATAATTGCATAAGTTATTTCACTTTGAATCCATTAACCTTCTAGATAAGGAGTTCATTTTTTTTTTTTTTAAATTAATCTCTGACGAGTCAAAGAGGATTTACAAATCAATTTCTGGTCATCATTTACTATAATAATGTAAAAGATAAAACCTGGTGTCAGCTGCTCACAACTTATATTTACTTAATTATGAACTTTAGCGGACTTCGTAAGGAAATTCAAGCTGTATCCCGATTAGAGGTAAGATCGGACATGAAAAAAAAAACAGCCCGCGGGTATTATGACCCGACCCTACCCGATTTGGATCTAATTAAATAAATATAAAAACATTTATTGTCTTTTGTTTAGTATGCCTATTAATGTGCCCAAAAACAAAATCTTTAATAATTCGTTCTTCACCATTACAGACAACCTATTTGAATTTTTGACCTTAAATGATATCTGTAATATCGCGTCACATACATATTAAATATGACCTAAAAAGATAGAATCGTAGAGATTTTAAACAAAATCTTTTTGACAGATGTTTAAGATAATTTAAGCTAAAATAACAAGTAATCCTAACACACTCACCCAGCCACCCACCCACACACACACATACACACACATACATACACACACACACAGCACACACACATACACACTCACACACACACACACACACACACACACACACACACACACACAGACAGACATCATCAAAAAACATCATAAAACGACTTTTGGGACCACAAAACGTATAATTTCGTCAAAATCTCGATATCGAATTTTTTCACGATCACTATACTTTACTTATAGTAAAGTAAAAAAAATAAGTGAATTTTTGATACTAAGGTTACTATTCTGTCTCAGATATACTAGACTTTAGAAATGTAAATATAAAATTTGGGGATTATGCATCTTTTTATTTTAATGAAATTCACTATAAAACCGGAAATACCATCCAAACGGAATACGAGTTCAAAATCGACTCAAGTTTTCGGTCATGGAGACCAAACATGCTGTAGATGCAATGACGTGTAACCCAGTAAGCCAGTAACTCTTTTATTCTGAATACAATTTGTCCAAAAATTTCAGTTTGGAAGTGTGTTTCTTTACTCTGAGTGTTACAATGATATTTTTGTGCATAAACTATACACAGGTGAACCATTTGATAAGAATTATTTTATTAGGCATAAAGAACTGCAAAACTTGTGAAAACTTCAATCAAAACTTAAACTTGCACTTCGTTGTATTGAAATGTTTAGTTCTTAGTTTTTCTTTATTGTATTAAAATAATTAGTGTTTAGTTTTTCTTTACTGTATTGAGATGTTTAGTTCTTAGTTTTTCTTTATTGTATTAAAATGTTTAGTATTTAGTTTTTCTTCACTGTATTGAAATGTTTACTGCTTAGTTTTTCTTTGTTGTACTGAAATGTTTAGTGCTTAGTTTTTCTTTGTTGTATTGAAATTTTTAGTGCTTAGTTTTTCTTTATTGTATTGAAATGTTTAGTGCTTAGTTTTTCTTTGTTGTATTGAAATGTTTAGTGTTTAGTTTTTCTTTACTGTATTGAAATGTTTAGTGCTTAGTTTTTCTTTATTGTATTGAAATGTTTAGTGCTTAGTTTTTCTTTATTGTATTGAAATGTTTAGTGCTTAGTTTTTCTTTATTGTATTGAAATGTTTAGTGCTTAGTTTTTCTTTGCTGTATTGAAATTTTTAGTGCTTAGTTTTTCTTTACTGTATTGAAATGTTTAGTGCTTAGTTTTTCTTTGCTATATTGAAATGTTTAGTTATTAGTTTTTCTTTGCTGTATTGAAATTTTTAGTGCTTAGTTTTTCTTTGCTGTATTGAAATTTTTAGTGCTTAGTTTTTCTTTGCTGTATTGAAATTTTTAGTGCTTAGTTTTTCTTTGTTGTATTGAAATGTTTAGTGCTTAGTTTTTCTTTGTTGTATTGAAATGTTTAGTGCTTAGTTTTTTTTTGCTGTATTGAAATGTTTAGTGCTTAGTTTTTCTTTGTTGTATTGAAATGTTTAGTGCTTAGTTTTTCTTTATTATATTGAAATGTTTAGTGTTTCTTTTTTTGTTTTGTATGCTGAAAATCGATATTATCAGCTACTGACTTAGTCATTGAGTTAAATTTACATTTGCAACATTTTTTTTTTTGAACAAAGAACAGAATTCAATTGTTGTTAGGATTGATTTTCTCAGGCTTGAGTGAAGCAACAAGACACGAGTGTGTAGTATGTGGGAGACAAGACAGTCAGAGGTGAAAGTCAGCGGGGGTCAGAATTGGTTAATTACCAGCGAGGATGAGCTTTCTCCCGAGGTCAACCTCATCCTCCTCCTTCTTATACTAACCATTAATGAGGTCACTGGTGACTCCAGTCAAAACCTGCCGTCTCACAGAGTACTATGTAATCAAATGCCAACTTGCCATTATAATAGCTTTTTTTTTTCTT
This sequence comes from Hermatobates lingyangjiaoensis, assembly GCA_026182355.1. Lineage (NCBI taxonomy): Eukaryota > Metazoa > Arthropoda > Insecta > Hemiptera > Hermatobatidae > Hermatobates > Hermatobates lingyangjiaoensis. Next base: position 308,718 of record JAPFBL010000569.1, read on the forward strand.
TTTGTTGAAATTGCAAACTTGATCTTTACGTCTTTATATTATAAGCAACAGGAAGCGTATTACTATCATGTTCAAATCTACCGTAAAATTGATAGTTAGAAGTTCACTAGCATCAATAGAACAGATACGTTTACAGCCGGTATTTCAGAACAATATCCTTTATTGCCAAACAGTTCTATTAGTGTGGATCTCATACAATATATGATTATTACTATAGTAATAATAAAACCCTGTGAGCTCTTCAAACTAATAAAAAAAATGAATGAAATACTGTTGAGTAAGACCTTTTCAGCAGTTCTAGACATTTGCGGTTTAGATGTTAGCTTCTATAAAAAAAATAACAACAACTCAATACTAAACTGACTGCTCTTTAGTTTATTGCATAACTATAAGTTACACTTTATAACATTTAGATTCTTCAGAGTACTTTTGTCAACCAAAAAACCCCAGTAGCGTAGGAAATGGAGGGGTGGGGGATATCTCCTTTTAAAATCAATGAAAAACGAAAGGAACATAGAAGATAATTTTTATCATATGACATAACCTTACGTCTTCTTTAAACAATCCACAAGGCAATCTAAAAGTACAATTTAAACAAACTAGGAACTGATAACTGTATTTATTCGAGTGCAATGGCCAAATTTTTTACATAAAAATGACTCAAAATTTGGGTGTTTGTTATAAACGATAACTGGGGTGTCATGCTTTTGATGTATTAGTATATTATTTGCATAATGACTCATTAGTCGAAATATAGCCGACCACAAGTGGGAAACATTGATGGCGGTGTAAAAATAGAAAAAAAAATAAAATTATAAAAAGCCAACCAAAAAGTCTGAAATTTTATACCAAAATGAGTTTTTAAGGTCGTAATTCTTTTTATATTTTATGTGTCATACATAGTATTGTAATACTATTTTAAAAAGGTTTATGAACTATAATATTTGCAAGTTATGTAAATTTTTTGAAACAATTTTTTTTTAAAGTGGTTAAAAGTTTGTTATATTTGTTGCATAGCCAGTTAATTTTACACGTATAGCCATAATAAAAATCATTTATTGAAAATAAAAAGTAAACTATGAATAAATACCAATATAAAATTTACATTTATTTGAATATCTTTAAACTCTGATTCATTATCAGATGTATCAATAAGTTGTTCCCGTTCTTCCTGAGTTTATTTATCTTCAGTTTTTCAGCAGGAACATTGGTTTCTTCAGTTTCTTTTGAACCTGATTCCCACGCTAGCTCCATTTATTTTCGATCGTCCACTCAAATCATTAAGAAACTGTTACTAAAAAGAGACCATATGCGTTTTGTGGGTCAAGAGATTTGGTTACATTCAATGTTTCCCAATTGTGGTCAGCTACAATATACTTTCGACTAATAAGTCATTATGCAAATAATATGCTAATACATCATAGCATGACACCTTAGTTTTCGTTTTTAACAATCACCGAAATTTTGAATCATTTAATATGTACAAAACTTGTGCATGCACTCGAATAAATTCAGTTATCAGTTCCTAGTTTATTTTAATTTTACTGTTAGATTGCCTTGTGGATTGTTTAAAGAAGAAGTAAGGTTATGTCATTAAATAAAAATTATCTTCAAAGATTCCTTTGTTTTTCATTGATGTTTTAAAAGGAAACTGTCATAATTAAATAGCTACTGTAGAGTAGTGAGTCCTCACTGATGTGTTTGAGCTAACACATCGGGTTTCTTATAAGCAGGGTTGAAAGCTAAATACATTTTTTCCTTCATTATCGGAAGACATTCTATTCATTTCTATAAGCTTGCAAGCCTGAAGTTACGTTTAAGATTCACCTTTTCCGTAAAACCAGTACAGCTAAAATACTAGGATAATGGTTTTTTTGTACTTTTCTGATTATCTTATTTGTTTTTGTTGTGAGAGATTCAAGCATTGGTCGGTATTATTATCCTCATAGGCAGCTCTTATAATTGACTAACGATTGCTTTCTAACTGGGAACAAACATGATTCTCATTCATGTTAATTATGGTACAATTAACCTATTGTAATTACTTTCAACTCATAACAGTAAAATTTATGTTAGAAAAAGGAAAAACCGTCATACTTCGTATGATGTTCTTAGGGTCATTGGAGCGCTTCGGACGTAGTCCATCTTCGATCGCAACTAACCTAAGGAGCTGTTATCATGAGGTTTATACTCGTACAAACTGCTGTAACCGACCAGCTGAAGGCCATTCCAGAATCCGAGTTCCAGCAATGCTACAATGATTGGAAGGACCGTCTCCAGCGCTGTGTGGCTTCCAAAGGGAACTATTTTGAAGGTGACAATATCACATTGTAATTATATTTGAATAGAAAATTTAAAAAAAAATCAGTCTCACTACTTTATTTACACACCTCGTATATCCTATCCACTGCTATGTATCTTCTTTCTTCCCTCCCACTCTAATCAACCCCTCACCAGATGTTTCCTGCATCTAGTGTTTCAGGTGGTTCTTGACCCTGACGAAGACCACTTGTTATGGTTGAAAATTCTAAGTCTTGTTTTCCTATTTCATATTGTGGTTTGCTCATTGATGTACATAACAGTAAAATTTCCAATAAATGAGGTGTAGGAAAAAAGAAACTAATTTCTTTTTCATTTTTCATTTCGCTTTTGAACTTCGCGTGCTCTGTACACTGCAGTTTCAAAAATTCTTTCGTTGTTATATTAGTGCAGTAGTTTGTCGGCAGCTTTTTTAAAAAAAAAATATTGATTCTATATTTGTTAGAACATTTGTTTAACAAATCAAGATTTTTTTTGTCTATATATCTATATATATCTATATATCTATATATAATCACAAAATGGAATAAAATTAAAGGAAAATTAAAATATTCAACATTTTTAATTATTTAATGTAGTGTACATATTAAAGAATGATACTGATTGATTAAAACCAGATTCAACTTAGAACATTGATAGCAAAACGAATTATGAATTTGATTTGAACGTTATAAAATAAATGCCGGAAATGTTTCATATAACAGGCTGAGCACAGCTTGAATACAGAAATAGTAAGGACTAGTTTATTTAGCGTAAACTGAGAGATAATTTCTTGGTTAAATCAACATGACCTCATAAATTCTTAGCTTTACTGATATCAGTAAAAATTCAGATATTTGGGGGTTTTTTTTATGTAGCTTTAGGTTCATTATATATGTATTAGAAAGGTGAGGTTCAGAATGAGAGAGTTTTATGAAAGAGAGTGGATGCCCCACCCAGGAACAGAAAATTTTTTTTTTAGAATATTATTAAGTTGGCCATGCATTTCCTGTACTTGGCAAAGCAAGACAGCATTTCGCCCACTGACGTCAACTATCATCAATTCCTTTACTGACCTTCATCTGACAGGTCTCTCCTTTCTTGGCTATCAGGAAGTACAAGATATCCTGCCAAAAATCACCCACCTCTCAGTGTCCTCTCCTATTGTTAAAGACATTTGCAAGTTTAACGCATTAAAAATTCGCTCCAAGCGTAATAAACAGCCATTTGAAAAGAAAGAAAACATCGACAGTTAGCATCTACGTATATACTACGTATATGATCAAACCAAAATAAGAAATGGAAAAACAAGACTAAGATCTTTCAACCGTAACAAGCGGTCTTCGTCAGAGTCAAAAACCCAACTGATGAAACCCCAACGGCCAAAACCCTCAGTTGGGTTTTTGACTCAGACAAAGACCGCTTGTTACGGTTGAAAGATCTTAGTCTTGTTTTCTCATTTCTTATTGTGGTTTGATCATTGATTGTTATTTTAAGTGTTTATGTGAAATATTTTTATCGATGACTACGTATATATATATAAAGCACCTAAAAAAATTATTTTAGAATAAAACAATAAATTTAATAAAAACACAAATTTCAAAATTCAATCAAAACTGAATCAGTGTTATAGCCCTTGAGGACAATTGATAAATTAAAACAAAATATTTGGCCAGAATTGAACCAAATTTCAGAGGAAACTTTCCTGAAAGTATATCACATTGTTGAAAAAAAGAGGTAGTGATTGCACCTCGAATACTAGACTGTCATGTCATTTACAAATTTCTGTTTAAATATTGTTATAAGACATATTAAGGTGAAATTCTATGCTCCATAGTTAGAATTGAATAAAGTAGTGACTTATATTTACTTATAAATAAATGCTTACAATAAATACAAGGAAATTATAAAAATCCGTATTATATTACTTATAAATAATGCTTACAATAAATACAAGAAAATTGTTAGTAATTTACTTTTAGCAAATTATAAAAGTCCGTATTATACTTTGTCAATCGGTGTTATAGCTCTTGAGGGCCATTGATCAACTAAAATATAATATTTCCCCAGAATGGAACCAAATTTCAGAGGAAACTTGCCTGAAAGTATGTCACAGTGTTGACAAAAGAGGTCGTGATTGCATTACAAATTAAGTTAGACATTTTGAATATATATAAACAATTAACACAGCTATTAAATTTGTTTTATTGATGAAAATTTGTAAAAAATTGATACACCTATTAAATTTGTTGTTTCTAAATAATAATTTTTCTTTAATTTTGCGGTTTACCTACTTTTAGGACACCCTATATTTATTAGTCATTGTGGTTAAGGAAGCAATACTTTTATATTTTTTAATCCTAGTAATGTATGTTATAAAACAGTAATGTACTGTAATGTATGTTAGGTAACTTTTTTTGGCAAAAACTTATCTAGAAGAATGGATTGTAATGCTATTTACAAATTTCCTTTTAAATATTGTTACAATACATATTGAGGTTAAAATTCCATGCTCCATAGTTAGAATTGAATAAATTAGTGATTTATTTTTACTTATAAATAATAATTATAATTTAAATTAGATAGAAGCTAAACTGATCAGGTATGAAACATCGAAGTGGTTATGAAATATTGTTTCTTATTAATTAAATTCAACCATTCAAATACCATAAAGATTAGTAATGGTTTATTCAAATCAGTATAGTTGTTAACGAGAGCAATAGCCTTGTCCACCAGGGTTAACAACTATGTTTGAAGATAGAGTTTTGCATATTTCCTCCTGCGCTTCATGGTTTGTTCTGGCTTTTGTCTTTTGTTCTCTATCTTTAAGACTATCTGTTTTACCTCCCCCCCCCCCCCCACCTCCTCTCACCCTATCGCAAATCCACCATTCATATTCTATTATGGACCAGTATAAAGTAATAATACACTACACAACCAATGTTGCTGTTGGACTCATTGAGGGTTGTTTGGTCAAAAACTCAACTCTGTCTTCCAAAGTTTAAAAAATTTATATTTTCATTATCAATACTGCAAAGATAATACATAATTCATTATTAGTTACTAAAAAAAAAAACATCGGATTCATACTTAATCATACCTTACAATGATAAAAATATTTCACATAAATACGTGAAATAACAATCAATGATCAAACCACAATATGAAATAAGAAAACAAGATCTTAGTCTTGTTTTTCCTATTTCATATTGTGGTTTGGTCATTGACCTATGAGGGTAGGAGTTAAAAACTATAGGTTCTAACTAACTCAGGCTTTGGTCTGAGGAAGTTATATAGTTGTTACTTTGGAATATAAGAATTAACAAATAAATAAAGAAAACATGTATTTATTATTTATTTATGATCGAACCACAATATGAAATGGGGAAAACAAGACTAAGATCTTTCAACCGTAACAACCGGTCTTCGTCAGAGTCAAAAACCCAACTATACATTTGGGTTTTGATCATTGATTGTTATTTGACATGTTTATGCGAAATCTTGTTATTATTTATTTATCTGTTAATTCTCATACTCCGTAGTAACAACAATATATTCTCCTCAGATCATGGCCTGAGTTAAAACCTACTGTTTTTAACTTCTACACTCAGTGTAAGGTATGATTAATTATTATTATTTTTTTTATTTAATGTAATTCGAAGTTTTTTTAGTCATGAATAATAACTTATGTATTTTCTTGTAGCCTTATTAATGAAAATATAAATTTTCGAAACGTCGGAAGAAAGAATAGAATTTTTGCCCAGACAACCCTCAAAGAGTCGACCATCACTTGTTTTCGTTCAAGTAACAACCATTTATTTGGTCCATAAATGTTAATTCCTTGAATCTGAGCTATGTTTAGTGTAAGATTTTTGTTTATAAATTGTTTAACTAATATAATTACTAATATAATAATTACAATTATTATTCACAGAGAAAAAATTCTCTTTATATAATAATTTTCAAAAATTATTATATTAGGAATTCTCTGAAAATAATGACTTTCAAGTTTAACTAAGCAGAAAAACAAATCGTTGTTCAAAGGCTATTTAAACATTTAAATTATGTGAGTAATTTGTCATGCAAATTTTTAATTAAGTTTTTAAATAAGTAATTGCATCACCCACTATATTCTTCCTACTATAATTTTGTAAAGTATGTTAAAGATGTAATTAAAGAACTTACTGATTAGGAGGAAAATAAAATTTAATTTTAAAATACAAACAAAACTGGGACGATAAAATTAATGAAAATTCAAATATTTTTTAATCTGTTGATTTAAATTAAGTTAATTTGTATAACTTGAAATAAGACATTTACAAGCGTTTATAAGTTATATATTTGCATAATTTCTCTTAAATTATCAGAATTTGAAATAACTTTCTGAGAATTTAGTTCATGTGGTAAAATTTGTTTCCTTGTAATTTATGAAGTAAGACTTTTGCAACGAAAATATTTAATATCTTAGTTTTGTACGATTATTTTAAAACTAACACAGGTTTGAAATTATTTCGAAATCGTTTATTATAACAGAACAATCCATGTTCTTATAAAGATTTAAATTTTAGATAAGTAAAATTTAGATTTGAGTAATTATAAGAGTAGGGTATTTTGAAAAGTACAATATGATTAGTGATTAGAGAGGTGAGAAGAATAATACAATTATATTTAGTTTTCATAATTAATTAATTAGGTCAGATTTAATTAAACTTAATGAAATCTTATCCTAACTTGATGATCTAATTGTAATTGTTCTGGAGACAAAGATATTCTGTTTCAACACTAAGTATTCACAAGATTACATTTCCCAGGATCCATTAATCATGAAGTCAATAGAAATTAATTACTAGTGGAACCAATTGGTGTATAATTAATAGATATTATATGGATATTGGGGGATCTCAAGAATAACGTCCACACACACAACACACACACACACACACACACACACACACACACATACACAAAAAAGAAGTTTACTATGAAATAACAACGCGTTTTGAACCCTTAGTATTCTTCTTCAGGTTTACTTCTGCACTATTGAGAATCGATCTACAATAATGACTTGGTACAACAAAGGACTACAATCCTTTCTAAGTCATTTTTGTAGATTGACTGTCAAGATTACAGATATAAACCTAAAGAAGAACAGTAAGTGTTAGAAACGCCTTGTTGGTTTCATATTAAACTTTTTTTGTATGGAGACGTAATGGAGAGTAAATACCACACTATAACGGTTGTTCTCATTCAGAGACACATAAAACCCTAGTGACCAGCTCCAAGTGAGGACCACTATCATTGCTGTTGAACAAGTACCAGAGGAAGATAAGTCCTCTAGTCTAGCTTATTTTTAACTAAAACTGATGCCAGAGTAGTGATAGAGGCTGCGTTTTCTTGACAGTTGTTAGCAAACTGGAGTTCAACGTCCAACCTCACTGGAGTCCATTATCGTTGCCCTACAACGATAGGTTGTTAGAGATATGTAAGAAGACCTGTTTTCCTACAGAGACAGATACAAATCAACGACAAACCAGCCACCTACTTAGGTTGTAAAACCGTAGCAACTACTACATGACTACATGATTCACTTGTTTTGAGTACTACATAAAATCCTCACAAACTCCAGAAGAAGAACTGTATAAAGTTATGCTTAGTTGATTAAGTTGTCTTAATTAACCATTAACGTAACCTCTTTTCAGCCATGACTAACCCATTACAACAACCTATCTCTCTCTTCCAGGCAACATGGCATGGGATTATCATATAGGTACATGGGAATCAGAGGCACATGGGATTATCATATAAGTACATGGGAATCAGAGGCACATGGGATTATCTTATAGGTACATGGGAAACATTGTTCGATTTTTGTCCTTGTAAAACCTAACAGAATTAAAAACCCCATGTCTTTGAAAACCAATTCATGTGCAAGTTTTATAACACAAACACAAGAAGTGGCAACCAAGTAGAATGGGTTGAAAGGCACGCCATGCGCAAGGTGCTGCTGCTCTCTGAACCATGAACTGCAGGGAGTGGCAGATCACAGAGCATGATTCATACTCTCTACTCAGCTACCAATTTTACAAATAAAAACTCGGACCCATTTCCAATGCCCATTAATCATGATTTATAAACCATTGATTTGTAAAACACGTCAATAGCAGCAAAAAGAAAATCGTGAATTACTGCCTGCTGCTCGAACATGAACTATTTTTCTTGAGTAAATATATGTCTTAAGTTTAATATTTGTCCTTGTGAAACAATTTTGAAAAGATTCTATTCAAGAAAGACTATAATTCAACAGTTCGTTCAAAACTTTTTTGTGTAAAATATCAATGGTTCTGGACCGTAGCGTGTCCACAAACTTTGGTTACATACTCACCCATCCATCTACCCACCCGCACACGTAGACATCATCAAAAAAACTTCATAAAAAGACATCAGGGACATCAAAATAAATAATTTTGTTCAAAAACTCGAAATCTAATTTTTTCATGACTCATTATACTTTATTTATCGTAAACCAAAAATAAACGTTTGCGGCAGCTGTTATTCCGAGCTGCCACCGGCGTGACAGATTAACCAGTGAACAGGTCATTTGTCCAGGTCACTACTGGTGACCTACGGTACCCCCACAAGCGCGGAACCCAGGGGGGGGAGGGGTTGCTCCGGTTGGCCCTAACCATGAATCTAAAATTCTTCATGAATTTAAAACGATATTCCTTGAAACAAAAAAAAAAAAAAAAGAAATCTATATGAAAAATTGATATTCATTTATATTAATTTGTATAGAATATTTCTTATCTAAATTTCAAGATAAAACAACTTATTGAAGAAAATACAGACACAACAATCGTTTTAAAGTCAAAATTATTACACTTTATCTATTGGGCACAATATATTACCGAAGTGAATCACATAAATTATATTTAATTTAATTGAAAATTAAACTAAATAGATTTTACTGAATAGGATCTGTAAAAAAATAAATGAAAAAAATAGTTTGGATATAAAAGGAAAGTATGTTTTCAAACCCAAACTCTCATTCTAGAAGGAAAGAGAAAAGTCAGATGAATGATTGAAAACCAAAGTAGCTGAAGCAAGGAGTAAACACTAATAAATCAAACATAGAACTTCAGCAGGCTTATATGGTTTTCGATCAATAATAAACCTTCTCCTATTGTATCTCTTTTATCTCAAGATTGAAGTAAACAGAAAGTAGAACAAACAAAAAGACATAATACCTTTTTTTTACTTTACTATAAGTAAAGTATTGTGATCGTTGAAAAAATTCGATCTCGAGATTTTGATGGAATTATATGTTTTGAGGTCCCAAAAGTCATTTTATGATGTTTTCTCGATGATATCTGTGTGTGTGTGTGTGTTTTTTAAATACTTTATTTCAACATGCTCCACACAAAGTACTACATGTTGTTGTTCCATTGAGTCATAATGATTTACAATAATTTTTTTATACAATCAATCTTAAGATATATCACTTTGTTGCATTGTATAGTACTGTTCTATATTAATTACAGTCTAAATGTACATTTTTTTAATTATTTATAAATATAATTACAATATGATGATATAATAATATGTTTATATAATTGTAAATACAATATTTATAATGATAGAGTCATTTAATTAAATTTAAATACTCTTATTCTAGTAATGTTAGGTATTTTTATTCTAATATTATATGATATATTACTCTAATGTGTATATTAATATAATGTGTGTGTGTGGTGTGTGCGTGTGTGTGTGTGTGTGTGTGTATATGTGTGGGTGGGTGGTTGAGTTTGTTAGCATTGCTTGTTACCACGCTACGGTCGAGAATCTTTGATGGATCAAGTTGATATTTTACACGAAAATGGGTCCCATAGTGCAGATGATCCCTATTGTTTGGGAAGAATTATGAATGACGGGAAAAACACTTTTTTTTACTTTATTATAAGTAAAGTATAGTGATCGTGAAAAAATTTGATCTCGAGATTTTGACGGAATTACATGTTTTGAGGTACCAGAAGTCGTTTTATGACGTTTTTACGATGATGTCTGTGTGTGTGTGGGTGGGTGGGTGGGTGGGTGCGTGGGTGCGTGGGTGGGTGCGTGTGTTAGCATTGCTTGTTACCACGCTACGGTCCAGAATCTTTGATGGATCAAGTTGATATTTTACACAAAAATGGGCCTCATAAAGACGAAGATCCCTATTGTTTGGGAAGAATTATGCATGATGGGAAAGTCACTTTTTTTGCCAAAAACCGTTTTTTTTAAAACATTTATTTCTCCTAAACTGATAACCCTAGAGTTTTGAAATTTTGACATTATCTTTGAAGTTACAAATGCAACAAACGAAAAATATATTCAGAATTTTAAGACAACAGGAAATATTTTTTTTTCAATAAAATGTAAAAATTTTGACTTATAATTCAATCTCAAACCTTGTGAGAGCAATACAAGCCATACTGTTTGACGGACAAGAATGAAACTATGCCTATAAATAGAACATTATATGGACAATGAGTTGAGATATTTTTTTATAAAATTACTTTCGCTAAAGGGGCGTTACAGTACGATTTGTGTTTTCAGAAAATGTTTTTTTGACGCTAAACGGCTCGTTAAAAAATAATGAAAATTTGACCAAAAATGGAACACAAAATTAGCAATTGACAAAAAAAAATTCATGAAGTTTCAATTACGGGAAAGAGCAATAACGATATAAAAACTGATTGTTTATTTTAGACTAAGAGATCACCTGCTATACTTGTCGAATTTTTTGTATTTTTTTACATTGTTTACATTGACTTAGAAATTTTTTGAGCGAATCCCCTGAGATAAAATTTATGTTTCTAATGGAAAAATGAAAATATATTATTGACTTATAAGAGATGTAAGAGGAATAATATTGTGCAGGTAAATGATAACACTCATTAAAAAAAAATTCGTATATATGTTATCTGACAAAGGGGAAGGAAAATGATCTTATTAAATACTATGAAGCCATAAAATTCCCAGTATAATAATTCTGTTAAAAACCAAAAATGTAAAAGATAATTCAAAATTGAAATCTTTCGTTTAGAGATTAATAACTGTATTATCGTACATCTTTAATTAACAAATCACCTTAAACCAACATTTTCTTTGCAGTTAAAGATGTTTTTCAGAGAAAAAAAGGGTATTTTCCTGTTTTAAATTTAAAAATTTTACTTTAATATTCAATGTAGAAGGATGTCAAGTAAACGATGTAAGAAATCTACTGGCTATTTGAACAATAGCCATGTTCTCTTGTAGGATACTATTTCGTTTCAAGAAATGTTCACTTTGGTTTTTCAAAAATGTTATTACTGCTGTAGTTATACTAATGAAATTATTTGCAAATAATAAATTATTTGTGATGTACAAAAATAAGCTTATAAATTGATATGTCCTTCAATCACTATCTGTACTACCTCACGAATGCAATGCTAATAATTATATCCCATTTAGATGTTTACGTTATGCTTAAATGAGACGTTATGTTTTATATACTCAAGAAATTTGACATTAAGTTACTTATAGTAAAGTAGAGTGTAGGCCACTCCAGATTTTTTTAAATAATTTTACCACACCGTTTACAAGAATCACAGAAATATACCATAATTTATATAAAATACATTTCTAGATTCTTATATAAAAGTTTTGTAAATTTCTATGGATGGACAAAACTTCACTATTCGCTAGTTGTATCAGTGATCATCGTTCTCTTTATTTGATATAAAGATTAAAGATCTCATCAGAGACTACATCAGAAATGTTGTATCCTAACGACTGAAAAAACGTTAACTCTCTCTTTGACAGGAACCATGTCTTACATAATCACCAATTTAACTCCGATAAAATCTTTTGAAATTTTTATACGATCAAAAATTGTGTCAAATAACAAATTATGAAAATTTTTTAATAGCCTTATGGTTCTTATAAGAATTAAATATAAATTTTTAACATAAAGAAGTAAAATAAATGTTCTAAATACTTTTCTACTGTTCATGTAATTTTAAACTATTAGTAATAAAAACATGCTTGTTTTTTCTCCGAATTTTTAATTGTTATATAAAACTATTTTGATGATCTAGTTTTTGTGAATTCTAAACATGACCTATCCACTCATAATCTTCTTTTCTTATAACCTTTCTAAATTCTGCCTTCCCTCCATTAGCATTTATCTTTACATCTTCCTCACATTTCCTATTCCATTATGATCCTATATTTTATTATCCAAAAAAAAAATTTAATGTGTTATAAGATGTGTTATAATTTCAAATATTAAAAATTTCAAATGTAAATAAACCTGAAGAAGAAATTGTACATTTTTAAAAGCGTTGGCTCGATAATAAGAAAAAAATATATATTGCATTTTTACTATATATATATATATATATATACTTTTTCGTTAGAAAAATTTTTCGTTGGTGTGCTTGGTTTCCCTCTCTTATCTCGCCTGAAGACGGTTCAAACCAAAAATTAGAGATTGTAAGTGTGTGCTTTAATTTCTCTATGTTTCTTTTTCTACATTGAACTACATATATTTAATTTTACTACATTTAGATGATAATTATATGCATAAGTGTATCAATTAAACATTTTAAATATACTCGTATACTAATTGCGTCTACCGATGTTGTTATTCTAATAATATTGCTTACTTTGAAGTTGTTTATTTTCTAGTAATTTATTTTGTTTGGTATAAGTACAGTTACATTAGATTAGACATAATGATTATACTTATGGTATGGAGAAAAATATATTGAATTACATGCATTTTCTTTAAAAAATCAAATAACAATCCTAACAGGGAAAAATAAGTTTGAAATAAACTAGAAAAGCATAAACAAATTTCTGAATTCTAATTATTAGTACAATTGTTATAAGGAGGAAAAGGACAACAAAAACTCAACTGGTCTAAGAAGCGATGATTAGAAACTTATATTTTGTTAATTATAATTCTAGATGTAGTTCATAAAACTATTATTTAAAAATACTAAACAACTTGTAAATAATTACAGATTCAATGATTGCATTTTTTAGCTTGTCTTTATAATTTCTAATGTTATAATTTTCATTGTAAATAAAAGACATAAATTGTAAATGAAGAAGACATTGCGTGTTCAAAACGCGTTAATTGGGTAATAAAAAAGTATTGCCTATTTTGATGCAGTAAATTTTTATATTTTTGTTATTTTATAAATATAAATATTTTCATTTTTGCGATTTCAAAATCGAAGAAGAATAACACACAGATAAAAAAAAAACACACATACAAACTCAAATTTTTGGGCAATCCAACTTCAGAAGACAAGTAAAAGTCTCCCTTTCTCTTTCTGAAGACGGATTGAATGAAAATTTGAGTTTATAAGTGTTTTTATTTACTTTGTGTGTTACTCTTCTTCAATTTTGAACTCGTATTGTGGTCAGTTTGCGTTGTCTTTCCGTTTATTAAGTTTATTTCTATTTTTATAAATAAAGTTTTGTATTTATTTGATACTTTGTATAATTATACAAAGTAACAAATAAATATATGTATAACAAATTTTTAAGGATTCATAAAAGAATGTCAATGCTTACTGTTCGTTATAAGCAAGAACTATATGAACAATTTTTTTTTTTTTTTTTATCAGTTTGTTTTAATAAGATTACTACAGTTAAGTTTTTTTGAAGGAATGAAAATTTATCTGATTTTAAAAGTAAAATAATTAAAATAAAATTCTATGTAAGAATATCTGTATCATTGGAAAGGGATTTTGAAATAACTTTTAAATAGATTTTCAATAGAATTTCAAAATCATTGAAAAGAGTTTGAAATGATTTCGATTTATCGAGCTAGAAGATGCTGTCATTTAGTACAGCCCTCAAAGAAAGATGACCGTCTTTCAAAGTCACAACAAAAGTAAGCAGCACTTAGAAAAGTCCATGATAACACTAATTACATAAATTTATTATTTAAAAGTGTTACTTAAGATAAAAAAAAAGAAGATAGTTGCGCAAGAATTTGAGTGTTTTTTTTTTTGAAGACTGGATATAAAAGTGACGCAAGCTGTTTATATTGGTCTAAGGGTTAGAGGACGGCACATTTGTCTGGTAATAGACTAAGACAAGTAGTTATTTCTAGCCGTCGTCAAGGGTTTCTCTTGCTTCCTTTCAAAGACTCCCTCTCCAAGTCAGTTTTATATCCCTATAAAGTATCCGATACCATAAACCGGCTCATTGTCTTCACCTCGCATCACCTCTTGTTGCTTATTTTTGATATTACCCGATAATCAATTCTTCCAGATAACAAGAAAAGAATTCTCATTTATTCTTTTCCATTCTTTCTTTCTTTTTTAGCAATCACTTTTTATTAGTCAGTATCAAAACTTAACTATCATTTAAAATAAATTACATTAATTATAAGTATTCATTTTTTTTCAAACGCTACAAAACCATTTCTAACATATAAATTATTGTGGGTTGTATTGGGCTGTGACTTTGATGAAGACCGCTTGTTACTGTTGAAAGACTTAGTCTTTTTTTTTTCATTTCATTTTCCTTTTGTTCATTTCATTTCTGGTCGTTTATATATATATATATAAAAAAACATGAGCAATCTATTTGCAAGATTATTATATTTATTTAAAGCATAAAAATAAAATTAATTATTAATGCGCAACGTGAGAGTGTTATCCTTGGAAGACTAAGGTAAGGGGGTAGTCATGAATTTTTGTTATCGTTCTATTTCATTACCATAGGAAGTTGATTGTTATTACACGTGTTTATTGTGAAATCTTCTTATGAATTATTTTATTTATTATATTCAAAAAGTTACTTTATGCTAAAATTAATTAGAATATTTTAGTTACTAACTAATGTAACCCAATTAACGATGTTTCTTGTCATTTTACAGTGAATTACTATATTTTTTTTTTACAGAAACTTTAAAATTATGGAAAAACCATGGAGGAAATAAAAGCTTCTAAATTTTTCAGCTTGTCTGACACATGAGTCTGAAAAGGACGGGAAAAGACTCAAAATACTAAAGGCACTGTACATACTGGAAAAAGATCCAAGTATGAACGAGCAAAAAGATAAATTGAACAACCAGTTCCGCTTGTTTGGAAACCGAAGGCAAGTGAAAAGATTGATGCCAACACTGACAACCCCAAACCTGGCCGAGTAACCTTCTGTTAACCTGCCTGTCGTGTTCATAGACTGTTCATTTATTGCTTATTATTGTAATGCGATTTTAGGTAATTAAATTAATTTTGTTATGTATAGTTTTAATTTCTTGTTTTGCTGAAGATGGTTGATGTAACACCGAAACATGTTCAATAAGAATTCAAAGTAATATGGTGATTTAATTTTTAAGTAGAAAAATATTCGACGAAGTTAAATCAAGTGGAATCAGACATTAAGTTTTTAATTGCATATATCTATATATAAAACTAAAGTTTATCGGGACTCAGTCAGTTCTTCAGGTTTAAATTAAACTCTTATTACCAATGTTTCGGTCTTTATTTGTTAGAATTTATTCAATTTAACAAATTAACAATTTGAAAAATTTTATGTTCAACAAATTATACAGTGTCACGTGTTCATTCAAACTACAGTTGTTGTTGAAATCCACAGACTATTTTTCTTTTTAAAATAATTTGAATTGTAATAATTAGTTTTTTTGTTTTAAAATGTATACTTCTGTCTTTGAAAAAGGTTTTAAATAAAGACCGAAACGTTGGTAATGAGAGTTTAATTTGAACCTGAAGAACTGACCGAGTCCCGATAAAGTTTAGTTTTGTTTCTATTCCACGGTCGATACTTTTATCAATATATATATATATTGATGATTTATATATATATATATATATATATATATATAAATCAGTTGAAAAATGAAGAAAAGCAACACACAGAGAAAGAGACACACTTACAAACTCAAATTTTCGGATGATCCGTCTTCAGGAGAAAAAAGAATGGGCGACCAAGCACGCCGGAAACACAACGGCAGGAAACTTTTTGAATGGATATATATATATATATATAAAATTAGTTTACCAATATACCAAAACCAGTTAATGCTTGAAAAATACTAAAATTGGCATGATGGTATTGTCTCTTACCATATAACCGCAGTCGTTGGTTCCTGGACTATAAGAATCAGCCATATGTTTTATGCAGTAGATGGTCATTTTGAGAAATGTTCAAGATCCAAAAGAGTTTGACCTCTTTCTGAAGTTTGGAAAGCAAAAGTGATGGGTTTTTTACTTGTAACTGAACATTTTTTGTTTAATAAGAGTTAAGTTTAGAGGTCGTTAATATATATATATATATAAAAACATCAGCAATCTATTTGCAAGATTATTATATTTATTTAAAGCATAAAAATAAAATTAATTATTAATGCGCAACGCGAGAGTGTTATCCTTGGAAGACTAAGGTAAGGGGGTAGTCATGAATTTTTGTTATCGTTCTATTTCTTTTTGAAGGTTGTTGCATGCTGGGTCACTACCCCAGTGGAACGTGACGTCACCTGTTCACCAGCCGTAAACCACAGCCTTTCAAGCTTAGCCTCACTGAAGCAACTTTTAATTCTTGTGGTATTATCTGAGGTTTTCTAAGTTTCTTTAATACCAATTATTTTATTTGTTGAATATTTTAGCAATTTATTTAGATATTACTCTAAAAATGAGAAGAAAAAAGAGGGTAATCATTGTACTTTATGTAAACTCACAGATGTCCAAATTATTAAAGGGTCTAGCAATCATTTTATGGATGAATATTTTAACATTTAATCTCTTAGTGTTGACTTTTGAATTTATTTTTATTATTACAAGGTGCGATCAAAAGCAAAGTGACTTTTTGAATTTCGCCTGCTCTGTACACTGTAATTTCAATTTTGTTCTTTATTGTGTTGGTACACTCGTCACGATAATATGTTCACAGTTGATTACATAATACATGTTGTTTTTATGTAAGAAGCTAGACAAGGCTAACGGGAATAGACTCGTATTTGCGTGCTCGGCGATTTTTTGCTCTAAAAATAAAAAGCACAGAGTTTGTATTAATTTTTGTGTAAAATATTGTACTAAGCGCTCAAAAATGTTTGATATATTTACAGTGGGGTATGATGAATTAAAAAATTTTGAGACAAAATTTTTATGTGTATATCACTATAACAATAAATATTTATAGTTATTCTACAGGCAATTATTTACAATACCGATAATCGCCGAATACACTAAGACTAGTCTAACCTGTATGCCTTTATCATTAAAACAACACATTCTATATGGCCAAAACTTTGTACATATGATCATGACGACTGTATCAACATAACAACAAAAATGTTTTGAAAATAGAATTTTCAGAGTGCGGGAAATTTAAAAAGGCAACTTGTTCATCACACTTCCTATGTTATATATTTTTAGAGCAACTTTCTTACTCGAAACGCCATTGTGGGTTCATAAAAATTACGAAAGAATTGATATTTTTCAGATCTTTTTATATATAACGCTTGTTTTAAAATTGAATCTAAATAACGAAGTATATGAACATTCACTGTAGAATTGAAAATACCATCTAAACTGGACACAATACGAGTTTAAAATCCAAGAAGAGTAAAACACAGAGTAAGGAAACACATATACAAACTCAAATATTCGGGCAAACAGTGTGTTTCCTTAGGCTGTGAGTTACTCTTCTTCGATTTTGAACTCGTAAGTATATTCCTACAGGAGAGCTATTATGAAGTGACACCTTCACTATTATTCTTAACAAACAACTGAACAAACAGGTGGGAGTCATTGGAGTTTAATTTTAAAGTAATGATAAAACAGGTTTTAATCATAATTTTATAACCATTTTAAACATTACAATTTTTTATGTCATTAAAAATAAACGAATTTACATAAAACAACAATAGTCTTGTGGGGAAAGTAAGTAAAAAATTTACATATTATGAAGCTTTAGAAAAATATTAAAGACTCAAACAAAAAAAAGTCATTGTTTTTAGAAACAATACCTCTCCATCTGATAGAGAATGAAATGCACTTTTCTTTTTAATTATTTAAATATTTTCTATTTCTACTAAAATTATATTTCATATATAATATTTATCTTAACTAATATAAGATAAATGGATAATATATTTATATTATAAATTAATGATAATTTATAATATATATGATAAGAAAAATCACAACAAATAAAGACGCAATAAAATCAATGATGTTTTAATCATTGTTAAACCACAAGGAAAAAGGAGAACAATAGATATAAATGCTCTCAGGACTTTGACTTTATGTCATCAGAGAGCAAACGAAGTAAGAAATAAGAAAGTACATAAAAATTGATATGTTATCTCCTTATTTATTACTTTGTTTGCTTTCTGATGACATAAAGTGAGGACTGAGAGCATTTATTTATATTTTTTTCTTTTTCCTTGTAGTTTAAACAAAAATAATCATAATAAAAAAGAAAGAACAAAAAAAAACACTGGGTACTCAACATGCAAAAGATAACATAACCATAAAGAAACTCCAAACAAACATAGACAGTAGCATGTGTTCATCATATAATTTAGTAAAGGAAGGTATGCTGCCACAGAAACAGATTTCCAAGGTAATGAAATATTGATCTCTATACTTATGAAATAATTATAGAAGCAACAAAATAATGATAAAAATATCCTTGTGTCAATGTAAAAAAAATCCATAGTCGAAATAACTGATTTATCAATCAATTCCTCTCTGTTACTGTACATGTAAAATATAATAAATAACCAAAATAGTAGTAATAGTAGTGCAAATTGCAAAACAAACATATATTTAAATATGATATATAAATATATGTCGAAACGTTGGCAAAAGGACTAGTTTCAAATCATTAGACCTCAACCCTCAAAAAATTATATCATATAAATATTGGGTCAAGAAAACAAATCATGATTATATTTATATATATTATTGACATATATAATTATATCTGTAGTTGGTATCAATTTTGTTAATATTAAATATGATATTTAGAAGTTTTTAACTAATTTTTTTAATAGCAATGTATTTAAAGAATATAGAAGCATTCTAGTTATTACATTAGTTTCTAGTAAGTAGTAAAACTAGCTACTAGAAACTAGTTTCCACAACACTAGTAAACATTACGATTGTTTTTATGACTTTAACAGGAGAAACTTTTCTATTTCTCTTGTTCTAGCTTCATTTGTTTCTCTATATAGCATGTTGTATTATAAAGTTTCTTCACTGTGCTATCAATTGTTCGAACAGTCCTTGAATTATGAAAATACCTATGTATATATGTAGAACACCTGACATTAGATATCTGTTTATATATTATTGAAATTAATAAACAATTTTATTCTAATTTCTAAAGTTAAAGGTAGAAATTGGCCAAAATGTATGAAATTTCTGTACGTTATTCTTTTTTGATGTGGCATATGTGTATGTAACAATAAGAAACAAAATTTAGCTGATACCTATTTCTTAACAAGTTTCTCAATTTTTCTAAATAACACTCTCGTTATTTCGTCTACACAATAAAGTACATCTCCTATAGTTGACTAATAAAGAAAAATGTCGACTATAGAAGATGTACTTTATTGTGTAGACGAAATAACGAGATTGTTATTTAGACAAATTGAGAAACTTGTTAAGAAACAGGTATCAGCTAAATTTGGTGTCATTTTCAATAATGTGTGTGTCAAGCAAAGACTGCTACTAAACTTTAGTAATATAATAAGAGTATATATATTTTTAATGTGGCGCATTTTACTATAAAGACGTAATTTTCCATTTAATAAATTATTTATTTTAAATAAAAAGAGAAGTTGTTGAACTCTTTGAAAGGAGCATCAAGATGTTTCATCCAGTCAGTTTAAAATCAGTTACTTAATAAACAGCTTTACTCTAATAAATTTGAAGTACATGAAAATTCATGAGCCCTCATATAGAAATCATGCCTGTCATATCGCTTACCCATTACTGAAACGTATGGCGATTGCAAAGTGAGTACAATCTCCGTACCTAGTACTTAGTAAAGGAGAAAGTCCACGCGATTTACTGTTGAAAAAAAAAAATAGAATTCCCTTCTTCGAGTCCTATATTTCATAAAATAAGTGGTATATTTAACACATTTATGTTTGTTTTACAACTTCAAATGATTGATTAACATGTCACACAAATCACAATCATTGCAATCCATTACTTGTGAAATCTGTTATAATGTGGTATTTCAAAAAAATTACGTCTCAACACGAAACAGTTTTACGTCAACACTAACAACACGAACACTAAGTGTTCGAAATTCGTTGTTAGTTAATTTTAGCAGAAAGCTCTTTTGTGTGGCGAAGTAATTTTTGAAATTCCGTAATCCTTTTAAGCTAATAAACTTGATGAAGGAAAACTTTTTTTTAATTATTTTTTGTCTTCAAGAGCATATAATTCAAAATAGCAGCAGTTAATACAAACGTTTAGACATAGCAGTCACTGATTGATTCATGTTAATGCATTATAAATCGATTACAAATGTACAAATTATAAATGTAAAATTGAATCTTTTTCAATCACTCTTAATTGATTATGTTGTAATATTTTTTATTATTAATGACTTCAACATGTTCTCTTGAGTTTAACTATAGCTCGAATGGTATGAATTTAAAGTTCGTATTATTTTGAATTCGAAGAGTCTTCTGTTTCGATATCAATCAATATAATTACTTTTTTTTTTTTAAATTTACATGTTGTTTGTGTTGTTTGGATGGTGACGTAACAATGTTTAGTGACGTTTCACTCGGAGGTTTGTACTATCATCAATTACAAAGAGCCGGATAGAGCGAGAGTCTCTTTTTTTGAACATTACCTGTTATGTCCTCCCTTATAATCCCACCCCCTTCTTATATAATCTTCAGTGACAAATCGAAATCAACTCCCCGCATTATTCACTCTTTCCACTCGCTCATTCAAACTCATTATTTCACTCCAAATGGATTAAACCAGCTTTTCAATTTAAAGATCTAAATAAATGACTTCCAATAGTCTTTCTCCATTTCACATCATTTGTTGATTTCAACAAAGAAATAATTCTCCCTCTTTTTAAACAATTTAATTTTACGTTTATATTATATCCTATTAAGCACCAGTAAAATGTAAGAATATACTACGACTAAAGTTGCTGGAATATTTGAGGTTTGTCTGATCAAAAATTTAATTCTCTCTTCCGATTTTTTAAACATTTATATTTTCATTATCAACGCTACAAAGAAATACACAACTTAATCGCATAATTTTCTCGTAAGGATCCATGCTTCTATGCTTCCATATATTGTTACCTACGGTTTTTGTTGCTTTTACCCTTCCTTACTCCCTTAGTGTACTATTTAAGTTCATTATTTTATTACCTTAATTTATTTTCTACTATTTATTTCTTAATTCTCGTACTTCATAGTTACAACTATACAACCTCCTCAGTTCATAGTCTGAGTTATTAAGAATCTAGTGTTCTTAGCTCCTACATTTTGTGCAATGTATGATTAGTTATTATAATTTTTTCTATGATTTAATTCAATGTTTTTTTCTTTCTAATAACAGGTTATGTATGTTCTTGCAGCCGTTTTCTTTCGAAAATATGAATTTTCAAAACATCGAAAGACAGAGTTGAGTGTTGAGTTCTTGGACACACGATGTAGATATGAGAGTGGGAGAAGGGGAGGTTAAACAGATATTTCTTAAGATAGCAATACTGAAGGTAAGAGAACAAAAAAACCAAAGTCAAGTTGGAATAAACTACGAAGTACATGAAGAAATATCCATACACTATGCAATGTGTAATAATGAGTAATAATGTCTAACCTTCAAACTTAGTTGTTAACCCTGGTGAACAAGACTACTTCACCAGGGTGAAGTAATTAGTCTCACGTTAATGCTAAGGGTAGGGAAAAGAATAACGTTGAATGCGTTATAATAAAAACAGTCAGTCATCTCTTAACTATTGAAATATTATTAAATTAAATAATAAATACTTTGGTGTTTAAATATAACTAGGTTTCGGTTGTCTAGATCAATTAGTATAGTTTTAGACGAAAAAAAATTAGCTTTCTGGTCGGTATTAATCTTTTATTGCTAAGTAAAGACACCTTTATTACTGAAGAATTTTAAGTTATTTAAGTTATAGTTGTCTGCATCTGTTAGTATAGAGTTATACTGTATGCAGCATACAAACAAATTAGTTTTCTGGTTCCTATTAATCTTTAATTGCAGCATATACGTTTAATCCTGGCAGTGTTTACATAATTTCCAATCCCTAACTTACTCTTTCATACTCTAATCTAATAGTACATTGTTTTTCAGTTTCATAATTTCATATTTTTTTTTTATAAAAATGCTATTAAATGAAATCAAAACGTTGATTTTAAAAGTTGTATATGAACTTGGAAAAATCACTGCCTCTTGTTCATTTTTTTTTTATTATTAATTCAAATTTTAGTTTTAACACTATTCATACTTACATATATAAAGGTTTTATTTAATATACATATTAAAGGTATTAAATTAAGTTAACGTTGTTCTGACATGAATGACTGTTTGTTTTTTTATCTTGAGTACCATTGTTTGACTTATCATCTTGTCTGACACACGGCAGGATGGTTTTAGAGAAAGTGAAGTCCCCCTCAGGGCACCTCCGGTCAACTTGATAAGGACTATAGGCTCAAACAGATTCCTGGACAAGGGTCGAACGCTGGCTCAAGTGAAAGCAAATCTGCCTAGGGCATTTTTATTGAGCCTTACTATTCAAATATATATATATATATATATATATATATATATCTGATTATTTTTAATAATCTCTGCTAGGAATAGTGCAAAACTTAAATTTAGCATATACTAACGTAGTGCAATCTATTATTGTGTGCAATTAGTTGATGCCTGAGGAAGAATACTACGTGTTCAAAACGCATTGCTTATACGATTAAATTATATATTTTAAGTCTTTTCAACTGCTGAAACTCGTTTTGTGTCGTCAGACAGCTTGACTGTTCTAAGCCTCGTCAAACTTGCTCGTCATATACATTTTTATATGTGGAGACCATTTTATTAGCTTTTTACCCTACAATTTAGCATATACGAAAGTTGATAAGTTAATGAATACGCTATGCTGTTAATATGATAGGTTACGATTGTGTTTCCTGCACTGATCAATGGTGCTAAAGCGTGGACAAGCAGCAGTAAAGAACTGTGAGGAAACTCGTCAACACACAAAGAACAACAGAAAGAAACTTACTAGAGGTACAATAACAATAAAAAAATAAAGAATTTAATCATAATCGAAGAACAGAAGTAAAAATTATTGTAACTATAGAGTGTTCATTAAAATAGACGTAAGCAGGACATGTCATGACGTTAAAGAACGATAGATGAGCAAAAATAATTACTCAATAATATTCTAGAAAAGCTAAAAGAGAGTTCTAGATCAGTGTTTCCAAAACTTTTTCGAGTGACCACCCCCTTGAGTCAGTAAACCTATAACTCAACACCCTTGAATAATAATCAGATTCCTAGACTAAATAACCAAATGAGTAACATTTTAATAATTAAATTAAAATAATTACTAATCGAATATTTATTTAGAATCCAATAGATGTACTGTTTCATAGCATATTTGTATAAAAGAATTAATACACAATAAAAGAAACTTAGGTGAGAATATACTTTTAACATAAAAATGAATTATCAAAACAAATAATTTTAAGAAACCGTTTACTAGAAGTTTAGATGTCGTTTTTTCGCTTAAATTTAGAAATTATATTGCATGAACATTTTCAATTTATGGAAATAGAATACCTGCTCCTTTCTGCATTACCACCCCCCCGATATCAATGCACCGCCCACTTTGAGAAACATGATCAATTTAGAGAACGGTGAGACCAAAGTTCTTCAAAGTCTCTTAGAAAAGGAGAAAATGGGCGGAGTTGGTAGAGGTCCATAACCAGAAGTAGGGATAGTTTCACAATTAAAAATTTAAAAAACATAAATCATTTTGCAAAAATTACTTATAATTTTTAAATTAAATATACTAATATATATTATATTAAAATACCTAATTGAGGATTAGATCCAAATTAATAATTTGATTTGTTTTTGATTTCAAGTCAACGTTTCGTCAAAATGTATTCGACATTCTGAAGGCTTACTCAGGGAACTATTCAAAGCGTTATACACATCACTTCTTTGTTTAATAGACTTGTATTATAATAGTATTATAATTACAATATTATAAATTATAATAGTATTAATTATAATATTATTAAAAGTGAACCGAATTAACATGGAAATTGGTTCTATCAACGATGACGCATGATATGTTAATAAACACATAACGGATAGGAAATGCAGGGAGGTTACGTAACCAGAAACATAAAATATAAAATATAAAATTTGGTAATAATTTTATATTACCAAAAGAGATATTTTCTTTTAGTAACTAGTTGTAATTGTTTTTTGTGAAATAAATTGCTATTATTATTACATTACGTTAACTAAAACAATTGAAATACTGTGTCATTCTTTTTAATAATATTCCAAACTGATAAGAATAGAATATTTAGCTATTAGCAACAACTTAGAAATGTGTGGTAAATTAACTTGAATATAGATTTGTATGGTGTTTTGAATAAACTGGGGCAAGAAATAATCTCTTTACCTAAAAGGAATAAAGCTGCATCTAACTTAAAATGAAGAGCTTAAGTTTTGTTTTCCTTGATTAAAATTGAAACTTCCTTAATTAAGTGAACAAGAAATTTGCAAATTTAATAAATACTAGATAGTTAAGTTCAGTGCACGAGTAAACTGAAAAAAAATAATAAAGAAGATTGGGTTAACTAATTTTATTAACGATGTTTTTTAATGTTATTTTACAAAAAAAACACAAAAAAAACAGGAAGTTTATATTATGTAAAAAAATGTAAAGCTGTTATTCTTTTTTTTTTAATACCAATTAATTTACGACATTGATAATGATAGTTGACAAAACAGGACAAGTGGTTATATTGACGAGCAAGTTTGACGAGGCTTGGAACAGTCAAGCTGTCTGACGACACAAAACGAGTTTCAGCAGTTGAAAAGACTTAAGCCTTCGCAAATATATTAAAATGAGCAGGCTAATTTAGTTTTAACGAGATCTGACCGCTGTACTAGCTCATATGCTTCTTTCTCCCATGCTACGTTTTGCTGACTTGATTAAAACACGCACTTTCCCTATAATTCCAGAAGCAGATGATAGTAATTTTAGCATCATTCTGGTTTTTTTCCCCATTTTTTTTTTTTTTTTTGCTGCTGCCCAATACATACCCCCTAAGGGTAGTTATTCGTAATTCATGCATTAATTTCTAATAACATCTTTTACTAAATCCTAAGTTATTTGTTAAATCTGTCAACAGTATTTCCTGTTTCCTGGATTTCTCGTGCTCCATAATTTACTCATATATTTATGGTTTCTTTTTAAATTTTTACCCTACTGTCAAATAATATTTGATATAAAAAGTAATAATATTCTTAATTAAGTAATAAATAATTACAATAATACTGTAAACAGAACTCACAATCCTAGAAATTACTCAAAACACGAACAAACAAAAAAAAAACATTTAATTTACCTGTTCAATTTACCTGTAAACATTAAAGTGAAATACATTGTAAATAAAATGCATTTTAGTACATGCATAAAATATATGCCTAAAATGCATATTATATATGCAGTAATATATTATTAGTGCATACATTATTATTATATAATATTCTATTATACAATAATAATAATAATATATAATTATTATAATATATACATATTAATATATGCAAAAAATTAATTTACCTGTTTGTAAATTAAACATTAAAGTGAATTATAAATAAAATTCTAAATTCTAAATAAAATGCATATTATATACGCATTAATATATTATTAGTACATAAATTATCATTATTATAATATATAATATATGCATAAAATGCATGATATTAATAAAATTTCATTTAAGAATACATCAAAGCCAGGATATTCTAAGGAAAATTATTTATAGAACACTCTATCTTCCTTGATCACATATCAAATAAATTTATCCACACGAGGAAATTTCAAAATAATCTCACGCCCTCCACAGTGATGCAAATATTTTAAATTACAATAGAAAAACAAAGTAAACTTTAGTTCGTGATTACCTGTAGTCCATGAATTGAAAGTTTTATAGTTATTTTGAGTGTATAATATTTCGTATATTTAAATAAAATTAAATATAAAAATGAATATATATATATATATATTTATATATTATATTTAGAATGTATATAAATATTATATATAAATTATTTATATATATATATTTTTATATAAATCAAATTTAACGTAAAATTAAATATAAATCCTGAACATAACGAGGATTTGAAATAAACACAATAGTAGATTTTGATTTACTTATTACAGAAAAAAACAGTTTTGTTTAACTTTCTCTCTTTATTAATCAAAAAAAGTTATTCAACATTTTAAATAAGTCAACTTTGTGCGTATTCTTATGTACTGAACTTTTCATACGGAATGATTAAAGAAAAAACGCGTAATTTTTTATATATATTATAATAAAAAATAAATGATTTTAACTTACTTTGGCCTCTGCTTTCTTCAATATCCAAAATAATAATTTGTTCTCCTTTACCAACATCGCACAGTTCTGAAACAAATGAAGTATGGTTAATAATATATTTAAATTATTTGTAAAAAATTATAACATTTATATAATTAAAATTCTAAAAATAAAAATTAAAAAGAATAGAACTCTGTGGGATGATGAAAGCACTCTTGATACATAGTTAGTATCAAATGTAAAGATAAAGGATATGAGATAGATAAAATATATTCTTGGTCTGAAGGAAGTTGAGAGAGATGAGAAATGTATTTCGTCTAGAACAGGATTTCTAAACGTGGTTTGTACCGCACTCCTTGGGGGCATTAAAGAAGTGGAAGGAAGTATTAGGAAGTTCTACCTTTTATAGGGGCGTCGAACATACAGAAGAGGGCGTTTAACGAATTCTATTTATTACTTACTCTGTGTCTAGGAGAACTCCAACTGTAGTCATTGTGCTCAGTATTCGAGAAAACCAATGAGACATGTCATAAAGCGCTGTCTACACAACAAACAATTCACACTGAATATTTCAATTTATTTCAAAAACTTGTTAAAAATGAATTTATAGTCTTGGAGGTCTTACCCAATGACGTCAGTGTCATCCATCTCAATAAAAGTTACGTTCATCAAACATTGTTTTGCACCATTACAACTTATATGCAATACATTTTGCAAGTTAATAAATTTTGTATATTATACAATTACATTCTTCAAGGGCTGGAATCTTTACACTCTTCAAAGATTTAGGAGCCAGGCTAGCTCAGTGGTTACGTGCTTGCCTCTGGACTGATAGGACCGGGGTTCGATCCTCACCTGGCCCTCGATTTATTCACGCGGGAGGTGAATAAATCTGAGCACGTCGTCCCTCGGAGAAGGACGTTAAACCGTCGGTCCCGAGCCTGTACGATGTCAGGTACTCGTTAAAGATCCCTACTCTAAATAAATTTGAGTTAGGCAAAATTTAGTACTCCCACTGTAGAATCAATCTTCATTGTGTGGTATCACAAAGGGCCAATGCTCGGCCTACGTGTGTTCCCTTGTGAAACTGCCACTGAAACCTAACCTACACTCTTCAAATTGTGTCTTAAGGGAGCGAAGGTTAAAAAATGTTTGAAAACACTGATCTAGAAGAACATGATGGAGAAGAAGAACATCCTTGGGTCTAAAAGAACATGAAAGGACCTAGAAGAATTTGTGAAAGAAGAGAAATTTTATTGATCTAGAAGAACATGAAAGAGAAGAAGAACATCCTCGGGTCTAAAAGAACATGAAAGGACCTAGAAGAATTCGTGAAAGAAGAGAAATTTTATTAATCTAGAAGAACATGAAGGAGAAGAAGAAAATCCTTAGGTCTAAAAGAACATGACAGGACCTAGAAGAATTCGTGAAAGAAGATAAATGTCATCGATCTAGAAGAACATGGAGGAGAAGAAGAACATCCTTGGGTCTAAAATAACATGAAAGGACGTAGAAGAATTCGTGAAAGAAGAGAAATGTCATCGATCTAGAAGAACATGGAGGAGAAGAAGAACATCCTTGGGTCTAAAAGAACATGAAAGGACGTAGAAGAATTCGTGAAAGAAGAGAAATGTCATCGATCTAGAAGAACATGGAGGAGAAGAAGAACATCCTTGGGTCTAAAAGAACATGAAAGGACGTAGAAAAATTCGTGAAAGAAGAGAAATGTCATCGATCTAGAAGAACATGGAGGAGAAGAAGAACATCCTTGGGTCTAAAAGAACATGAAAGGACGTAGAAGAATTTGTGAAAGAAGAGAAATGTCATCGATCTAGAAGAACATGAAGGAGAAGAAGAACATCATTGGGTCTAATAGAACATGAACATGAAAGGAACTAGAATAATTCGTGAAAGAAGAGAAATGTCATTGATCTAGAACAACATGAAGGAGAAGAAATACATCCTCGGGTCTAAAAGAACATGAAAGGACCTAGAAGAATTCATGAAAGAAGAGAAATGTCATAGATCTAGAAGAGCATTGAAAAGAAGGAAAATATCCTCGTTTTAAAAGAACATTTTTAATGTAAAAAATATCCTTAAACTAAGGTTAAGATTAAGGCAGAGTTTCCTTTGATAGAAAATTCTAATTCCTTATACTAAAGCTTGAAACAAATGCAGTAAACAGAAGAAAAAATAAAAAAAAAATAATTAAGATGTTATAACAAAGATGTTGAAGAAGAAAACAACTCTTTATTGACAAAGAATAATGCTACATCACTTTCTTTTAAAGAAATTAACAAAGAAGACTTAATAAATCTAGAACAAAATCAGGTGAACAGAAGATCTTGAGAACAAAAATTAATCTTTGGGTAGAAATGATGTTTAAGCTCATTTAAAGCCATTAACAAAGACTGCTTAATGAAGTTGGGAAAAAATTGAATAAAGATAAGAATTTAGAAAAAAAAAACAGGTCAAGCAAGTTTATTAATGATTGAAAACATTTAATAGAAAAGGAAAAAAATCAATAGCTTATTTCAATATATTTAAAAAGATTTCACATAAACACGTGAAATAACAATCAATGATTAAACGACAATATGAAATGGGAAAACAAGACTAAGATCTATCAACTTTAACAAGCGGTTTTCGTCAGAGTCAAAAACCGAACTGAACTGACGAAGACCACTTGTTCCGGTTGAAAGATCTTAGTCTTGTTTTCCCATTTTCTTATTGTGGTTTGATCATTGATTGTTATTTCACGTGTTCATGTGAAATCTTTATATATATATATATATCATGATTTGTTTTCTTGACCCAATATTTATATCATGTAATTTTCTTGAGGTTTGAGGTCCAATGATTAAAACTAGTTCATTTGCCGACGTTTCGACATATATTTATGTCATCTTCAGGGCTACAACATGATTGTTTTACAATTAGCACTAATATTACTACTATTTGGTAATTTATTACATTTTAATATGTTGTACACAATACAAGAAAACAAACCATAGGGACTAACAAATGAAGAATAGACAACCCAGTAAAAATAATATAATAAAAAAAAAAAATAAAAATAAGAAAAATAATAGGGGAAAAAAACACTGTGTACTCAAACAAGCAAAACAGAACATAACCGTAAAGAAACCTCCCAGAAAACAAATAGTAACCATCATGAAACAGTATTAAAGAAGAATGCTGCAACATAAACAGATTTCCAAGGTAATCAAATAGTGATCTCTATACTTATGCAATAATTCTAAAGCAATAGACTAATTATAACAATCTCCTTATGTTAATGTATAACAAAATAATCCATAGTCGTAATAACTGTTTTATCAAAAAATTCCTCTTTGTTACCGAACATATTAAAATGTAATAAATTACCAAATAGTAGTAATAGTAGTGCTAATTGTAAAACAATCATGTTGTAGCCCTGAAGATGACATAAATATATGTCGAAACGTCGGCAAATGGACTAGTTTTAATCATTGAACCTCAAACCTCAAGAAAATTACATTATATATATATATATATATATATATATATATATATATATATATATATATATCAATGATCAAACCACAATAAGAAATGGAAAACAAGACTAAGATCTTTCAACC
Source organism: Hermatobates lingyangjiaoensis (assembly GCA_026182355.1). NCBI lineage: Eukaryota > Metazoa > Arthropoda > Insecta > Hemiptera > Hermatobatidae > Hermatobates > Hermatobates lingyangjiaoensis. The sequence continues at coordinate 339,291 of JAPFBL010000569.1, forward strand.
GTAACAAGCGGTCTTCGTTAGAGTCAAAAACCCTTATTCTTATTGTGGTTTGATCATTGATTGTTATTTCACGTGTTTATGTGAAATCTTTATATATATATATTATATATATATATACTCAGGTAATATATATATATATATATCCATATTGGTATTTGTTTTTAATGTTGAGTACTTTGTGAATGTTAAGATTGCATGAAATGAGAAGGCATTATTATAAAACACAAAATGATATAGAGCCGTATCTAAATCGTGTGAACTGATAGTGCAGATCATTAGTGCAATATCACGTCCCAGGGACGTGAAATCTTTCGAAATGATATTCCGAATTTCTCTTGTGTAACGGAAACAAACAGAAATTGTGTTTATTAGCACTCGGCAACCGCTTAACACTTTATCTTTAGATTTATCCTTTTATATTCTTCATGGCATTGCAACTTTGTAAAATAATTGAACCTTGGACACATAAAATAAAAAAAAACCTTGGAAAAGAGATTTTAAAATATACCATTGTATAGAAATAACAGTATAACGTATACATATCTGTCATCATAAGTAACAATTAAAGCTGTTTACATTAATACATTTTATTGACTTGAAAATCACATTAAATCAGGTTTTCTCTCAGGTGTGCTTCACTCATGCATTCCTTTCGCCAATTGTAAAATGTCATTTCCTTTCGTTTTCAGTATTGTCTTTTTCAAAAAGTGCTTACTAAATAATACGAAAATATTACCAAAAATGTTCCTATAGTTATAAAAATAAACTTTACATGAATTAAAAATATAATAAAATTAAACAAAATATATTCTAATTGAAAATATTGATGAATATATAATATTTTTATAAAAGTAAAAAATTGTTTTCTTAGCTAGTTACTTTAATTTAATAATTTATTGATGATTTGAATTATACGTTTTTGTTTTAAACAACTTTTGGTTTTCTTTGATGACTGTATATGTATACGAGGACTGTAATAGGTTAGGTTAGGTTGCAGTGGCAACCCCACAAGGGAACACACTGTCCAACATGTAGCGAAGGAACTCATGAGCATCTTGTTGTTGGTACCCTCTATAGCGTGGCACAACTTTCCATATCATATGAAACAACGACTCAGGTGAAATAGCTCCCTTGATCGAATCATCGGACAAACTGATTAAGGCTAACGTAGCAAACAAACTCAAACGTAGTAGGCTAAGCATTGGCCCTTTGTGATACCACATAATGAAGATTGATTCTACAGTGGGAGTCCTAAATTTTGCCTAACTCAAGTGTATTTAGAGTAGGGATCTTTAACGAGTACCTGACATCGTACAGGCTCGGAGGACTGTAATAAGATGGTAGTTGCGTTGCATGAGGTGCCCTCGGGACCTTCCATGTTCAATGGAGGTGGCTAAAGGGTAACTTGTAAACAAGGCGGCCTGGCTTGACTAGGCAGTTTATGACACAAAATGCCGAGGAACGCGAAGATCAAAACAGACTGAATAAGAGGGAAGTCTGAGACTAATAACAGCAGTCTAAAATTAGATCCTTTAGTGTAATTCCATGAAAATAAATATTTTGGGGACTTTTAAGAGATCGTCAACAGTAATGGAGGGGGGGCAGACAAAGGTATACTAAGGCATAAGGCAGTGAACAGTTTGGAGTTCCAGATTTTTTCTATTCTGAAGTAATGCTTTATAAATGTTTAAATCATTAGTTGTGCAATCCGTAATTGTGTGGTATTTACTCATTCTGAAGTAAAATGAATAAACCAACAAAATGAAGGAAACAATGATTTTTGATGATGAACACAAAGTGTTCGTAACGCGTTGAATAAAACTTCATTTGTGTGGAGACTTTTGTTGGTTTATCCATTTTACCTCGAAATTATAAATGTTTGCTTATTATATCTTAATTAGAATTTTGGAAAGATAGTTTTATATTTAAGAAAGCGGCATAGGATTTCTCTATATTTAGTTATTTTCAAAATTTTATTACCACTGGCATTTCCTTTAGTTTATTTGTATTGTTTTTTGAATTTATATTTAAAAGGTATTCAATGGCTGTTCTTACGCAACATCTTCCTAGGGGTGAATTTGACCCCAATTAAAATGAATGAATTACCAATACTAAATGTAAGATTTCAAATTTCTAAAATATAATGAATTGATATTTTCTTTAAGTAACTTCTAAACAAATGTTAAGACAATTTTCCAAAAATAATCATATTTCTACCAAACAGGAAGATAAAAATATCATCCTTTTTCATCAAAGGAAGATCATAGTACCATAATAATAACTTTGTAGATAAAATTTTCATTTTTTTTACATTATATTTTGTAGGGTAAAAACCTAAAAAAATTAATCGTATAAACAACGCGTTTCGAATACGTAGTGTTCTTCTTCAGACATTAACTAAAAAATACAATGTAATCAGAGAGTTATCTATTATACAAAGTGAGTTTCATTACCTTTTTACCCTAAAATGTGTAAATACTATATAATAACTGATTGTACTACTTTAGAATTAACATTATATTTTGCAAAATAAGTCTAATATTAGACTGAAATCTATAATTTTCATGGCATGCTACAGTAAATATATTAATTCGAAATAACACATTTCTAGTTTATCCAAATATATGACAATTTTTTTTCTCATTTCTTTCTCATAAAATATGCTAAGTTCTTAAATGGCATCCAAGCTGTCATTTGTGTTACACCCAAAATTGAACAATTTGAGTGTGTTGATGGAGGGGGGGGGGGTAATGACAAATCATAGACCATTCTGAGGAGTGACAAAATATTTTTCTATGCAGTGAATTCAACAAATTCATTGATTTGTCAAAAATTAAACCTTTCGTTAATTTTCACATTAAAAAATTAACGTCAACCCTTTTGGTTTAACATTTTGTTTGTTAATTTTGTTATAATAAACCTATTTCTAGAGTCTACACGTGGTGAGAAATAAACTTAATCGTAATATGGTTACTGCACAACCTTACACACACTGTAAAGTAAGTGAGTGATTGGTAATTAACATGGAGAGACACCCAGTGCTCTCGAAACGTTGTAATACTGTTAATCTGCTCATTTTTATTAAAAAAAATAATTATTTTTTGATCAGATATGGCAACTGTATATTAATAACTTGGCAAATTGAATGGTGTTTCTGGTAAAATAGGATCTTATCAGGAGATCGTGTTGACTGAAAGTAAAATAATTTAAGCGTGCCAGCAACAGGTATGTTTGGTAATATTGATTTCTAAGATTTAAATACACGATAGTTGAAACTAACTTATGATTACAAACACTGATGATGCAAACAACTAAAGTTTATTGCACAAGTCACATAGTGACATTTCTTAATCGGTGCAGTTATTCTGGTGTATGTTGATTGATAACAGTCACCTACCTGACTAGTAAAGGATTTGAATTAGAGCAGCAACAACATCCGTTTTCAAAAAATTAACTTGTACTTATATTTTAAAAATGAAAAAAAAAATAGAACAGTTCGTAATAAATTAAATAAAATATTTATGATTCCATTGGTAACAAATTGGTTGAGAAAAACAAAAACCAAAAAAAAAAAAATAAACTAGAAAAATCTGTTTGGATGAACAAGCTTTCTCGATAATTTGTGATTTGCAAAGACTTCAGAGTGGAACACAGCATGTTCTCGCTTGTGAAGAGAAACCAGTCACTGATTCCTGTCCTCAGACGACTATAAATTTACTTTCTACTTAACAAATCTCCTGTGACTTGATACCGAAATACACTTGAGAGGAGTGGTGGGGGAAGAGGGAAAAAATTGGAATCGCTTGCAATAAAGTAGGTTACTTGTGAAATTTTCAACAGGTGAAAGAAATCATTATTCAAAAAAAAGAAATTCTGTGAAAACAAACTGAATTTGGAATAAAAACTGGAGTATTGAAATTTACATGATGCTGGAAAAAAAAGTATTTGCGACAAACTATTAATGTAGTTAATAAAATACCTATTTACTCATATAATAAATTTAAAGAGAGGTCTATGAAACATGTAGTTTCCCTCCTGGAAACGAAACATGTCGAAATGTTATGTGTTGTCCCGTTGTAATTTTTTTGTTGTATTTATTTTGGTAAATATTTATAATAATCGCTTGAATATATATATACTGTGAAAATATATACATACACTAAATTGAAGAAAAGATCCACACGGACTTATAAAGCATTAAATTACACAAAACCCGACACAGAAAAAAAATAAAATACACACTTACTAAGCACTTACACACTTACTTAGTAAGTGTGTATATGCTCTGTCGTGTTTTCTGTAATATAAAGTTTTAATATATATATATATATATTTATATATACACCTCTTCGATGAAAAAACGATCCGATATGGACAAGTACAGTTCAATATACATAAAGAAACATAGAGAATTTAAGAACACAAACTTACAGTCTCTAATTTTCGGTTGAGCTCGGGTCTCTAACCGTCTCTGTACCAGTGTGCTTGGTTTCCCTGTCTTATCTCTCCTGAAGACGGTTCAATCGAAAATTAGAGACTGAAGTTTGTGTTTTTAATTTCTCTATGTTTCTTTGTGTACATTGAACTATATATATATATATATATATATATTATGAGTCGTTATCAGCCTTTGGAGCGATTCACATATATTCCTGACGACGAGGACATCGAAATATAGTAGTGAGTTCAGTGATTTCTTTTCTATGTGTTCCTAACTGACAATATATATGTACACGAATATTTCTTATAAAAATATATATACTTTAAATATAAATTTCTTCATGGAAAGGTACACGAATGCAAATTAGACACTAAGACTTACTTTCCATATCAACCCTGTTAACTACGGTTTTTCGTAGAAAAGGCAGTGGTCGAAAGATTGGACGCGAAAAAGCAAGAGAGATAGAAGTTAGCATTACTAATGAGAGAATGTTTTCAGAGTCATAAACGTGTCAATCAACCCAAATTCCGGTGAGAAAAAAAAATAAGGAGAGAGAAAGGAGAAGACAGTTAGGCGACAACTTGTCTAGCAACCTCATTTACTAAGTCCTCATAATTTTGTTCGTCAACCAGAGCTGATCCAGTTATCAAAAATTATTTCTTTTAGAATCAGGATTCAGTAATATTACGTTTAATAATGAATTATTTATAAGCCTTATAAACTGACTTGTTTTTAGTTTATAGAATTTTAGCTTACTAGTATGCAGAAATAAATAAACATAATTAGATGATTTTTTTCTTTTAATATTTGTAATTTATTGGAGATTGGTTCATAAAAAAGTGTGTACTTGTCCTTGTGTATGTGTGTGTGTGTGTGTGTGTGCCCGTGTATGTGTGTGTGTGTGCTTTTGTATGTATATGTGTTGCATCGTTTTTCTCTGATGACATACATTGAAAGGCCTTAGAGAATTTTTTTCTATTCTTTTCCTTTTTTCATTGTGATTTAAACTTTATTGATTGCATCACGTGTTTATTTATTGTGATTTTTTGCATATATATATATATATATATATATATATATGTGTGTGAGTGTGTGTGTGTGTGTGTGTGTGTGTGTGTGTGAGTGTGTGTGTATGTGCGCCCGTGTATGTGTGTGTGCACCCGTGCATGTGTATGTGTGTGCGTGTATGTGTGCGAGTGTTTAGGGCACTGATTAGTAATGAAGGAGTGTATATTCTATAAAATTACCATGATTACACGCTTAAGTACTACTCAGTAGCTGGCAAAGGGTTGGAAACACCAAACATCAATATGTTTCCAAACCAGTAAATTTAAACATACTTAAAAACTCAAAACTTAAGACTTAAAAATACTTTAAAACTCATACTTAAGAACTCAAAACAAAACAAATTATTAGTTCATTAAAAGTCAATAATTAAATATAGACATTATTGGAAGCTGCTGCAAAAAAAAACTATGCGCATGCGCTCGTGTGTGCATAAACACGCTTGACTCTGTGTATGGGCGAGATATCCGTGAAACTCAATCATATGTAATCAACAAACTTTACATTTAAGATATTGTTATCCCACACGAAACAATAGTCCCGGCACCTACAATAACTTTTCAACTTTCCGGGTAACATTTGGACCAAAAGTATAGGGAGCTTGTAGATTTGTATAGAAGCTTTCATATTACAAACTTTTGTATAGAAGCTATTCAATTAAATTTACTTAATTCTATCTTTTTATTAAAGTTAAATGTATATGTTCGGTATATATCCATGAAGAAATTGATTTGCAGGACCTCTTGGTTTTAAGATGATAGTTCGAGTACTTTGTGTTCTTTGAATCTGCACAAACTAGACTCCTTTAAGAACCACTATTAACCATAGTTAGTTGTCTTCATATCAATTTAAACTATTCAATTTTTTATAACATTAAAATATAGAAATTGTTTTTAACTAGATGGTTTGATTCAGGAAGATATTTAATAATAGTTTATCTTCTCAATGGTTTGGAAAAAAAAAGAGAAATAAATCTATTAATGCTAGAGAAATTACAGAGATAAGATAAATATCTATCAGATCTGGCTGATAATGCAGTAAGAGTAGAGCAATATTGATAAGATCATAGGAAAGAAGGCGGTAAATCAAGCAGAAGCAATGTTATAAAGCCTTTACGGTTGTCGAGAACACACAGTGTGGGATAAAAAAACAATCAGGAATCGTTTTAAACACCTTTAAACAAGGCAATCTTACCAGGTATAGTCAACAATAATACAATCAATGTCTAGATTTTATAAAATTGCCAATGTTAAATAATGCCTTATAATATTAAATCATTTCAATTACCTCTGCATATTTTACATCTACATTCTCTCTTCCTATATTTTTACTCTCTTCCTTCTTCTTTCTTTTGTATATATTTTAAATATACAGTAGCAGTTTGCTTCTCAACGCGAGTACTTTGCACTTCTTTCCAATGACGACAGATGTCGAAATATCGCAGTGAGTTCTATAGTGACTTTCTGTGTTCTTTCTTATGTGTTAAAGTTTATACATATATATATATATATATATATATATTATATATACATGTGTGATCTCTAATTGGGATTCGGTCAATTTTCTAACATAAAAATCAAACTCAAGTTGCCGACGTTTCAGTTTTATTTTAAACCTTTTTCATAGGCAGAAGTAAGAATTTTTTAACTAAAAAAATGAAAGTTACAATATTTTAAGTAACAACCAACTAGACTGTTAGATCATTAGAGAACACACCTATTTTATCAAACAGTCGATATATTATTGAATCTATTTTATATATATATATACGTTTCAAAGAAAACTACAGACACAGAGTAAAGATATGAACACACTTGTCTCTAATTGTCGGTTGAAACGTGATTAAGAGAGTAGAGATAGGGACACCAAGCACACTTCCGAAGCGACGGTTAGAAACCAACAGTGTTGTCAAAAGTGTGCCTGATTCAAGTCAAGTATCAAAAATAAACTAGAAATAAGTGAAGACACCTAGCACGGTGTCCCACTTACAGTCCAAAGAACACGTCGAAAAAATGCACAAGTAACTTCAATATTTTGAACTCGTCGTCATCAGGAGAAGGACAAGAAGAGGAAAAGAGTTCTGCTTGTATTTACAAATATTACAATCATTTTTATTAAATAATATTATCATCAACTTTTCCACTTTTTATGCTTGTTGATTTTTTATTATTATTATTAATTGTTACAGTTATATCTTCTATTTACTCTGTTTTGTAGATCCGTTGAAAAAGGTTTAAAGTAAAAACCGAAACATTGAAAATGAGAGTTGAATAACATTGATATATATTACAATAAAATACCACGTAGAAACAATACACAACTCACTTCAACATTTCCATCTCATCATCATCAGGAGAAGTACAAGAAAAAGAAAAAGAGTTCTGCTCGGCTCATTTTCAATTGTTGTTTACAAGCCGAGCAGAACTCTTCTACTTCTTCTCTTTATCCTGCTGACGACGAGATCATGATATTCAAGTACGTTGTGTGTTGTTTCTACGTGTTCTTTTCTCGTAGTCATTTTATATATATGTATCAATATTTCAGAAAAACAGTTGAGATGAAGAAAATCAAAAGGTAGTTGCAGTAAGAACTAGTCATGAACTTATGTTTGTGTGTGTGTGTGTGTGTGAGAGAGAGAGAGAGAGAGAGAAAGAGAGAGAGAGAAAGAGAGAGAGAGAGAGTATGAGAGGGAGAGAGAGAGAGATTGTGATTGTATGCATGTGCCTGGATATACATGCTACATGATAACTTCATATGTTCAGTTTGCAATAAGATTCCGTGCTATTTATTATTTTTGCTTATGTTTATTTCAAATATCAATATTTTAAAATATTTGATTTTTATCTATCATACTATTTTAGACAATACCGACAGTTAACATTGAATGAATAATTTGACACTAAAAGTTCTATAGACAATCTTATGTATTTTCATAATATCATATATATTATGTACTTTCTCATGGTTATGGTGTTAATGATCATTAAAATCTGGTAAGTATAAAATAGATGTCAAGTATTACTATTATACAATATATTATCATAATTTTCATTAGTAAATAGTAAGATTTTGTTAAAATATTTCTTAAAATATTTACTGAATTTGTAATAAGGCTATAAAAGCCTATGATAACTGTGCACACTGATTGCCTCTATGTGGGATAATCGTCCTTCTTATAAGTAGTCAGGTGACAAAACTTAATAGGGTTAGTTATAAATTCGTATTTATTGATTTTTATGGAGTCATTTCGTTTTAAATAGGAACAGTAGTCATTAGGTTTAAAAGGATTCACAGCCTCCATGGAAGACATTAATTGTAGTTGACTAATAATCTTAAAGTTATAACTGTAACTACTAAATTCTTGATTTCAGTAATCTCTAACAACCTAAAGATATTTTTTGTAATAATAAATCTATTTAAAACGTTAAGAACCTATAACATTCATTGATTATTTTTTACATATCAATAAAACTCATACTATTAAAAGAAAAGGAAGAATCTATTCATATATTATGAGATCGTCATAATATATCACAGATATATTATATATAAATGAAACTTCTACTTATAAATAACCTGTTTTATATAGTTTAAGAATATATGTAATTTGCAGAGTATGTATCTGTGAATTCAATTACTTCAATTACTGTGAAGAATTTAATAAAGATACAAACCGAAGTTTTTCTATTTTAAATTAAATTAGTTTGCTTGTTGTATTTCATACTAACAAGTTTAAGTATATTTGTTGCATAATCAACGTTCAAATCATAATAAGAAATGTTATACAATCCATGTAATATTTTAACGTAGTGTAATCAGTTATTAACTCGTATTTAATCATTGTAGGGTAAAAAACTAATGAAATGGTCTCCAATATAAAATTTGTACATATAAAACACAGAAAAAATATTTATTTTGCGCTACAGATAACTCTCTGGTGACATTATATTTTTTAGTTAATGCCTGAAGAAAAACACCATTAAATTTTTTATGTGGAGACCATTTCATTAGCTTTTTACACTACAATGTAATATTGTTAACATAGTTAATATTAGATAGTATTATTATATTGTTATATAATCAATGTAATGTAAATAAATGTACTACTGTTGTAAACATGAAGAATAAACAAATTTGATAAAAAGAAACTTTCTGTATTAATAAATGATATTAATCTAACCAGTAATTGTTTCAATTCTTATTCAAAATATTTTGTGTTTAATTTTTCATAGCATCTTACGAAAAAGAGTTTTAAATCTAGTGTAAAATATAGGTCAAGTATTACTATTATACATTATATTATTATCATAATTTTTATCCGTTCACAGTAAGATTTTCTTAAAATATTTACTGGATTAGTAATAAGCCACATCTAATATGTAATAAGAATTAGTAATGTACACATCTAATATTGAATGTAAGTAGTTTAATATTTAATGCAATCTAATAATGATTATGTAATGTAATTTAATGCAATGGAATAAAAATGTGTTAACTAATATATGAAGGAAACCTAAAATTCAATTCAGCACAATCATTAATTCATTCCCTGAATGCTTTCAATTATTATTATTATTCTAAATTATGTAAAAAAAACTTACTATTTGATGTTTTAAAATAAAGTAGCTGTTTAACGCAGTAAAACAATGAATTAATAAAACTGATACAAAAACACTAAAGGACGCTTAGAACTAACCTTAATTGAATTAAAATGGCCATAGTTCAGCATGACTCGAATGGTGTGACTCAATCCAATGCCATCTCAATTATATTCATTTATACCATGATTTTTTTTTTAATTTGTGAATTATTTAATAATAAAAATAATTTCATTAGCTTGTTCTTAAAAAAAAAAATGATTTTTCATCAATAATCTGATTATTTTTTTATAAACCGATCAATTTTCAATTTAAATAAATGTATTACTTGTCTCATACATTATGTATGTCAGGTCAGATATTAGTTAGTTGGTATCACTGTTTGACACTGGTAGTGAAGATTTCAAGTTCGAATTTGTGTCATGACTATATTTTTCATGTAGGTTACAGGATATATTATTTACAGGTATACATTATTTTTTTGTTTGTAACTTTAAGGGTCTGCTAAAATGGACATCTTTGATAATGATACTTAAAGATAATACTGTGTTTTACTTTACTATAAGTAAAGTATAGTGATCGTGAAAAAATTCGATCTCGAGATTTTGACGGAATTACATGGTTTGAGGTCCCAGAAGTCGTTTTATGACGTTTTTACGATGATGTCTGTGTGTGTGGTGGGTGGGTGGGTGGGTGGGTGGGTGGGTGGGTGAGTGTGTTAGCATTGCTTGTTACCACGCTACGGTCCAGAATCTTTGATGGATCAAGTTGATATTTTACACAAAAATGGGCCTCATAAAGACGAAGATCCCTATTGTTTGCGAAGAATTATGCATGATGGGAAAGTCACTTTTTTTGCCAAAAACCGTTTTCTTTAAAACATTTATTTCTCCTAAACTGATAACCCTAGAGTTTTGAAATTTTGACATTATCTTTGAAGTTACAAATCGAACAAACGAAAAATATATTCAGAATTTTAAAACAACAGGAATTTTTTTTTTCAATAAAATGTAAAAATTTTGACTTATAATTCAATCTCAAACCTTGTGAGAGCGATACAAGCCATACTGTTTGACGGACAAAGATGAAACTATGCCTATAAATAGAACATTATATGGAGAATGAGTTGAGATATTTTTTTCTAAAATTACATTCGCTAAAGGGGCGTTACAGTACGATTTGTGTTTTCAGAAAATGTTTTTTTGACGCTAAACGGCTCGTTAAAAAATAATGAAAATTTGACCAAAAATGGAACAAAAAATTAGCAATTCATAAAAAAAAAGCATGAAGTTTCAATTACGGGAAAGAGCAATAACGATATAAAAACTCTTTGTTTACCCTAGACTAAGAGATCACCTGCTATACTTGTCGAATTTTTTGTATTTTTTTAAATTGTTTACATTGACTTAAAAATTTTTTGAGCGAATCCACTGAGATAAAATTGATGTTTCTAATGGAAAAATTAAAATATATTATTGACTTATAAGAGATGTAAGAGGAATAATATTGTGCAGGTAAATGATAACACTCATTAAAAAAAAAATTCGTATATATGTTATTTGACAAAGGGGATGGAAAATGATCTTATTAAATACTAAGAAGCCATAAAATTCCCAGTATAATAATTCTGTTAAAAACCAAAAATGTAAAAGATAATTCAAAATATAAATCTTTCGTTTAAAGATTAATAACTGTAATTATCGTACATCTTTAATTAACAAATCACCTTAAAACAACATTTTCTTCGCTGTTTAAGATGTTTTTCAGAGAAAAAAAGGGTATTTTACTGTTTCAAATTTGAAAAGTTTACATTAATATTCAATGTAGAAGGATGTCAAGTAAACGATGTAAGAAATCTACTGGCTATTTGAACAATAGCCATGTTCTCTTGTAGGATAATATTTCGTTTCAAGAAATGTTCACATTGGTTTTTCAAAAATGTTATTACTGCTGTAGTTATACTAATGAAATTATTTGCAAATAATAAATTATTTGTGATGTACAAAAATAAGCTTATAAATTGATATGTCCTTCAATCACTATCTGTACTACCACACGAATTCAATGCTAATAATTATATCCCATTTAGATATTTATGTTATGCTTAAATAATACGTTATGTTTTATATACTCAAGAAATTTGACATTGAGTTACTTATAGTAAAGTAGAGAGAGTGTAGGCCACTCCAGATTTTTTTTGTTTTTTTTTTATAACATTGAGAATCTGCTAAAATGGACATCTTTGATAATGATACTTAAAGAGAATATGTGTTTTTTTTTTTTTTTTTTTTATAACATTGAGAATCTACTAAAATGGACATCTTTGATAATGATACTTAAAGATAATACTGTGTTTTTTTTGTTTTTTTTATAACATTGAGAATCTACTAAAATGGATATCTTTGATAATGATACTTAAAGAGAATATGTGTTTTTTTTGTTTTTTTTATAACATTGAGAATCTACTAAAATGGATATCTTTGATAATGATACTTAAAGAGAATACTGTGTTTTTTTTTGTTTTTTTTTTATAAAATTGAGAATCTGCTAAAATGGACATCTTTGATAATGATACTTAAAGAGAATACTGGTTTTTTTTGTTTTTTTTTTTATAACATTGAGAATCTGATAAAATGGACATCTTTGATAATGATACTTAAAGAGAATACTGTGTTTTTTTGTTTTTTTTTATAACATTGAGAATCTTTGATAATGATACTTAAAGAGAATACTGTGTTTTTTTTTGTTTTTTTTTATAAAATTGAGAATCTGATAAAATGGACATCTTTGATAATGATACTTAATGAGAATACTGTGTTTTTTTATTTTTTTTTTTATAACATTGAGGATCTGCTAAAATGGACATCTTTGATAATGATACTTAAAGAGAATACTGTGTTTTTTTTGTTTTTTTTTTGTAACTTTAAGGGTCTGCTAAAATCTTTGAATAATGAAATGAATTGACACTATTTTTCAAGATTATAGAGTTTCTTTCCCCTTACTTTAATCATAATTATATTCATTCTGTTTTAAAAATAGACAACTTTAAAAAGAGATATTAAAACAGACATAGTGTACTAAAAATTATATTTCTTACACTTTATAAAGCAAAAAAAAAATTATTATTCCATCATCTGAGGCATTGTAAATCTTAGTAAGATGTGATATAATCAAATATATATATATAAATATATAAATTGCAAGTATTTTATCTAGGATTTCTAAATAGATTTCGGTTCACTTTATAACCTGATATCCCTGCATATAATTGTATTGCTCCCACACACCTATACATATAATGATCAAACCACAAGAGTTGGGTTTTTGACTGTAACGAAGACCTCTTGTTGCGGTTGAACGATCTTAGTCTTGTTTTCCCATTTTCATATTATGGTTTGATCATTGATTGTTATTTCACATGTTTATGTAAAATCTTTTTACCCATACATATAAGGTGGAACTTCCCACCACCCCCTTGAACTTCTAAAACGCCCTTAAGTGACGGGTACAGACCACTTTGTGGTACTCTCCTTTAAATTGTCAGTCCCACACTTGTACGCTGTCAGGTACTCGTAAAAGATCTCTACTCGAAATACACTTTATTAAGAGAAAATTTAGAACCTTATGTAGAAGGTTGTTTTACACAATTATGTAGAATTGTGTGGTATCAAAAAGGGCGAATGTGTGTTCCTTGTGGGATTGCCACTCCAACGTAATCTATAAGGAATTGTAATGATAAATTAGTGAAATGAACCTTTGTTTTAGTTTTATTGAACTTAAACTTTAATAAAATGCAACAGGTTTAGAAGTGTACCTGTTTGAGGTACGTTACGTCCATTGACTCACAGTGTATGGAACTGAATAAAAATTATGATTGATATCAGACTTTCGCGTAAACTGATAATGAAAAGGAAAAGTTTTGATGTCAAAGCTAAGACGGAATGTTTTTTATTTATGGACAGCTTGATTGGGTTGGCAACACTGAAGGACTGGCAAGGAAAGTTTAGGGGCTATTAGAGACAGAACTGACAAAGGTAGTGGACTCGGTAATGACGGGTCACTTTCTACTTGATGGCCTCTACGTGATGCGATTAGCCCTCAGACTTCATTTATTATTTTCTTCAACACAGGCTCCTATATATATCCACTACTGACTCTGTAATTGGATCGGTCAGTTCGAAGGCATCGTTAATAACTAGAATTTCGTTTAAGCCCCCACTATCTTTTCCAAAGGTGTTTGTTTTTTTCAAGGCCATCTTTATCAAAGGCAGGATAATATGTTCAAAGGTCATAAACAAACGCGTCCAGAAAAAAAAAAAAAGAAAAAACTTGCACAATCCCAGTGTACTTTATGGGGGCCCATTAGTACTTAATCGGCCCTTGTGCCCTTGTCAGACCACATGTTTGATTGTTTCTGTCAGCTCTGGCACTCTTCTCTAATCACAGGTTTCCACCTGCGGGATGCAACTCATCCTGCAGTGGTCATTACAGCATAAACTTATGAACTTGCCGTCTTTCCAAGATCTGAGACATTATCTAAGAAAATTACAAAATACGAGCTATAATACTTTATCTATTGAAGCCATCTTCAAAGCATGAATAGCTTCTATTGAGCTTGTCATTCCAATCGGATTTATTTCATGGTTTTAATAAATAAAAAGTCTCAAATTATCAAAAAGGTATAAAATATTGAGTGTAAGAGAACTCAAAAGGGAAGCCGTTCAAAAGAGTGACATAATTTGCCACTCTTAAAACGCTGATTAAAAGAGTATCAAATAAAATATGCGACGGGCTACTGTCAGTAACCCAACCACGTATCAAAAGATCAACTTCAAATCCAGGGATCAAATTCTTTGACCTTCGTGGTATATATATATATACCAATTAAAAGAAACGGTCCAGCGGACTTTTTTAAATAAAATAAATTCAAAACGAAGGAAACACACAGAAAGACACAGACATAACTCACATCGATATTTCGACCATCGTCGTCATCAGGAGGTGTGAAGAGCGAAGGGCGAAGAGTCCCGCAGGAGTTGCCGCCTTGCCTTCCTGCGGACTCTTCGCTCTTCGCTCTTCACACCTCCTGATGACGACGATGGTCAAAATATCGATGTGAATTATGTCTGTGTCTTTCTGTGTGTTTCCTTCGTTTTGAATTTATTTTATATATATATATATATATATATATATATATATATATATATATGATCAACCACAATATCAAATGGAAAAAAAAGACCTCTGGTTTGGAACTGCTAGTTACGACGTGCACTATAGTGCTCGGATATATTCGTTGGTCGTTGGTCGTCGTCATCAGGAGGCGAAGAGTCGCGCAAGAAGGTAGAGTGGCGAGATATAATATATATATATTATTTAAGTGGCATTTAAGGAGAGGATAGGTGTTTTGGATCTGTAACTTGTCTGTCACGTTGATGGTTCATTTTTCATACATGGTTTTGCTAAACATGATCTTTGCATTCATACCTACTGCACAACGATCAATCTACGGAATACTGTGCTTCTATATCCTGTAAGAGAATTATACTTTGAATTTCCGTATTTTTTATCATTCTTTTGTTATGTCACTTTTTTGATTTGTCACTCTTTTGATAATAACCCTTCAAAAGTTTTAATTTTCTATTAAAACTGCAAATTATACTGTGTTTATTTAAAAAAAAATACAGCATAAATAAATAACTAGTAATTGTATTGAATTATACATTATACAGTTTAGTATAACAGGATCCCACTCATTGAATTAACATTCAATTCTCAGGGACACTGAGTTGTCTTCCGGTTTTCGTCAAAATTGGCCATTCAATTAGCTTTAGATGGCCCATATACTGGTAAATACTGTATTTACTACCAGGAAATATAGTTTATAGAAAACATTGAATTAGTAATCGAAAATCAGCTGGTCCAATCTTTCTTTGCATCTATTTAAATAACTTTGATCTATTTAACTATTTCCCCTCAAGTGTTTAATTTAATTTTGTGTAATCTTGTAATGTTGTGTAATTTTGTGTATGTAATCTTTTAAAAAATTAGTGGTTATTATGAAAAGACTGTTATTACTATTATGATTTTTAAATAAGTATATAAAAAAATAAGGTATCTAACATGCAATAAGGTATCTAACTATGCAAATAAGGTATCTAACCATGTAATCAGATATCTAACCATGCAGTAAGGTATCTAAATATGCAATAAGATATCCTACCATTCATTAAGGAATCTAACTATGCAATAAGGTATCTAACCATTCATTAAGATATCTAACTATGCAATAAGGTATCTTACCATTCATTAAGGTATCTAACTATACAATAAGGTATCTAACCATGCATTAAGGTATCTGACTATGCAATAAGGTATCACTAATGGTTGAGTCAAGTGTTGTGCTTCACTTTTAACACTTCATAACCACATTTCATCAATGTATAAAAATTAAAGCATAAAACAAAATTCAATGTTGATATTGAATACAAGTCAGTGCTAATAAACCAAGAATAGGGTAAATTCGAAAGGTAGATATACATTAGGCTAATTTGCTCTGAATGTATACTACGAGTATATAAAAATGGGTTTCTATATATTTGTTTGTAATATAAAAGTGTTTTTATCTATTTGTTATTAGATCTCTTTAAAATTAATAGATAATTATTAGAAAAAAAACGGCGGTAACTGGGTCCAAGTTTTCCGGTATAAAGCCTAAATGTGCAGTAAAGGACATATGTACATGTAGTTTTAGCTTAGAGCGTGTGATACCACTAATAACACATTCCATTACATAAACTAACAAAAGCTCTGCTAAATTAATAATGAAATTGACAAACAGTTTACTTTAAAATAAAATGAAAGCTTTTCAGAGGAAATAGTGTTTGCTTAACCTAATTCAAGGGATCAAGGCAAAGAGGAAATGGCGACGCGGTTTAATGCTTGGCATTGGAGTAGACTCTGCTTTTAACTCAACTGAGATTGCTTCAAAATTTTACTTAAGCAGTCCATATAAAACAGGATATACATAAAGCCTAAGCCATAGTAATAAAATCAGAAAAATGACTAATACTTTCAACCAAAACACATTAGTAATTTTTCGAATTTGTTACTGTCCATTGGATGTTCAATATATATATATATATATATATATATATATATATATATATATATATAAAAAGATTTCACATAAACACGTGAAACAACAATCAATGATCAAACTACAATAAGAAATGGGAAAACAAGACTAAGATCTTTCAACCATAACAAGCGGTCATCGTCATAGTCAAAAACCCAACTGGTTGGGTGGTTGGGTTTTTGACTCTGACGAAGACCGCTTGTTACGGTTGAAAGATCTTAGTCTTGTTTTCCCATTTCTTATTGTGGTTTGATCATTGATATATATATATTCTATGTTTTTGTTATTGAGGGCTAGGTCAAATAACAATAGAATACCATAGCTCAATGACAAAAACATAGAATAGAATAGAAGAGGTCAATAACAATTTTGGAGTTTATATATATCCTTCTGTTAGTGAAATCCTTCTCCCTTCCAATTAGGGGGCAATTAGAAAAGGTGTTGGTCAAGTGACGTTAGACAAATCACTATTATAAATTAGACATATGAAATGCTAAAAAAAGTAAGAGTATTATTAATACGACATACAATACACACAACAAGTACACATTCAACAAACGCTCACACAGACACCCTCACACAGACACACACACACACACACACACACTCACACACACACACATATATATATATTATATATATATATATATATATATATATATATATATATATAAACTAGAATTTAAAAAAGAACACATAGAAAGGAAACCACTGAACTCACTACTATATTTCGATGTCCTCGTCTTCAGGAAAAGAAGTGAATCGCTCCAAAGGCTGATAACGACTGACTTGGCGTTCGAACTGAAGCCATATAATATATATATATATATATATATATATATATGATCAAACCACAATATAAAATGGGAAAACAAGACTAAGATCTTTCAATCGTAACAAGCGGTCTTCGTCAGAGTAAACAACCCAACTGAACACTAGATGCAGAAACATCAGGTGAGGGCTTGAGAAGAGTGGGAGGGAAGAGTGGTATTTTAAATTTGTCCTTTCCTCCATTTTACACCCTTTTAAAATACCACTCTTCCCTCCCACTCTTTTCAACCCCTCACCAAATGTTTCTGCATCTAGTGTTTCAGTTGATTTCTTAACTCTGACGAAGACTGCTTGTTACTGTTAAAAGACCTTAGTCTTGTTTTCCCATTTCATATTGTGGTTTGATCATTGATTGTTGTTTCATGTGTTTATGTGAAATCTATATATATATATATATATATATAGACAAAGAAACATAGAGAACATAGAGGTCTCCAACCGTCTCTGAACCAGTGCGCTTGGTTTCCCTCTCTTTTCTCTCCTGAAGACGGTTCAAACCGAAAATTAGAGACTCTAAGTGTGTTCTTTTGATTTCTCTATGTTTCTCTGTCTATATTGAACTATATATATATATATATATATACTAATTAAATTAAGCAGTTCAATTACAAAAGAAATTTTTGTTTTATTTTGAAACTAAAATAATTTCTTTATTTCAATTGAAAATAAAATAAAAATTTTTTTGGTGTTGGTAATACCAAAGTCTTAAATTTGGTATTGATCATTGTTGTATACATTCAGTGATATGCTCAGGACAGAATGACATAGTTTATAAAAAAAAAAAAAAAGACACAATTAATAAAGACGACAACTCAAATATAAGGAGAATAAAGTATGACATTGTCAAGCAGATATATAGTAAGGTGAAATAATCTAGCGTTTGATCTATTTAGCATTTTCTTGAATATGCAGATTTGAATATGGAGTAGGTGAAGTTGAGTTGAGATAGCATTAGTGCTTTCCGAGCTGACAAGTGTTAGGGCAATCCAGCATTGCCATTATGACGACAAGGAGAAGAGCAGAAGACGGGACAATTAGTACGCTTTGTGTTATTGTATGCAAAGCAGACCAGCTCCCCACTCCCAGCTCGTAAATCTGCAAAAGCGACAGGCTTGTGAAAGAGGACGATCACTATGACGGCTTTCTCGACACGCAGCCGCCCCAGTATATATCGCCCTATTGTGTCTATCCTTGTTTTTTTTTTATCCAAACGACCTGACAACTCTCATCGAGACAGTGTCGTTTCGCCATGTCCTTTAATACCTTCTGCTATTGTCAAGTTCACCTTGAAACTTAACGGATTAGCGCTATAGACTGACTCAATGGTGCATTTATACTCAAGGATTAACAAGCTTTGTCAGGTGCTATATAATCAGGCTGTGTTGAATTTTTTTTCTGACCTAGTCAAGATAGGAAAAAAATGACGATAATTATCAAAATGATACGGTTTGCATTAGTTTCTATGTCATTTTATAGAATCATCTAGGCAATGCAAAATTAATCTCCATTCCAGGTGCCTAGATAAACGACCTGTTAAAATCAGAAAAATAACCTGAAGTTTTTTTTTTGAGTTTATTTTGCAAAATACATGTGCATTGTAAGTAGAAGAGACAGGGGGCCATAGCCCAGAGGTAAGTGCTCGCCTCTGGATGAGAAGGTCCGATGTTCAATACCCACACTGGCATTCGATATATTCACTTAGAAAATGAATAAAACTTTCGAAGTGGGTATGAAACTGTCGGTCCCGAGCCTGTAAAACGTCAGGTATTCATTAAAGAATCCCTACTCTAAATACACTTGAGTTAGGAAAAATTTAGGACTCCCACTGTAGAATCAATCTTCATTGTTTGGTATCACAAATAGGCCAATGTTCGGTCTATGTATGTTCCCTTGTGAGACAGCCACTGCAACCTTAAGGGTTGCATACTACTACTACTACTGTTTACATTTGTTTCTACGCAATTTTATAGAATTATCATCTAAAAGTGCACAAATAAATTTGATTCCTACAGCCTACTTAAATAGCCTGTTAAAATCATTTCAGAAAAAAAACACCAAGTTTTTCTGCGAGACTATTTTGTAAAATACATGTTTATTGTTAGTACAATAGAGAGGGTGTCATGTTAGCTCCGTGGCAACATACTGGTAGAACTGCTACGGTGTAAGCAGAACACTCATGCGCGCACGCGCGCACACGCACGCACACACACACTCTCACACAAACACACACACACACACACCCGTACTCACATAAACACACAGACACAACACACAACACGCGCAACAACACACGCATACGCACACCCCGCCGTGGCAACACCGCCTCATGGACTGGTAGAACCGGGGTTCGACACCCCCCTGACCCTCGATTTATTCGCATTGTAGGTGAATAAATGAGAGCACATTGTCCCTCGGAGAGAGCCTTAAGTCATCGGTAGGACTAACAATGTATAATCGATCTTCATTGTGTGATATCACTAAGGACCAATGTTCGACCTATATGTATCTCCTTCTGGGATTGCTACTGCAACCTAACCAGACCTAAGATCATAGAATTAACCATCTAAAAAATGCATAAGTAGTCTCCATTTCTACAGCATAGCAATGAGTAAAATGATTATAAATTAATATCAATTCAGTATGAATTGGTATAAGTTATAATTAGTAGAATCATTTCAGAAAAATAACATCATGTTTTTCTTCGAGATAATTTTTTCAAAATGAATGTATATGGTTGGTACAACAGAGGTTTCTTCAAATAACATTAATAGATGATGCCGTCATGATTCGTATACAAGAATAGGAGTTGTTTTACTGGTTTTTGAACCTTTTCTACCTTTGAAGCTGAATTCTACTCAGTTTTGTACTTGTTTCATAAGTGTGTGTGTGTGTGTGTGTGTGTGTGTGTGTGTGTGTGTGTGTGTGCGTGATATTCTGTTTACACCGTTGCAGTTCTACTTATATCCCATAATTAGTTTAATAAACTTGCTTGTTCTAAAACTTTTTTTGGGTTAAAGAAATACTTAATTTGATTTTGTATTTTTGTGTGTTTGTATATTGTGTTGTGAGATAGACACACACACACAAACAGAGAAAGAGAGAGAGAGAGAGAGAGAGAGAGAGAGAGAGAGAGAGAGAGAGAGAGAGAGAGCGAGTGAGAGGTGCTTGTATCTATAGTAGTGTAATCAGGTGAAAGGTTTCGCTCTTTTCTAACTCACATAAATTTTACTAATGAATGAGTTGCATCATCAAAAACTCTAAACTTTATCTCATTGAATAATTTTAAAATAGAGATCTTTACCAAGTCTCTTTTATGGTATTGACCTTTAGAACTGACAGCTAACATCATCAGAAAGCCTTCAACTACTGTCAGCTCTACATCGTCGTTTCACCTTTTCAAAAAAAAAAAAATAAAGTTGGAGAAATCAATTGTTTGAATGCAACACAACTAAAACCTAAGCTGAAACAAGATAACAACTTCGAATTTTGAGTTTTAAAAATAAGTATGCAACCACTAGACAACTTCTCATTCCTGAACATGGAAAAATCAAAGCACTTGTGTAAAACAGTCACAAGAAAAAAAATTTTGTATTATTTTTTTCATTAAGATTGTTTGACCTGTCGTATGAAGTTAATTAATACAATTTCTAATTCATTAATGACCGTTAATTCCTACATATAGAATCCCACAAATATTTCATTACTTTGTATCTGTATATATTAATTTTTATATAAATTTGAAATTGTAGGGTAAAAAACTAATGAAATGGTCTGCACATATAAAAATTTAATCTTATTAACAACTCGTTTCGAACACGTAGTGTTCTTTCTCAGGCATTAACTAAGGGTGAGTGTCTGTGGTACAACTTGTACCACAGAGCAGTTGTACCACAGACACTCACCTTTAGTTGATGCCTGATGAAGAACACTACGTGTTCGAAACGCGTTGTTTATACGCCTAAATTTTTATATGTGGAGACCATATCATTAGGTTTTTACCCTACAATAAGTAAATTCCACATAATAACTGATTGCACTACGTTAGAATTAAAATTTGAAATTTATAAATTTAAAAGATTCATCCGGAATTTAGCACCGTGATATTCACCTGGCAGTTGTCATAAAATAATCGTCCGTTCTTGTTATTTCACCTCATAAAAAGATAGCTGTGTACCTTTTCTAACGTTTATTTGTTGTTTATGTTAACAATAAGTTGATTGTCGGTACTATAATTGTATAAATAGAACAGAGCAGTTGTTTAAGTTTCCATAATCAGCATTTTATATTAACTCAAGTATGACGAAAGGATTAAGTTTCAGTGCATTAGTTTTCAGATTTACCGATAACTAATGACTAACCTTGTGAAATACCGTGAATGTGCCTTGTAATTTAGCTTGAAATTATAAGTTCACTTATTAATAAATTACCTTGTCTGTTAATAAATTAAACCTATTGGTAGAAACAATAAATAAAAATATATGACAGTGTTACAGCTCCACTTGCATCTTACAGTTAGTTTAACAAATTTGCTTGTTCAATAACTTTTGCGGATTTAATTTAAAATAATTGAAGTTAAATTTAAAATAGCCGAAGTTTAACATAAAAAATGGAGTTTATTCACTTTTGCTAAGCGTGTTATTAAACCAAATCAACATAAAAAATATTCTGTCAGACGACTAGTTGAAGTGACGTTTTTCCGAAACAGACTTTGTCAAACGACGTTTTTCGTCTATGCTAATCTTTGTTCAAGGCTAGTCGGCTTACGCTTTGTGCAAGGCTAGTCGGCTTACACAGGTCTAGCTGAAGAGATACGAAGTATTGAAACAAAGCAGGCGAAAGATGTCAGCTCCACTGAAACACAACTTTGAGATCTAAAACCTTGTCATGTTTCAGTGTTGAGCTGGAATTTCAACCTGTTGTTTTCGTCATACAGTGACTCATGAGCAACACAAATTAGTGATACAGCATAAACCAACCATTAGCTTACAGCAAAGTTTAGCATAGACGAAAAACGTCGTTTGAGAAAGTCTATTTTGGAAAAACGTCACTTCGACAAGAATTCCAAACTTGCTGATAAAAAACAAGCGTTTTACAGGTAAGCGTTTGCATAAAAAATATTATTTAATAAAAATCATAGTACAAATTGCTTCCTTCACTATTGTGTTAGCAATCTTACTTACCTTGACTTGTTCACAGTGAAATGCTTTCACTTTTCCTTGGTGATTTTAAGAAACACTTTAGTTTACATTTCTCCACGTT
Source organism: Hermatobates lingyangjiaoensis (assembly GCA_026182355.1). Taxonomy (NCBI): domain Eukaryota; kingdom Metazoa; phylum Arthropoda; class Insecta; order Hemiptera; family Hermatobatidae; genus Hermatobates; species Hermatobates lingyangjiaoensis. The sequence continues at coordinate 362,623 of JAPFBL010000569.1, forward strand.
AATTTATCAACTAACATCAATATATATTTCTATTAAACATTTTATTCCTGCATTTTTTTTAATTTTGAGTTTAAATATAGCTATAATATTATAGGGTAAAAAGCTAATGAAATGGTCTTCACTTATAAAAATTTAATTGTATAAACAACGCGTTTCGAACACGTAGTGCTTACACTAAGTTAGAATAGCTATAATATATAATTCAAATACAAATTTAAGTAGTATTTGATTAAGGAATTAAAAGAAAAAACGGAAAGTCAAAATTACTAAAACATTGGAATTACAACAGTGAAAGAAGAAATGTATAAAAGTTTTTCATTGTTATCTTATTTTATATTATATTTAGTCTATTAATAAGCTTGTATTTATAAGGTAATTTGGATTAACCGAACTTATTTTAAATTAATCTTAGACTGTTTTAAATTATAAGTGGATTTAATTTAAATTAAATTGGATTATTTGACATTAAACTTAGATTATTTTAATTAACACGAAAAAAGGTCAACTGTTTAGTGAGATTCGTTTTTAGTGTAATAGTTTTGAAGATAAAGAACAAAAGAATAGTCTATAAGATCATTAATATTGAATAATCTTTTTGGCTTGTAGAGATTTATGGGTGGTCGAGTGTGCTGTGGGGGGGGGGGGGGGGGGGGGTTATTCATGATTCTGACCGAGGATACAGCAAACACGGCTATAAGCCTTAGGCTCATGGAAATGCAGATCACCTGCTACTAATAACATTATAAAAGCCATCCTCTCCTCTGGTTATTGGTAATTGGATTCAGCAATAATTGACTCTTAGGAAGCAAATAGAAAAATGTTGAACACGAAAAGTCAATTGCTTTGGAAGTGATTCATTGGGGGGATTTAGAAAGACCAGTCTGAATTCATTCTCACTGTGAAACATTTCATTGTCCTAGAGCACACTTTAAAACACCTTTCTAAAAATAGTTCTGTCATCTTTAAAACATTATTACATAAATTAAAAAGATACAGTTTCATTTACAGTTGCATAGTTATTTCTCTCACTCTATTTACGAGGTACATATATTGCATTAGTCATGTCTTGACTGATATTTCAACACAAGTTCATTACCACTGACACTTGCATAGTAGTAGTCGGCAACCCTTTAGGTTGCAGTGGCTATCCCTCAAGGGAACATTCGCCTTTCAATAATTTCGCTCATTCAAAGAGTTACCCTACTCGTAACAAAGTTCAAACATATTCTGCTCATATATAAACCTTCTGATTACTCATAAATTGAATTTAAAACATCAACTGACATTTTCTTGTATTTATTAATTATATCAAACAATTAAAAGAAACGGTTCAGCGGACTTTTTAAATAAAATAAATTCAAAACGAAGGAAACACACAGAAAGACACAGACATAACTCACATCGATATTTCGACCAGCGGCGACAGGTCGCCGCCCTGTCTTCCTGCGGGACTCTTCGCTCTTCGCTCTTCACACCTCCTGATGACGACGTTGGTCGAAATATCGATGTGAGTTATGTCTGTGTCTTTCTGTGTGTTTCTTTCGTTTTGAATTTATTTTATTTAATTATATAAAACTAATATTTGTATATGTACAATAAAGTTAGAAAATGAATTATATATGTATAATATTAATTATTACAAAATTAACATTCTACAAATTGATGTTACTTTTTATAGTGATGAAAGAGTATTCTTAATTAAGAACCCAATCATTTTGTCCTACTTCATAAAAGTTGTAAATATGTTGATATATTACCTAACTGTAGAACCTTAGTGAAACACGTATTTTCTCTTTATGTATTTTATAGTTATGTATTTTCTTCTTTATGTATTTTTTCTTGGCATGTTGCATTCAGTTCTCACTTAACGAGAAGTAATACGATATTCCCTTTCAGGGGAAACTACTAATTTCCGAGTTATCATGTTGATCTGACCCACACAAAATTTTAAAACCATATATTTCAGATCTAAAGAAATATAACATTTTGTAACCATATATTGCAGATCTAAAGAAATATAAAGTTTTGTTACCATATATTGCAGATCTAAGGAAATATGAAATTTTGTAACCATATATTGAAGATCTAAAGAAATATAAAGTTTTGTTACCATATATTGCAGATCTAAGGAAATATGAAATTTTGTAACCATATATTGCAGATCTAAAGAAATATAAAGTTTTGTTACCATATATTGCAGGTCTAAGGAAATATGAAATTTTTGTAACCATATATTGAAGATCTGAAGAAATATAAAGTTTTGTTACCATATATTGCAGATCTAAGGAAATATGAAATTTTGTAACCATATATTGAAGATCTAAAGAAATATAAAGTTTTGTTACCATATATTGCAGATCTAAGGAAATATGAAATTTTGTAACCATATATTGCAGATCTAAAGAAATATAAAGTTTTGTTACCATATATTGCAGATCTAAGGAAATATGAAATTTTGTAACCATATATTGAAGATCTAAAGAAATATGTATTTCCGAATCTATCCTCTTCAAGGAAATTATGTGGAGATATAGTGAAGTGACAGATGACTCCTTAATAATTTTTTACACCTTAAGGGTACCTTTATAGTTAAGAATGAAAAAAAAATTAAAGAAAACTCTGTATTTTTTAAAAAAAATTAGAAATTATTACGAAACAAATCTTCTTATAGTTGTCAAAACAAAATTGAGGTTGTTATTGTAAGAAATTTATTTTAAATTATAAACTACATAAGAAATACCTCTTTTGATGTATAGTATAATAATAAACTGGAAAATTTCCAATAAATAAACAAAATATTTTATATTTAAATAAAATTTTGAAGGAAATGAAATTTCCTTTTGTGAAAAGCACATAATCCTATTGGCTTTAAGGAAGCTCATTTACAGAAACAGGGCAAAGTAACTTTAGATTAAGTTGAAATTCTAAAGACTTCAATGGAAATGCAATTGAAAGGTTTAAAATAGATTTTAGATTAATTCTGTCTTCTGAATAAATATTGAGTGGTTCTTACTTTCAACGAATCAAGCATTCATAGCCCATATACAATAATATTAATACAGTTTTAATTAACATCGCAATTAAATTTCTATTTTATTCTTTCATCAGTTCTATGTTTAAAATTTCAACTTCTAAAAGTATTTTCTTTCATTCCAAATTCATATTTAATTAATTTTGAGGAATGCGGTCAGAGGTTTTCAATTGTCAATTGAATAGGTATATATATTATTCATTGTAGGGTAAAATATATTATTGACATTATTCTCATAAATAATGTTCTCACATTGTTGTTCTTTTAAATAATAAAAATTTCATTTTCTTAGTTAAAAAATTCTTATTTCCGCCTAAGAAAAAGGTTTTAAATAAAACCGAAACGTTGGCAACGAAATTTTGAATTTTTTTTTACTCTAGAAAATTAACCAAATCCCGATTAGAGAACACATCTATATAATATATAACTTTAAATTACACAAAGCACGACACAGAAAAGAGAATAAAAAGAACACTTACAGAATTCAATATTTCGAACTGTTGTTCGTCATCAGGAGAGTAGACTAGAAGAGAGGACGAAGTGAGAGAGATCTCCCCACGTCGAAGAACGGAGCGCGAAAATATATATATATATACTAACTATTATATATGTACTACTATAAATAATACTAAGATCTTTCAAAAACAACAAGCCGTCTTCGTCAGAGTAAAAATATGAGTCGTTATCAGCCTTTGGTGCGACTCACATCTATTCCTGATGACGAGGACATCGAAATATAGTAGTGATTTCTTTTCTGTGTGTTCTTTTGAAAATTCTAGTTTATATATATATAACAAGATTTCATAATAAACACGTAAAATAAGAATCAATGTTCAAAACAATACGAAATGGGGAAAAAAGTATTAAGATCTTTCAACAACAACATACAGTCTTCGTATAACTAAAGTATAACTAAATTGTGTACATAAAATTTAATATAAAGTACATATTGGTTATATAATGAATAGGATAGATTTGCATAAGCAAGATTTTGTGAAAGCAATCCTTCCAAATTCATTGGGGATAATACAGATTACTACTTCTGTCCATCTTATTCTGTTTCCTGTATTTCCCAGATATTGTCTGATTCGAGTCATTACCTTATTGAAAAGCAAATCGTCTCCATTGCTGACCTGTAATTTACTATTTCTATTTCTCTGTTCTGAAAACTTTCTCCTTTCTGTCTCATTTTCTTTATTTGCTCATGACAATTAATATTGATCGAAAGTCTCTATATTTTCTCTTCCAATTTCATATGTGGTTTTTCAAAGATTGTAATTTTTACGATTTCAGAATAAACTTTCTGTATATATAATTCACTTTTGACGCTTCACAGGTTTCTTTATTACACAATTTGTAATTATTGTATTTTACTAGATTTTATATACCTACTATAAATATTATATTACTTAGTAATGCTAGTGATTTTATGTACAATTTTACTAGGTTTATATAATATAGATTTTGTATTATTTAGTAATGCTAGTGATTTTATGTACAATTTTACTAGATTTATATAATATAGATTTTGTATTATTTAGTAATGCTAGTGATTTTATGTACAATTTTACTAGATTTATATAATATAGATTTTGTATTATTTAGTAATGCTAGAGATTATATGTACTCTTTTTACTAGATTTTGTGTATAAAATAGTAAATGTATATGTACATTTACTAGATTTTATGTATTATAGATACAAAAAAGGAGTACAACCTGACCTGATATTAGCACTAAAAATAGGAAAACATAAAAGAATGATAAAATTTGTAAAGGACTGAAAGAATTCATGCAAATATAAGTTCCAGATATATCAAATATATGTTACTTATATGAGTATTGAATTGATTGTGCTTAGCACTCATGTCTTTAAGACAATTGACTAAAAAACAAAGGAAAACTGCAGAAAGAAGTAAAAATTTTTTATTTCGCTTTAATCAATATATATTGTCTCCAGAATTTATTTTACTTACTTTAAATCATTCAGATAGTCAACCTGAATTAACGTAAAATTTATCAAGTTTTATAGTCCTTTATCTCAATCATGCGTAAGTAACGCAGAGACACCCCAATCTCCTAGGCACTTGGTGTATGAGTGCTGTTTGAGGGAACCACAAATACTGACTCCCATACGTAAGGTCTTGCTATGTGGAGAGGAGTGGCCCGTTAGACCTTCCTCATTAATCAAAAAACAATATTACGAAGAACTTATGAAATTTTTGTACAGTGTAGACATATAAGAAAAAAAATTATTATTATTATTATATTGTAGAATTACTAATCATTGTAGAATAAGTTAAAATAAGTATTATCGTTTAAAATATATTATATTTTATATAATTTTTTTATATAAGATATATTATATTTTATATAATTTTTTTATATAAGATATATTATATTTTATATATTATTTTTTATATAAAATATATAAAATAATATATAAATAAAATATATTTAAACGATATTAACTTATGGTTAAAATAAGTATTGTAAATATTGTATACAATTTGACTTTGATGCGTGCTGGCCATGCTGGAATAAAATATAAAATAAAAAAGGAGTCATTTAGGAATGCATGTAGAGAGAAAAACATAAAAATGGTTTTATTTAAACTGATTCAGGCAAACAGTAAGTTAGATAATTTGATGCAAATTGATAAAAAAAAAATAGTTGGTGGTGTTTTCTGAATAATTTTTTCAGATAATTTTTTTTCTAAAAATTTGCGAGATTGTTACATGGCTGTTTCAGTTGGAGTGAATACAGTAGAAGGTGTGAGATAATAATAAGTTACAGGAGAGGAGAATGCTGTAGGCTGGAGTGCGGTGCTCACTGTAATGACATTATCAAAGCGGTACAGGCCCTAATGACCACTGAGTCTTTGGCACCGTTAGCTGCTCTATTGCCAAACCAGATGTCTTCCAACAGTTCGTCTAACCGTTAACTTCACACTCTCTTATAGTCACTTTGTAATGCATTGTGTCGACAAAATAGCATTCATTTTACCACAGAACTATTTTACCATAATTCATTACCATGCTAGATACAAGCATTGTTTTGATTTTAGGTTTTAAGTAAAATGTTTGCATTCAGCTTGTTACATATGATTGAAGTCTGATTGTTTATATAATATTTAATAATATAATATAATAATACATTATAACACTATACTATATTACTATATAAAATACTATACTGTTATTATTGCGTTATAATATAATAAAACATATAATAGTATTAAATCAAATTTCAAATCAGTTGAGATCGCTCGTTATGTGTAGCGTACTATATAAAATACTATAGTATTACTACTATAATAAGTAATACTACTACATAATACTGCTATAGTAATACAATACTATTGTATTATGTTTTTATAATATTTTAATATAATATTATACTTTTTTTTTATTGTCAGAGAACAGCATGCTCAACCTGAAGGCACAACATGCATCAAAATCATACTATATTATAATATTATATTATAATATACTATATTGTATTATAATATATAATATTTTGGTATACTATGGTATCTTATAAAATAATAATATATAGTAGCATTATACTTCATTACTATTGTATATATACTATATGCTATTGTGTATAGTATTATAATATAATAATATTATATCAAATCTTAAATCAGTTGAGATTTGACTCTGACAAAGACGGCTATTTACGGTCGAAAGGTCTTAGCCGTTTTTTTTCATTCTAATGTCGTTTGAACATAGTATTATAATATTATAGCGAGCCAGGTTAGTCCATGATACAAGCAATATTTAGATTTTGGATTTTAAGTAATATGTTTGTATTCAGATTGTTACTTGCAACTGAAGGCTAATTGTTGTTGCATTTTAATATCATAATTTTATAATACAATAGTATAATATGTTTAATTATAATATAGTACTACATTATCCTATAATAATACTGTTTTATGATATTCTATTCTTATAGATTTTTATCCATAAGTATATCTATAGTATTATATATGTTTTAGTATTCTAATACTACATAATTATAGTATATATTGCTATATGAAATACCATAATGGTTATATTTACCATTATATTCTTATAATATTACAGATGTAATATATAATTTAATACTCCTAAATAAATACGCCTAAATTTAATACTCCAGGATTCTAATACAATGGAGGCCAGAACTGGATCCCGTCTCAGGACTGGTAGGTCCAGGGTTCAATACTCACTTAAGAATAGATTTATTCAAGCGGGAGTTGAATAAATCTGAGCATGTTGTCCTACAGAGAAGATTTTAAGCCGTCTCTAGCCTGTATAATGTCAGGTACTCGTTAAGAAACTTTACTATGAATACACTTGTGTTAGGCAAAATTTAGGACTCCCAATGTAGAATCAATTTTCGTTGTGTGGTATCACAAAGGGCTCGATGCTCGGCCTATGCTCCCTTGTAAAACTGTCTCTGAAACTTAACCTAACCATTCTAATACAAGAAAATTATATTAAATATTACAGTACTGAAGTATTGTAATTTTATAGTCTTATATTTTAATCTTTGGAAGACATAATATTATTATACAAATCCGTAATATCTCGTGAATCAACACTGTAGCTCCGCCATCAGTTTCCCCACGTTATACATCTTTAAGTGGGATGAGACTTGAAGATGCACTACATGCAAAACCGGTCAAGGCATCTATAACACTCATTCACGAGATATGACGGACATTTATAATAAAATTAAGTTTACTAATCTCTTTGATACTAACAATTAGCATATATATATATATATAAAAAGCTTTCACATAAACACGTGAAATAACAATCAATGATCAAACCACAATAAGAAATGGGAAAACAAGACTAAGATCTTTCAACCGTAACAAGCGGTCTTCGTCAGAGTCAAAAACCCAACTCTGGGTTTGACTCTGACGAAGACCGCTTGTTACGGTTGAAAGATCTTAGTCTTGTTTTCCCATTTCTTATTGTGGTTTGATCATATATATATATATATATATATATATATATATATATATATATATATATATTATATATATGTATATATATATATATATATAGAAGGGTTTATGAACATCCTTTACTTCATATACATAAGCTTAAAATTGCTAGTGTCAATTTACAAGCCTTTCAGAGTTCCATTTAAAAAGTATTTTTTATTTCTTAGCACTCTTAAAGGACAGTATTTCAATAGTTTTTTTTTTATTATGAAGTTAAACTTTTTTTGTGCTCCTAGTTATTCTCAGTTATCGACGGAATAAGTCATCTCATAGTTGTTGACTACTTTTCAGTTATAGACGGAATAAGTCATCTTATAGTTGTTGACTACTTTTCAGTTATCGACGGAATAAGTCATCTTATAGTTGTTGACTACTTTTCAGTTATAGACGGAATAAGTCATCTTATAGTTGTTGACTACTTTTCAGTTATAGACGGAATAAGTCATCTTATAGTTGTTGACTACTTTTCAGTTATAGACGGAATAAGTCATCTTATAGTTGTTGACTACTTTACATATTTCATTATTACCAGAATAGTAATAATAGCATTATTATTTTATAATCAGAGAATTGTTTGATTGGTTTGATTCAGAACGAAACATAAAACTTGATCAATATTTAGATACACAACAAACAGTCAGGAGAAGATGAGAATGTGAAGATGAATCAGGATGAGGATGAATGAATAGATGAAGAGATGATGATTAGTAACTCTATACAGATCTATAGACTCGCAACATTTGATGATTTCTATAATCTCTTTTAATCATGCTTATAACATCAAGCTAATCAAGATAATAAAATGCTATATATTAAAAAGGATCTAAGTTCGATTAATCATAGAAGTGATATTACTAATTTAAGTAATATTTATTCTAGAATGTTGTACTGAGTTTTAGTGACATTTGATTTATTTAGTTCCTTTCAATGAACACTATTGAGGTTATTTGTAATGTTATCTTATTAGTCTAGTCAAAGTTTTTTGTCTGGTTAACATTGTTGTTCCTTTAAATAATGTAAATTTCATTTTCTTAGTCAAACAATTCTTACTTCTGTAAGTTATATTCTTTTATGTATCTCTGGAATACTTCTGCTTATAATATTCATAAGTTGTAACTATTCATTTTCATATTGTTTTTTATGTTGGATGTTCATATGTAATTTCTTATTATCTTTTGTTTGTAGACCTATGAAAAAGGTTTTAAATAAAACCGAAACGTCGGCAATGAAACTTTGATTTTTGAACCTAGAAAATTTGACCGAATCGCAATTAGATAACACATCTATTCTATCAAACGGTCGATATATTATTGAATCTGTTGGATGTATGTATATATATTTATATATACACTTTTATGTGTGTATTTTTATTTGTTTTTCTCTATCCTTTTATATATATATATATATATATATATATATATATATATATATATAATATAGCACACAGATAGACACAGGAATAACTCACTTCAATATTTCCATCGTCATGGAAATATTGATTTCCAATATAACCATCGTTATATTCAATATAATCAATTCAATTATATCGTTGATTCAATATAACCATCATCGTCATTAGGAGGCGAGGAGTCCCGCAGGAAGGCAGAGCGGTGACTCAGTCGATATATATATATATATATATATATACACTTTTTTTCGTTGGAAATACGATCCAAAACGGACAAATATAGTTCAATATAAACAAAGAAACATAGAGAAATCAGAAGAACACACTTACAGTCTCTAATTTTCGGTTTGAACCGTCTTCAGGAGAGATAAGAGAGGGAAACCAAGCGCACTGGATCAGAGACGGTTGGAGACGGTTGGGTCTCCAACCGTCTCTGATCCAGTGCGCTTGGTTTCCCTCTCTTATCTCTCCTGAAGACGGTTCAAACCGAAAATTAGAGACTGTAAGTGTGTTCTTCTGATTTCTCTATGTTTCTTTGTTTATATTGAACTATATATATATATATATATATATATATATATATATGAGTTGACTGTTGTCCCTCCGTCAATTCACTTCTTCTCCTGAAGACGACCGCTATTACGGTCGAAATATTGAAAAGTGAGTCTTTTGTTATATTTCAGTCTATGTGTCACTGTTTATTTTAAGTGTTATATATACATATGGAGTTGGTTTTCATCTTTTCACAGCGCCATTTCAATACCTAGAGGTTGAAAGGACCATGAGAAGGCTTGAAGTAATGAAGTGATTCCTAGTGTCTAGTTTTATTCACGATTCTTTCTTTTTTTAATGATATATCTCCCAAAGTGTTATAAAGATAAGAGTAATTAAGAAATATATATTTGTTCTAAAGACAAATCAATTGACCATATATAGTAAGGAATAACTTTATTATACATATAGTAGGTGTTGACATATCATTTAAAGTTATTACTCGAGTATATATTATGGAATTCATTGCTTCAACATTAAAAAGATAAATAAATACTTGCAAAATATGGATGAAATTTATTCATGAAGATGCAAATGGAAGGAGATTAGCATGTTAAGAAGGCAGTTCCAGGTAGAGAAGTGCTAAGGGCAGTCTTAGTGAAAAGGAGACTAAGAATTTCCGGTCTATCAGTGACTGCAGCATTCTTATGCGAGAGCCCCCTTTTAGCTGTCAAAGAAATATTGAAGGACTTATCGAACTGAGTCATCTCAAATATTCCATTCAGCTTGACTAATCTCTTGCTAATCTATAGTTTTTTTTTTGCTTTTTTAAAATTTTTTTCACCTGTGTAATTATATTATTATAAATATAATTAAAAAATACTTCTGTGGTTAGGAATCGTTGGTAATGTATATTCACATACATTATTTAAAGCAATTCTATAGCAATAACAATTCTAAATGGTATTGCTTTCTTAACAGCGGTGTAGCAGGTTGTTTTGGCTACTCGCAGTAGCTGTATGGTTTGCAGCCTTCCTTAACTTTTCTCTCTGTCAAGGAATTATCGAAATTAAGGTGTACAGCCTTTATCTATCCATTTTAGAAGATCAGCATATTCAATCAAATGTTAAAAGAATCCATTAATAGCAAAAATTAGATTTCCTTCATTGTGACTGACCCAAAAATGATATATGTAGGGTAAATATATTCACTTCATTTAGAAGAATAGCATATAAGCTAAGTTCTATACATTGACTAAGTCCATACATTGACTTTTTGAGGCAAAAATCCTAAGATAATCGTAGCTCAAAACGCATCGTGGTTTAATAAAATGGTAATTAAATATTATTAATAAAATAATAATTAATATAATTTTAATTATTATTGAATTAATAATTTTATATTTTAAAATATATATAATATATGTTATATAAAATTCCAGGCCATTATTATAATGTATTATAATACATTAAACAGTTTCAAGCCTTACAGTTAATTAAATTAAATACAAGCCTTAACAGTTTCAAGTATATATATATATATATATATATGATTCGCGCTCCGTTCTTCGACGTGGGGAGATCTCTCTCACTTCGTCCTCTCTTCTAGTCTACTCTCCTGATGACGAACAACAGTTCGAAATATTGAATTCTGTAAGTGTTCTTTTTAGTCTCTTATCTGTGTCGTGCTTTGTGTAATTTAAAATTATATATATATATATATATATATATATTGCAGTTCTTTTAAGTTTTTATGTTCTAAGTGACTGAAAAATATTAGTAAGAATAATGTAATATTGAAAATATGAATTTGAAATAAAATAATAATGTTCTAAAAGTGTTTCTTTTATTTATTGTTGAAGATAACAACTTTAAAATGAAAAAAAGAAAAAAATTTTCTTTGATACTGAGTTGAAGAAGATTAATTTTATCATTTTACATTAAAACTCTTGATAATTTTTAGATGGGTTCATTAATAAAATAGAACTTGATGAATTGCCTTTGGATATAAGAAATAAAAAATGATGGCTCAAAGGAGAGGTGGTGGGTGGGGGGGGGGATCATTTCTCATGAAAAGAGATGTGGGGAGTTAGTATAAGAAGCTGCGAAGATGAATGAAACACGAAGGGAGTGGGGGGGTGTGGTGAGTTTGCCAAAAAATAGAAATCTTCCAAGGGATGAATACAGCAAGGCGGAGCTGGCACCCACAGTCCCTCCTCCTTCCAACGCTGTCTCACGAAACTAATTTTTATACTATTAATAAAAAAGAAATAATCTGATACTAAAAATCGAAGCAAATTAATAATACAGACGCTCCCCTACTTACGAACATTCGAGTTACGAACAACTGTACATACGAACATTTTTGCGGGTATGTCGAAAAATATAGTATGATGAATATACGATATAAAATCCTCCTCTTCCTCCTCCATCATCTCCTTAAGCCTTCGAGTACATCTTTCAAAAGTAAGTTAAACTTCATTTTATTTGTCTTATTACGTACATGTACATACCTTTAAATTACTGTTATTGGAAGTAATTCTATATTTATTTAAATTATCTATATTGTGAGTCCTAAATTTTGCCTAACTCAAATATATTTAGAGTAGGGGTTTTTAAGATTGTACTAGACATCGGGATCAACGTTTTAATGTCCTCTCCGAGGGACGAAACTCTCAGATTTAAATATCTTTAAATTACTTTTTTTTAAAAGTACATACCTTTATAGAGCATATTATTTTATTAAATGTTTATTTTTCAGTACAAACCAATACAGGTTACTTATACAAACCTTAAACATACTTACATCAGCCTTAAACATACATTCCTTACAAAATATAGCACTGAAGCAACTTACGAACGAATTCATCTTACGAACGACCGTTCGGAATGTATCTCGCTCGTAAGTTGGGGAACACGTCTGTATTTGTCTTACTTTTTTTTATTTTTTTTTATTTCTTTAAATCAATCCCCTAGCGAGTTAAAAACGTCAGACCTTACAGTCTTTTTGCTTGATCAGTAATTCTCTATATTGGGAGTCCTAAATTTTGCCTAACTCAAATGTATTTAGAGTAGAGGTCTTTAACATTGTACTGGACATCGGGACCGAGGGTTTAACGTCCTCTCCGAGGAACGAAACTCTCAGATTTATTCATCTCCCAAGTAAATAAATTGATGGCCAGAGTGGGTATCGAACCACAAACCCACCAGTTCTGAGGCGAGCGTCTTAACCACTGAGCTAACCAGGCCCCTTTTTGTATCATAAGAAACAGAAAACTTTTTACATGCAATAAGAGATTTGGTTAGGCTGTTTTTTTCTTATTTTCCCTCATAATATATATTATTTTTTTTTGTTTAATTCATTATCAGTATTATGTATCGTCCTCATATATGATAAGTTTTTATAACGACTATTAGTCAGTTTTGAAATTTTGAGTTTAACTCTGAAAATGACGTTTCAGTTTTAATAACAATCTTTTAAAAGATTATAACTATCATATTTTTGTTATGTGACTTTGCTATGCTTTATTGTTATGCAGATATATATTTCAGCTTATAACACGTAAAATAACAATCAATGATCAAACCACAATATGAAATGGGATAACAAGACTAAGAACTTTCAACCGTTAAAATATCTTAGTCTTGTTTTCCCATTTCATATTGTGGTTTGATCATTGATACCTATGCGTATGTAATATTATCTCTTTTTAATTTAGGAAATTTTTTTTTGAGATTTTCGAGGTATCAAATCAAAATGAAAAGCTTATTTCATATGAAAATGATAAACAACAGATTCTTGATAATTAATTAAATAAAAAAAAATTGTAATATTTATATTAAGAAGAAAACTAAAAATAAAAAAGAACTATCATAACAAAATCTTTCTTTGACTATACAAAAGTTTTCAGTTTTTTATAAGTACAAATATGTTGAAAGTATTTTTCAAGTTTTTCTTCGTTTTTGTAACATTTTTCCACTTTACGAGATGTTTATAGCGTAAAATAGAAAACATTGGCTTTTCATGATGGGTTTTTTCAATGTTTTCTCCAAAAACTATGGTAGATTTGCTATGAATATACATAAACATTTGTCACATTTCTTACAATATATTATTTTTTTTTATAATTATTGAAATCAAATTAAAATTCATCACGGTTTCACCAAAAAAATTTGATATATTTGTTATTAATATAGACACTTTTAACATTAATTTTTTTTATATTTTTTTGAGATTTTTAGAACTGATAAAAAATGAGCAATTTTATTTTATCATGTATGATACGATCATATATATGATGTGAATAACTTATTATATATGATATGATCAACTTTTCGTATATGATATTTCATATCAATATGATAACGATACACGATGCATTCGTGACAATTAATATACTAGACGAGATAATACTAAATGGCTTTCACATTGTGGCTTAATACTGCAGGCTAATTTGCAGTCTTCGCCACGTTTAGCATGATTTAAGTCAGTTGGCAGATCTAGACTGTCCATCTTAACCCAAATGCCAAACAGTCCTGAAAATAAATGGCCCTTTAGCCGTTGCATACTAACAGATCATGTTTAATTCAAAATTTATTCATCTATTTTATGTAAATTTTCTAAAGTTGTTGATTATTTTTTTAATATTCTTTTATCCATTGAATTTGTATGCCTTAAAATATCATCAAGTGAATCTTCACTGCGTTAAGAATGAGCACACTAGAAACGAAATCGATTTAAACAATCTTCTCCATAACGTATTCATCCACAAACGATGACGTCACCATATTCAAGATTCAACCTAGTCAAGACCTACTTTCAAAACATATAGCAATATTTACTTTATTTTAATTAAGTAAATTTAAAATATTATTTATTTTAAGAATAAATTTAAAGATAATTTGAACTACATTATCAGGTATAAATTGAAACAATTTAAATAAGAGTGCATTACAATATAAAAAGTAAACTTAACCTCCTTTCAAATGATAATTTAAATATTGCTTGATAAACTGTAGTGCGATGTTTAAATTGATAAAAACTAAAATAAAGTAATAAAAGATTAGTAGCATGTGGATTTTTGTAGAAGTTTTTAAGTAGATATGTCATTATTTTTTTTTTAAACATAAAACTTTTGATTATTGATATGTTATGGTCGGCACTGAACAATCATAGACAGGTATACACACATTACGCGCGCAACTCTGAGAGAGAGTGAGAGAGAGTGAGAGAGAGAGAGAGGGGGGGGAGTGAGTGAGAGAGAGGGGGAGAGTGAGTGTGAGAGAGAGGGAGAGTGAGTGAGAGTGAGAGAGAGAGTGAGTGAGAGAGTGAGTGAGAGAGTGAGAGTGGTAGGTGAGGAGAGAAAATAGATAAGGATGGAAAGAGAGGAATAATGACTGACAAAAGATGAATGATTCCTCAGAGAGGACGTTAAGCCGTCGGTCCCGAGCCTGTACAATGTCAAGTACTTGTTAAATATCCCTACTCCATATATACTTGAGTTCGGCCAAATTTTGAACTCCCAATGTAAAAGCAATGAGAGATGGAATATTCCCTCTATGAATCATCATCAGAGGGCTGACTTTTTTAGTCCCTCAGCTCTTTATAAGAAAAATAAATAAAAATAATTAATAAAAGTAATGAAATTAATGAAATGTTAGTTAAAATATGAGTTAACTGTTCTTAGACCAATGCTAAAGATCGAAGCATTTAACCGGTTAACATCGACAAACAGGAATACAATCACACACATACATACACACGCACACACACACACACTCGCAGACAAACACACACACACACACACTCACAGAAACAGACAGACACACACACACTCGCAGAAACACACACACACACACACACACATACACACGCACACGCACACACACACACACACACACACACACACATGCACACTCTCTAACACACACACATACTCACAGAAACAGACAGACACACACACACACTGCAGAAAAACATACATACACACACACACACACACACACACACACACACACACACACACACACACACACACTTGCAGACAAACATACATACACTCATAAAAATCGTTTAGAAAATATGAACATGGGTATTTAATAGCAGTAAATATTAGATATAGTCGATTTGTTTACAACCACTATATGTAGTTTTTTGAAATTATTGAAAGTAATTATATTTTATTATACTTATCAAAATGCAGCCATTTGATGTTATAGATGTTGTGAAGTAGAATTCAGTTCTTTTAATCACCAGAAGTACGACATTTCTTGCAAAAGAGTTTCGTATAACAACTATTTCCTTTGATAGTTGCTGCTGTATAATGCTGCCTCCTAGTTTGTCGATAACAGCGCGGTTACAAGGCGATTTCTTTAGATCTAAAGGTCAATTGTGCCTTCTAACCTGCTACTCTGTTAACCAATAGCTTCCGTTCCTTCAAGCTTATAACTTCTTTAAAAGGGTAACGGATTCTTGAGGCCATTAAAATCTGCCATTCTATCTAACATGAGGATTGTTAGTAGTATTTTTATCTTTTTTCTTTTTTACAATATTTTACAAAATATAGCTCTCTAAATAAGAAAATAGTGACCTATTTATTCCTAGAGGTGCATTATAATTGAGTTTATAATTCTAACGTAGTGAAATCACTTATTATGCAGTATTTACTCATTGTAGGCTAAAAAGGTAATGAAATTGTCTCCACATATAAAAAAAACACTACGTGTTCGAAACGCGTTGTTTATACCATTAAATTTTAATAAGTTGAGACCATTTAATTAACTTTTTACCCTAAATTGAGTTTATAAGTTTTTAAAATGTTTAGCAATAAAAAGACAAAACTTTTGTTAATAATTCAATTTGATTAATTATCATCTGTCATACTTTGCAACGGGACAGGTCACACCGAAATTGTGTTTCAATATCTGCCCAAATATCATGTATTTGGTTTTTCATTTAAAATTGTTATTTATTATATTATTTTAAATTATTGTGTCATACAACTCAAGATGGTGAATATTTTAATCACTCATTTAACCTTCTTTTGATTTAAAATATGGTCAGAAATGACCCCGTAGAATGGAATTTTCTAATAATTTCTAAACTACATGTTAAATTTATGCCCAATTATTATTTCTTCTCTCAAAAGATGTGTAGAATATAGACAAGAAGTAGCAATGTGATACCTGTTTTATTTTACTACTTATGGCTTTTTCTCTGCTAACATTTCCTCTGAACACGCAGAATCTAATTTAACAACTTGATCGAACTGTAATGTTTAATTATTTGCAACCATTATTTTATTTTCTATTACATTTTGTTTTTACTTTTATAAATACAAATTGAAGTACATGAATATTTGAAAAAAAAAAGCTTATGTTCATGAGAATAATTTTTAATCATTTTTTAACCGATTAAAAATTAATAACAAAAAAAAGGTTGGGGTCAAGTTTGACCTTATTTTAGTAATTCAAGCATCCTGAGAGGCTTTATCTAGAGTAAGGTTAATATTATGATTTAAACGTTTGTATTGAACAACATGTCAATGTTGATTTAGCATACATTGAGTACTGTTTACCACTCTTTTGCTCTTTCTGCCTGTCATGGTGTGTCTGTACTGTTGTTGTTTTTTAGAAAGTTCCTTAAGTGACCAATCATGTTTTCTCTTAACCACAAGAGACTATGAGGCTTCACTTTGATTGAAGGATCCTTACAAACATCATGCATAAGCATACTCTTAACTCGACGGCTTTCATTAGAAAGAGTAATAATGCCTGTACTGGAAAAGTATGATTCTATGTTTTCAATCAACATCAAACACTGAATAAGCTAAACAAATATTTATCTCTTAAGTTAACCTTAAGAGTGAAAACAAAAATGAATAATGTAACCTGTAGATGATTTGTATCATTGATTTACTCAAACGATCATTACCAATATTAAGATAGAAGCAACAATAGGTAAAAATATTATAAAACTAGCAGTCGTACCCTTGTTTGACAGGATTTTACAAAAATTTAGAGATAATACGTCTTATTCAAACTAGAATACGTAACGTTACTACTCGTGATACATGGTAGATTTGCCATAAGTCCTTTAGGTTTATCTGAATGTACTAAAAGAATGGAAAGAATATATAACTCATCCAATGGATAAGTGGATATAAAAAAACAATACTATAACATTTACAATTAATGTTTAAAATCAATTGTAATGTTATGATTATTTCATATATATATATAAACGCTTCACGATGAATCACAAACACAGAACTGAAAAAGAAACACATTACTGTCTCTAATTTTTGGTTGAACAGTCATCAGGAGAGTTGAGATAGGGACACCAAGCGAACTTGTGAAGCGACGGTTGGAGACCGAACCGTCTCCAACCGTCGCTTCACAAGTTCGCTTGGTGTCCCTATCTCAACTCTCCTGATGACTGTTAAACCAAAAATTAGAGACAGTAAGTGTGTTTTTTTCTTAGGTCTGTGGTTGTGATTCATCGTGAAACGTTTGTTGTCCTTTTGGATCATTTTCTGTTTACAATATATATATATATATATATATATATATATATATATATATATATATATAACTTACAATTAGATGAAACGATTCTTCGAACTGAATAAACTAGAATTTAAAAAGAACACATAAAAAGGAAATCACTGAACTCACTACTATATTTCGATGTCTCCGTCTTCAGAAGACGAGGACAGAAGACGTTCCTGAAGACGTGGACATCGAAATATAGTAGTGAGTTCAGTGATTTCCTTTCTATGTGTTCTTTTAAATTCTAGTTTATATAACTTACAATATATATGACAAAATATTTCATAGCATTTTAAATGTTGGCTATCCTGTTTGTAAAAACAACAATAACTATAGTTCAGGTTATAAAAAATTACCATATATAATTCATCAGAATATACAATCTTTGTTCAAATTTTATATAAAAAATGTAACACAATCGCTGTAGTATCTAGTAAAATTACAACCCTATGTATATACAATCTAAGAACTGATAAATTGTTTTATGGTATAGGATAAATCAATGGGATTAGTTCTGCTTTGTGGGAAATTTCGTGCTTTACATATGAAGGAAGTTTGTTTTCTGTATTGTGAGCTAATTAACTGTGACATTTACGATATATTTCATCCATCTATGATGTCATAAATCTGAAGGCTATGCTCTCTTATTATTTACAAAGGAATGTTATAATTGCGTGTATATTGCGAAAGTTATTAAAACAAAAACTAGTCTATGCAGGAAAGAAAAAAGTTTTATGAAAGAATAAACTTTCCAACATTTATTGTTACTTATGAAATACATGTTTAATATCAGCTTTCACGCACCAACCTTGCAAGGGTCAAAATTAACTTTACAGTTTTATTTATATAAAAGCGGTAATATTGGGAATAAAATTATAATTCAAAGTCTCCATAGAAAATAAGTTTTTTTTTAAATTAAACTAAGTATTTCGAACACTTCGTATTCATCATCAGGTAACATGAAATAGAATAGTTCCCATAGAATAGCTGCTTTTATTGGATGTAACTTGATGATGAATACGAAGTGTTCGAAACGTTTAGTTTAAATAAAAAACTTATTTTGTATAGAAACAATGAATTATTTGTTCACCCCCAGTATTAGTGAATACCACACAATTACAGATTGCACAACTAATTAGTGATATAATTTCAACTAGTGATTAGTTTTTTGATAGAATTAAGTTATCAAATATTTTAGGAATAAAATTTACAATGATGATATAAAATTATCTATGAATTTAAAGAAAGAACTTTGAATACAATAAAGGAAATATTTTAACAGTTATTATTTCACTGTTCAAATTTCAGCAGTAAAAGGAATTCCAAAGGAATAACTCATTGTCATAAGAAAGGTAGTATAAAAGACTACGATAAAGCAGTTTTGCTTCACTCGAGTTGAATGTCTATATACTTTTGCTTTCACATTTTGCTGTCTGTAAAGCTTCCAGGCTTTAATTCAATTACCATAAAAAAAATCCAGAAATAAAAATTATAGGGAAATAAAACTGGCAATGACTGTGTTATTAGATTTTTTAAGTAAAACAGTCATTCGAATTTAAATTACTTTAATGCGAATATTTAACTATAAACATTTTATATCTAACGTAGTGCAATCAGTTATTTTGTAGTATTTACTCATTGTAGAGTAAAAAAGTTAATGAAATAGTCTACACATATAGAATTTAATAATATAAAAAAACGTGTTTCTAACACGTAGTGTTCTTATTCAGGCATTAACCTAAGATAAGTTAATGCTTGAAATCATTAACACTGATCTTGGGTTAATGCCTGAATAAGAACACTACGTGTTCGAAACGCGTTGTTTATCTTTTAAATTTCTATTTGTAGAGACTATTTCATTATCATTTTTTACTTTTTATGTCTTTTATCGCTTATATTTTTTTTAGATTTCGAAGCAGATTTATTTGAAAGATTGATTCACATTGAATTGTTAAGCTGTAATTAAGTATACTTATTTGGTTGATTAGTGGGTATACTTTAATGAGTCAGTTTAGCTCCGTGATAATGCACTTGCCTCTTGACTGGTGGATTTTGGGAATCAATACTAACTCTGGTCTTCGATTTATTCGCATAGTGAATAAAACTGAGCACGTTGTCTCTAGGAGAGTACGTTAAGCTGTCAGTCCCTAGCCTGTGCGATGTCAGGTACTCATTAAAGATCCCTACTCTAAATACATATGAGATAGGTAAAATTTAGATGGCCAGGTTAGCTCATTGGCTAGACATTAGCTCTGGACTGGTAATCTGGGGTTCGATACCCACCTAGCCTTCGATTTATTCACGGGAGTGTTGAATAAACCTGAGTACGTCGTCCCTCGGACAGGACGTTAAGCCGTCGGTCTAGAGCCTGTACTATGTCAGGTGCTCGTTAAACATCCTTACTCAAAATGCACTTGAGTTAGGTAAAATTTAGGACTCCCATTGTAGAATTTGTAGAATCAACAATCAAACAAAAAGCCGATGAACGGCTGACGTTATCACCCTTTATAGGATCAGTTTAAACAATAAAATAGGCAGAATTCAGGGCTCCCAATGTAGAATACAATCTTCTTAGCGTGATATCACAAAAAGCCATTGTTTGGACTATATGTGTTCCCTTTTGGGACTGCCACTGCAAACAAATCCAACCCAGGTACACTGAAGAATCAATAATATTGTTCTGAGCAGTGGTTAAAAATGAGTCTTTGCCGAAGAAATTTATGATACATTATTGAAGATTCAATACCGAAAGTTGACCAGGGAATTGTTAGAGACGCGGGATCATTTTATATTGAATCTAATACCATTTTCATCATCAGGCAACATCCGATAGGATAGGAGCAGATCCTACAGGATAGCAGATCCTCCCTTGTTCCTATTATATGTTACCTGATAGTTTTTTTTTATTGTTTAAACCGATCCCCTGACGGGTGATAACATCAGCCGTTTACTGGCTTTTTGTTTGATTGGTGATTCTATAGATTCTAACATTGGGAGTCCTAAATTTTGTCTAACTCAGAGGCATTTTGAAGTAGGGATCTTAAACGAGTGCTTGACACCATGCAGGACTCAGGGATGACGTCTTAACATTCTTTCCGAGTGACGACATACTAAAGATTTAATCAGCACACCCGTGAATAAATCGAAAGCCAGGTGTAGATCGAACCCCGGACTGCAAGCCCTAGAGGAGAGTATGTTAACCACTAAGCTAACCTGACCCTATAAATTTTGCCTATCTCATATGTATTTAGAGTAGGGATCCTTAATAAGTACCTGACATCGTACAGGTTCTAGGCCGACATCTTAACATCCTCTCCGAGTGATGCCTTACTAAAGATTTAATCAGCACTCCCGTGAATAAATCGAGGGCCAGGTTGAGATGGAACCCCGGACTGCAAGCCCAGATGCAAGTACGTTAACCACTGAGTTAACCTGGCCCCTTACCTGATAGTTACTATACTATTGTGTGAACTGACTCTCTGTTGGACAGATGATATTGATAGTTATAGATTGGATTATTATTAAAGCAATGTGGACTAGTTAACACATTTTTACTTGTGTATATTCAGCATACATAATGCGTAAGCAAAAAAAAAAATATGTCCGGGAGATAGTTGAATGGATGTCCAAGCGAAGACAGAGGGCTGGAGGGTCTAAAGAGTGACTAATGAGCCGATTAGGAGGGCATCAGATGTGATGGATGGCAGTGGAGGGGAGACAGAGAAGTGTGTCCGACCAGTCATTATGGACATCCATCAGGAGCGGTGTTGGAGTAATTGTTTGTCAGTGGGAGAAAGCGATAGGTTGGGGTTGATGTATCGAGGAGTGAAGGGAGTGGGTGAACCCAGCTCTCCCAGTCAAAGTGTTTAACACATTCATTTAAAAGTAGTCTCACCAATCATAAAATACTACAAGACAATTAAAATAACCATCAGCCAATGAACGCTTGTTGTTTATAAAGACAGTAAACCATTACAATTTGTATAAGTCATGAATAAACAAAACCGACAAAACATATACTGGGATCAAATACACAAATATAACAAAAATTAAGAATATATTCACATTTCAATATTATTTAACCAACTGTTTGACGTAACAAGTTAATTTATACTAAACAAGCATTTCAGTTGAACTCTAACAAAGTTAACTTCTGTTTTGTCACTTTTCTGATTTCTTACAGTTCTTTGGACGTTGATTTTTATTTAACGTGTTTATTGTAAAATCTTGCTAAACACGTAATATAAAAGATTTCACATAAACACGTGAAATAATAATCAATGATCAAACAACAAAATGAATTGGGGAAAAAACTGGCAAAAAACACTAAGATCTTTCAACAGTAACAAGCTGTCTTTGTCAGAGTTAAAAACCCGACTGGATTTGCTTGGGTTTTTGACTCTGATGAAAACAGCTTGTTACGGTTGAAAGATCTTAGTCTTTTTTTTTTTTCCATTTCATATTGAGGTTTGATCATTGTATATACAAACATAGAACTAACAGAAAACAGCTGAAGATCTCAGGGGTTAATCAAAATACAATTTCACTATCACCTCGGTCAAATTTTTGTTGTATTTGTATATCATAATCACGGCTACACAAAAAATTAAGACTTACGCCGACAAAGATGGACACAAAAATAACAAAAAAGAATATACAATAATTAAAACGTTACTCATACTCTCGACCGAACAAACTTTCAAAGCTGTAATAAAATGGTTTACAAATACATAACTGTAAACAAATACTCATACATTTCTTATGACAAGATTGCAAGAAATATATGCGCTAATTGCCAAACACAACCTCCAAGAAAAATTAAAATTAATAAAAACAAAATTTATAAACTAATATCATTTTTTTGGTAATTATGTAATGTAATGTCTGTTTTTTATTATATCAGTTTATATGTCTCCAATTTGAAGTATCTCTTTTCCTATGGGTTTCACTTCGTATTATTATGTTTACGTGATTATGTATTACTTATAACCTTGTAGATACCTTTTTGTACAACTTTGAAAGCCCATTAAATCCAATTGTTTGAGGAAATATTCTAATAATTGGGCATTATTTATTGTTTGTTTCGTAACTATGTATTCAAGGATGATTTATTTTTTAGGCAGCCCTGATGATGATGCAGAAATACAGTAATACCATTAAGTGTGTTTGTGTTTTAACTAATTTGGAGAACCTATGCTTCTTAATGTTATTTCTGAGTTTCCTATCATCAGAAAACAATACTACGCTTGTACGATAAACGAGTTAAACCAAACACTGCGACTTAGTTTCAATATTTTGATCCTGTCAACGGTTGAACCGAGGAAAGCTAATGGTATAGTAAGAAGGCAAAAACCAAATACGTATATAACATCATGTATATGAAAGCAATGCACAAAGGACAACAAACATTTCAAAGTAAGCTATACGTACACAGTATATAGTAAATTACAGTCTCTAATTTCCGATTTAACCGATATCACGAGCGATTGTATACATATATATATATATATATATATACGAGTTCGAGATTAACAAAGAGCAACACACAAAGTAGGGAAACACACTTACAGACTCAAATTTTCGGGTAATCCGTCTTCAGGAGAAAAGAGAATGGGAGACCAAGCACGTTGTAGGCGCAACGGCAAGTAACCAACCCGGCAACCGCCAGTGCTGTCAACCGTACCCGGTCTTAAAGTATAAAATTAGGAGAAGATATAAACAGAAGCTCAGATAAGCAGTACTGGTTGGGTAAAACTATAAGTAGGTGAAAAATTATAAACAATATAAGATAAAAACAAACTATAAGAAACAAAAATAATGATAGAAAAAAGAAGAAAAAATAAATAAATAAATAAAAATAAATACAATACAAAAAACTTGCATTGGTTGTTTTAGTAAATAAAAGATCGAGACTGAATAAAAGGGTAAGTATGGGAAACTAGTTAGGAATAAGAATTTAGAAAAATAAAATAGGATAAAACAAACTAGTAGTAAGTGAAGAAGACAAAATAGATATACACAAAATATACGAAAGAGGAAAAAAGAAATAAGTACTAGAGAATAAAGAATACTGGAAAAAAAAGTACCAAAAAAAAAAAAAAAAAGTACAAAAAATTATCTCTTAAGGTTAAGTCCAGGTGCACTGCGCGCCCCGAGCAACCAGATGTGAGCCTCCTCAGAGGCTCTAAGGGTCACGGTATTATCACCAGGGGGAATCTGACGCAGAATCTGCACACTGAAGCAGTCGTTAAAAGACAGACCGTGGGATTTGGCGTGTATGGCGACAGGTAAATTGGAGTTGTTGTTTAACGGATGCTCTATGACCGTTCATACGGAGGCTGAGCTTGTTAGAGGACAGTCCTACGTAGAACGCATCACAACGAGTACAGTCCAATTTGTAAACACAATTTTTGGATGTACATGAGCAGTCCTTAGCAACAGGGAAGGACTGGTTATGGGAAGATGGAGTGAAGTGTGAAAGGGGGTTGAGAAGCGGACAGGTCAGGCACCCCGCCTTTCGCAACTCTTAGCGCCCACAGACGGGTGGTTGACGCGCCTGGACGTCAAGTCTCTGTGGGAAAAGAGGTTGCCAAGGTTGGGGGAACGTCTATATGAGAGGCGGGGTTGACTGGGGAAAATAGTCGACGTGGAAGGAGAAGAGGATAGGATGGGGAACAGATCTTTGATAATGCGTTTGAGTTTGTGTATACGGGGAAGAAGGTAGTAACAAGGAGGGGAGACTCATTCACCGGGGAAGTGGAGACGGAAGGAGGGTTGACGGATAAATTCGCAGGGATCAGTCTTCTTTCCAGTAACGATGGCGGATAACCACGCTCCAGGAACTATATATATATATATATATGTGTGTGTGTATATAACATATTTCACATAACTAACAAGATTTCACATAAACACGTAAAATAACCATCAAAGATAAAACCACATTATGAAGTGAGAAAAAAAATGAGAAAGCCCCTTTAAGAGGGTTGACAGCTATTGGATAGTTTTTTACTCTTTCTTACTGTACTCCTTGTTTCCTCAAACAAGGTAACAAGGTAAAAGCTCTCCAGGGAAGCTAAAAAGCTGATGGTGCAAGAAGAACTTCTTAGCATAAAAAAATGACATTATTTCTTTAAATTTATTCTGAAATTTTAATTATAATAAAGTTGAGTTACTAAATCTTAGTAGCTTGGAAATTATTATTATTAGTAGTAGTAGTAGTTGTTATAACGAAATTTCAGTTTGTAAAAAAGGCCCGGTTTGCCAGAGGTCTTTAGACTCTTCAACTACAACTGTCAACTACAACAAGAGCTATCAACCCTCTTAAAGGGGCTTTCCCATTTCCTATTTTTTCTCACTTCATAATGTGGTTTGATCTTTGATTGTAATTTTACGTGTTTATGTGAAATCTTGTTATATATATGTGTATATAATCGCTCGTGATGTCAATACCATAAGGATGCTAAAAAGCTGATGGTGGAATAATAAGATCATAGCATAAAAAAAACTGCGTTATTTCTTTAAATTGATTCTGAAATTTTAATTATAATAAATTTGAGTTACTAAACATGCAGTATATAATTAATAAAGTTACATGATATTATATTATTGTTAACATATAGCTTTAACTTCCTCAAGGGTAGCTAAGCTGGCGTGCACAGCAAACGGTGCGTAAATAATCGCAGATTCTCGGGCGTAGAACAATGTGAATATCAGAAGACTTTGTGAAATTGAAACAAAAATAGTTTGCGATCTGATCTCATATGTTTGGTATGCATGCACTTGGTTTCTTTCTCTACTTTTACTTTTGCAGAAAAGTGATTTTAGTTTGCATTCATTTACAAGTCGATTATGATGACGGGGAGAAACTGAAGAGTAACTGGGCTGAAGCGTTATGCCTTTCTAGAATATTACTTATCAAGGGTGTAATTATAACAGAGTCGTGACGACTTCTCAAAGCATGAGCCAGTAAGCATGAACACAGCAATGATCAACGCAGAGTCTTTGAGTCAGCGTCCTTCTTGAGCAATCTTTACGATGGAGGACTCCTTAGAAACAAGCAGCTCGCAAAGAATACCGCCAGCATTATGTTATTATATTATTAAATACATGCATAGTATTATTACCACTGAGGTTAGTATGATTTATATTATTAATACGGCAAACCATCATACCTCGTAAGGTGATCTTCGAGTCTTTGGAGCGCTTTCGGACGTTGTCCATCTTCAATCGCAACTAACCTAGGTCATATTTCCATACAATATATGATATTATATTACGAGCATTAACGTCGCAAAGATGGACAACGTCTGAAAGCACTCCAACGACTCCAAGATCATCTTACGAGGTATCTCGATTTGCGATATTAATAATATATATTATAATATTATTAAGTTTAAATGTCTGTTCATCGTAACAGTTGTCCCGCACATAATGTCAGGTGGTCTAAATTCCACTTAATATCAATAAATATACTAAAAAACCGTTTACTTTTAAGTACATTTATTGGCATTTCATATCTTTTATTGAGTATGAATATAATATTTTTGAAATATGAATAAATTTACTAAAAAGCCGTTTGCTTTTACATTTACTGTACATTTATTGATGTATCATATCATCTATTGAGTAGAAATATCATATTTAATTTCATTTAATACCATTTTTGAGTAGGAGTATCATATTTTTTAATATATCAATACATGTACTAAAAAGCCGTTTGCTTTTATATGAGCATGTAGTACACATTTATTGATGTATCATATCATATATTGAGTAAAAATATCATATTTATTAAATAAATATTTGTTAAATAAATAAATAAACCAATTTATTTAATGGATGATGGCATAAAAGTGCAATTAATATATATTATTAGCGTGCTAAAGAAAATGGATAATACATAGTCTCCACACAAAAGAAGTTTTTTTATTCTAACTATGCGTTTCAAACATTTCGTGTTCAGCATCAGGTAAATGTCCAATGGAAATAGTGGAGCACAGACAACCGTTGAACGTTGACTCGTCTGTCATCTACTACTTCCATGTGAATTTTACCTGATGATGAACACGAAGTGATTTGAAACGCGTAGTTAGAATAAAAAAACTTCTCTTGTATAGATCCTTTGTATTATTCATTTACCAAAGCATAAGTAAAACTACACGATTACACAACTAATGAGATGCTTAATAAATAACTATTATAGGGGAAAGCAATGATATTGTAGCATAGTTTTAACTTGATATGTTTTCATGGGGCAGACATGGAAAAGTATTATCAACCTTATTTGTAAAATAGTGTCCAGTAGCGAGTCCACACACTCAAATACACAGCCACCCATACACGAACACAAAAAAAAATCATTACTAACTCCAGAAGTAGACCTACAAAACCTCAAATCGTCTAATCTCTTAAAATCTCAAACAAGATTTCTTGTTAAGTAAAATCACCTAGCTGACGTCAATTTTAGGTTTTTTGTGTTTCTAGTAATCTCACATCTATGATTTTAGCTTTTATTCTATAATACTTTGCAATAGTAATAATACAACAGTATTGTATATTGTATACAACGTATATTACGAGTTTATACAACAGAAATTTAAAGCATCCAGAATGTGCAGATGAAAAGGAAAAATTTAACAATTGTTCTTCGGCATAAAATATATGTCTCTTTCTGAATTAAATATTGCTTAAAAACCATATATATTTTCACACAAAACAAGTTCAAATTTTAAAAAGAGAAACACACAAAGTAAAGAAACAGACTTACAAACTCAAATTATTGGCTAATCCATCTTATATCGTGTCCAGTTTCGTTCGTCTTTCCGATTTTATAGTGAATTTTTACATAAAAGATATACTGGTAAATTCTATGTTGAGAACATTAACTTCCTACATAATCAAGGAGAGAATCTATGCCCTATAGCATTTCCCAGTGACATATTCAAGCATGAATTTTATAAATTATGGGCAAGTAAGTATTTGTAATATATAACTATATTCTCATGTTAGGTATGTTATATACAAATAAATGTTTGTCATACACCAAATAAATGGTGTATGACACAAACATGTCACCAATGTCACCGACATAATAATAAATGTAGTTCCAATTTCAATTGTAATTGAGCTGGTTTGTGTATGTTCCGATCTTGACTCGTTTATAATGAGCATGTTTCTTTCTGATCAAGCCTCGAGGCGTGCTAGAGATGGTCTGAAGAAGTCGCAATGTTGAAAGTGAAACGTCGGAGCGCTGACCTAACTGACCTGATTCGTGAGCACGTCAACACTGACCACAAGACAAAGGTCAATTTGGTCCCCCCCCCCCCCCCATCCCTCGTAATATCCATGTAAGAACACATTATATAAAGGCTAGAGCCACTCATCCTTAGCGATACTAAGCAGAAGAGAGAGCATGATAGAGGGTAGATTTGCACCATTCATATCAGCAATATCGCAAAGTGTGCATCTCGAATACAAATTGCAGTGGTTAACGACACCCTTCCAAATATTTATGAGAAGATAAACCCTGATGACGACACACACACACACACACACACACACACACACACACACACACCATACACACATACACCATGCACACAGACACACACACACAAACACACTTTATATTTTTTAAAACTACAATATCAAAATGAAAAAAAATACTAATATCTTTCAACCACAGCAGGCAGTCTTCGTCAGAGTCAAAAACCCAACAATAACGTCAGAGTCAGTTGGGTTGTCGACTCTGTATGCATTTATGTATATTATTTATGTTAACTTACTGTTTAGTTTGTTTAGACCGTTTGGAACATGCTGTTTATCGAGCATATTTAATATTATCTTAAAAAAAATGATAGTTTTCTATACAAATAAACTTCTGATAAAAAATATTTGAGGAATTAGTGGGCGTCAAAACTAAAACAATCTTATAGGAACCATTATGCAAAAAAAAATATAAACGACAAAACATGTAGTCAAGAATTAATACTATATTTGAAATCAATATTACTTTGAAATTTCATTCTAAAAGTTAAAAAAAAATGAATAAGTTAGCAATAGCGTTTCCATTTTAAGATATTTACTATTTATCTTTAATTTTTGTAATATATTAATGTATCTTTGACTTCATGTGATTTTTGATAGATGCAAAAATTTTCTTTCAAATAATATTGCTCTTGACAAGTTTAATTTTACCGATAAATTGATTTCTCTTGGAATCTCTTTTGATAGAAACTAATTACGCTCAAAATTAAAGTTTAATTATTTTTTAATTTTAACATACTTTTAATGATACCTGAGTTTGACAAAATAAAAAAGTCAATAATTTAGTAAAATTTGTTGCTATTAAGCAAGAGTTTTTGTCAGAATCAAAAATAACTTGTTTTTTTTTAGTAAAGTCAATAAATTGGACTTATTAAATATATTCAAAGGGAGTTGCCTTGTCTGGCTGATTGTGGATTACGCGAGTCAGATATTAAACCAGGTATATGACTTCCTCTCAGTAATTGAAACTGTTTAGATGTCCATGCCAGATTACAATACATTCATGGCCATGCTGCAGAGGATACTGTAATTACAACCATGCTTATTCATGTTTTTTTTTTGTTGACTGCATGGTCAGAGTCAATGGATGTTTACTATAATCTCTCTACTAAACTATAGTTAATACGATACAATTTTTTTTGCCATGACATGGAAAGTATAACACTAAGGCGAAATCCCAAAGAAAATTCAACTTATTATATCATGCCACAAGGGGTTACTTCTAGATTTTAAGGGTTGAAGTTTCACATTTTCCAAGCATGCCAGATGTTTTAATTCCACTCCATTCTTCTTCCTAGTATCAACTGCTGCAATTTCTATATTTTTCTTATTCCGAAATGAATATGCAAGCCGAGTGTTCCAACTAATCCTCTACCATTAATTACTGTTCTCATATTTACGAAATTCAAGTATCTGTTTATACTTCTATTCATGTTTTTAAAATCAATAACTACCTATATTATGGCTGTCTTCTGTGGTTATCATCTAATGCCATTATAATTATATAACTATTCATAATTGTATAATTATAATTATATTAATTCCACTAGCTTACTGTAGAATTAGTACCCCACTCATTAGAGAAAAAGCAAAACTAAAAATAAAGTTTCATCTGCAATACATTTAGGATTCTTTATAGCTATACTAGAGCAGTTTTTATCATAAAAATATATTTTTCATCTCCCTATAAAAGGAATACAATCATACTAAATACTCAATGCGTATAAGGTTTGTACACTAAGCATTGAAATAAAAGAAATATCTTCCTGCAACGATTAATTCTAATAAAAAAGTATTTCAAAAAAGAAAGTATCATATATATAAAAAATAGAAAATAGCGAATATTATCATCTGATTTTATTTGTTGGGTTATTGTAAATGATCTTATAGATTTGACTTGGATACAGTAGAAAATATATGTGATGTTCTTTAGTTGATAATAAAGCTCCTTAGCTATATTATATCTTTCGATTTTTAGTATTATTATCATTTTTTTATATTACAGTTTCTATATTATTATATTAATTTATGATAATAATATTATTTTATTATAGTTTTTAGTAATATTATATTATATTTTCTGTAATATATCTTAAAAGAACAAAACTTTATTTTATGAATTGTAAGAATAAACTAAGGACCACATTAGTTCAGTGGTTTAAGTACCTGCCTCTGGGTTGGTAGTCCAAAGTTCGATCCCCACCTGGCACTCGATTCATTCACGTGGGAGGTGAATAAATCTGAGCACGTCATCGCTTAACAGGATGACAGTATAGAAGGTGATCCCTTGGTCCATGATGAACAAACAGTGTTTATAGCTTTATTGCTCTTTTCTGTGATTGAAATGTAGAGATTCTCTTTTTATAAATTGCTCATTTCTTGTTCAATTTTTGAGTTAAATATTTCATGGCTTTTCAATGACCCATTTAGTGTCAAAAAAATTTTTTTTTTCTGAAAATGGAAACTGTACTGTAACGCCTCTTTGACGAATGTAATTTTGAAAAAAAAATACCTCATCTCATCTACCATATAATGTTCTATTCTTAAGTATAGTTTTATTTTGATCCGTCAAACCGTATGGCTTGTATCCCTCTCACAAGCTTTGAGATTGAATTATAAGTCAAAATTTTTACATTTTATTTAAAAAAAAATCTGGATATATTTTTCGTTTATTGCTTTTGTACCTTCAAAGATAATGCCAAATTTCTAAACTCTAAAAGTAGCAGTTTAGGAGAAACCAATGTTTTCTGAAAACAGGTTTTTGGCAAAAGAAGTGACTTTCCCGTCATGCATAATTCCTCCCGAACAATAGGGATCATCTACACTATGAGGCGCATTTTTGTATACAATATCAACTTGATCCATCAACTTGGACTGTAGCGTGGTGACAAGCAATGCTAACACACTCCACCCACACACAGACATCATCGAAAAAACATCATAAAACGACTTTTGGGACCTCAAAACATATAATTCCGTCAAAATCTCGAGATCGAATTCGTTCACGATCACTATACTTTACTTATAGTAAAGTAAAAAGAATAAACTAAATAAGTTCAAGTTCATTTACTTTTAAAAACTAAAAACTTTTACTTGTAAAAACCACAAGGTATGTTTAACTACTGTAGTAATTATGTGTCCATAATCTCTTCTTCAGAAACAACAACAAGAACAAGAACAACAACAATTTGTTACCTGAAGCACAAAGGCAGCAGAGGGACAATGTGAAGAGGCAAAACAACAGATCCGACTTCTTCATTTCAGCCTGAAAAAAGAAAGTTATTAGTGCCAACATTATATTAGACTTGATAACATACAACTTCCATTAAAAACACCAAACATCATATCTGTCAGAGATAAATCGAGAAATACAGAAATAAAAAAAAATACTTTTATCATCTTATAAAGTATTGTATTTTGTTTGTAAAAGTGATTTTCTTTTTTATTACATCTGCTCATAGTTAAGTAGTATGTCTCTTGGACAAATGATTTGGGATACTAATACCAGCCCATCGTAAACTTTGTCTGAAGACTAGAGTAGACCAGCTGGAAAGTCGTTAACGCAGAGGCTGATGTGTATTTTAGTGAAATATTTATATATATATATACGGTACTGCTTTCTTGACCACAAAATATTAACAAACACTTTTTCTTTTTCTCGGAGTTTGGTCAGGGTAAATATATGGAATCACCTTTTTGCCAACGTTTCGTCTTTATTTCAAGACATCCTCAGGGCTATAAATAAAACCCAGCCTTCATTTATAGCCCTGAGATGTCTTGAAATAAAGACGAAACGTTGGCAAAAAGGTGATTCCATATATTTACCCTGACCAAACTCCGAGAAAAAGAAAAACTGTTTGTTATATAATATATATATATATATATATATATATATATATATATATATATATATCTATGAAAAAAGACAACAAATAGAAGAAGCGAGAAAACTTACTGGGTCGATATTTCGAACTGAAGTTCGTCGTCAGGGAGAAGAAGGGAAGAGGAAGAGGCACGTGCGTCCCCTCGTACAAGCAGAGGGCGACTGGGGGCCCTCATATATATATATATATATATATAATCAATGATCAAACCACAATATGAAATGGAAAAAGAAGACTAAGATCTTTCAACCGTAACAGGTGGTCTTCGTCAGAGTCAAGGCTGAAAGATCTTAGTCTTGTTTTCCCATTTCATATTCTGGTTTGATCATTGATTGTTTGTGTAAAACCTTTTTATATATAAATATATATGTTTATAGAAGGTTCATAAATTTTCTTTACATACACTTCCCTATTTTATTTTTTAAATCCTTCTCCAATCCCCTTTGATTATTTTATATTTACCCAACTTGTACTGCTTATCTGAACTTCTGTTCTATTTTCTCTTAATTCTATTACTTTAAGACCGGGTACGGGGGCCAGAACTGACGGTTGCCGGGACAGTTGCTTATCATTGCGTCTACAACGTGCTTGGTCTCCCTTTCTCTTTTCTCTTGAAGACGGATTGCCCAAAAATTTGAGTTTGTAAGTGTGTTTCTTTACTCTATATGATACTTTTCTTGAAATTGAACTCGTATATATATTTATATATAACCTAAAATTTTTTCTTAGAAAAAGGAAGACAGTGCAACAGCTGATGAACAGTGAAGGGTTGCTGCCATTCTGTCAAAGCATTGTGTTTGTCCTTTTTCTCTTCTTGCTGATGAAATTTAAATCATAAATTCCAGAGTATAAAGTCCATTTTTTTTAATTTACTTTTAAGACTTTTTTTGTTCATTCTAAATCAGATTTCCATTAATTCTAGTTTATTTATTAATGTAGGCATATTAAGCATTCATAAAACATTATAAATATAAAAATAATTAAAAAATAATAATATATATTTCAATTATACGAATATTATTGGTTTTTTCATTAATTATTCATTACTTGTGAAGACAGCGTAGTTACTTTAATGTCTTTCGACTCGGTTGATTTTACAACTGAATAAACAGGAATTATTTTTTGCAAGAACAGATGGTGAGTATTTTTATTTGTAAGATCATCGTGTCAGAAGATAGATATAGAACTGATTTGGTTGGCAAGCCTGTGGCATGGGTGACACCTGTTTGACTTGATTAGTTGTTTATCTGTTAACTCATATCAGCCTTGTTGCATCAACACGATTGAATTTCAAAGACTGCCAACTCAGCCAGCAATCCCTAAAACTAATTACGATCAAAAGATAGATAAGTGTGTAGTAACTACTCGCGGATTAAACGCCAAGGAGACGTATACATATTAAGAGAACATATTAGTGGGGGAGGGATTACCTTGGGATCAACTGGTTTCATCTAGTTTTTCATTTACTCATGTCATTTTCTACAGTTTATAAACCAGAAAAAATTTTAAAAAAATGTAATAGAAATTAGTAATAGTGTATATATAATTAAAGTGACATTCTAGAGAAGACAAAAAAAGGACTAACTAATGATTCTCTTTTCATTTTGGCTGTCTTGCCATCTTCAGGCGAGGAGAAAGAAAGTAGAAATAACGAAGGAGAGGAGACGTGAATGCGTTTACCGACCGATTCAATAATATATCAACCGTTTGATAGAAGAGGTGTGTTCTCTGATCGAAGTTCGGTCAATGTTCCAGGATAAAAAATCAAACTCTCGTTGCCAACGTTTCGGTTTTATTTAAAACCTTTTTCATAGGCAAAAGTAAGAATTTTTTAACTAAGAAAATGAAATTTAAATTATTTAAAGGAACAACAATGTTAACCGTACAAAACCTTTGACTGGACTAATAAGATAACATTACAAATAACCTCAACACTGTTCACTCAAGGGAACTAAATAAATCACATTTCACTGAAGTTTGTACCATGATAAACGGAAACACTCCGACAGGACAGGTTAAACATAGAAAATAAACTGTGATACATAGACAAAAACATAACAAAGACTCACTTTTCAATATTTCGACCGTAATGGCGGTCGTCCTCATGAGAAGAAGTGAATTGTCGGAGGGACAACAGTCAACTCATATATAATATATATATATATATATATATATATATATATATTGTTAAAAGTTTCGGTTCGAGTTTCCACATTAATTTTCCAAGTAACATCAATTGATCGGAGCTTTCAACCACAATTACGTTGGTCATCATCAGTTAAAATTTCGCTTCTGAACGGATGCTTATATTGTCTTCCTTGGTGAATGCGCTTTTATGATTGACCCAATGGACTGACGTTATTGACCAATCAGAGCACAGGTTTTAGTTTTCATTCTTGCTCCACTTCATGCTACTAGGTTCTACGTTCCTGTTTGTTAGAATGACGAACATTTTTTTCACCTGAAGATTAATTGAGAAGCCTCTTTCTTTAATATAAAAAACCTCTAAAATATGTTGTTTATAAACATTTTACTTTCTCTAGATAATACTAGTACTTTAAAAAAGCAAATCAAATGAATATACCAAAAATCAATCTTTTACGTGTTTGAAACTTTTTGAAACCATGCTACAAAAAGTGAAAAAGTTAGATTTAGACAGACAAATGTGTTTCACTAGCACTAATTCCCTAAAAAAAAAAACGAAGAAAAAAGCATGAAAATCAAAGTATTTTCTCAGGAATCACATTCTAGAAATAATGAAAAAACCCATAATACTGAACAAGCTTAAAAGTTACTCAATATTTGGCCTTCGTAAAAGTTTTTCTCTATTGATGCTGACGTCATAAGGTTAAATTGATCTGACTAAATTAATTAGTTATGGATATAATTATTTTAAATAGTGGTATAAATTATGCATGGATAAGTAAATTAAGAGTTAACGATGAGTAAAGAGTCTTACTCTATGAGTAATAGATGGCAAGGATTGTTGAATTCTTGTATAAGTATATGCAATTATTCTTTTTGCTGGGAAGGAATATCACTATAGCCTGTAATCTTGCACTAATGTTGGTAGATTTAATAGAAATAAATAACAAGTCTTGGCTTTGGATAGGTAAGTCATTCTGGAGGACAAGCTTGTCAATGCCAGGAGCAAGGAGACAGGAATCCTTTGCCAGTTGTCTTCAAGGCTATCTTCTTCTTATTGGCTAGTTTTCTTTCTCTAATACTATTGTAAATGTGTAAAGGAAATAAAAAAAAACTTGTTAAGTTTGTATGTTGCTGAGATTTACACAAACTATTATTTTATTAGAGGAAGAAGTGAATCGCCCTTGATAAGTAAAAAAAAAAACCAGCAAAATAGAATCCGCTACATGACATTGATATGCTTCTTTAGGAAATCTAAAGTTTATAACAAACTTTTTTTAATCAAGGAAGCATTTTAAAGCTGGCAAGCAGAAATATTAATTTGTGTTTATAATTTATTATATATGGTTCTATCATAAGACACATTATAAATTATCTTATAAAATTCCAATTAAAGTTACAGCTAGAAAACACAAAAAAAAATAGATTAAAATTCAGGATTATCGATCATTTCGGCTTTCTTGCCGTCTTCAGGAGAAGAGAAAAAGGAAAAGAAGGAGAAACACGGACCTGGGAATGTGAACACGTCCACCAACCGACGTAAAGTAGTTTATAAAAATCTAATAATATTTTCGAATAGTAATCAGGTAACATACATTCCCTAAGGTGTTTTCTTTAATGATGGTTAACATTAAAATAATAATATTACTATTAATATATTGTATAATGTATTATATAGTATAATAATTATAAAATAAAATAAATTCAAAACGAAGGAAACACACAGAAAGACACAGACATAACTCACATCGATATTTCGACCATCGTCGTCATCAGGAGGTGTAAAGAGCGAAGAGCGAAGAGTCCCGCAGGAAGACAGGACCGCCCTGTCTTTCTGCGGGACTCTTCGCTCTTCGCTCTTCACACCTCCTGATGACGACGATGGTCGAAATATCGATGTGAGTTATGTCTGTGTCTTTCTGTGTGTTTCCTTCGTTTTGAATTTATTTTATTTTAAAAAAGTCCGCTGGACCGTTTCTTTTAATTATAATAATTATAAATTTGTATAGTTATATACAATTTTATATAATTATTATATAATGATATATAATATAATGTATTAACAATAAATATTACGTAATAATAATACCGACCATAAAAATAGGAATAAATAGATTTTTTCTTCGCGTAACCTTCTACCAGGGCAGCCAAACTAAAAATTATAATTACATAAAATTACCAAACTAAATTACTAAAATGATATTATTTAAAGTTGTTCTAGGGGTTAAAATGGGGCCCAATTTATTCTTTGGTACCTATTTTCGTCATGGATTAGTTTCATTACAGGTTAGATTCTATGTTACATAGGCAGTACTAAATTTTTTTCTTATTGAAGTGTATGTAGAATAGGGATCTTTAACAAATACTTGACATTATACAGGCTCAGAACCAACGGCTTAGTGTATTCTCAGAGTGACGACATGCTTAGAAGAAATCAAGAGTCAGAATGGGTGTAGAACACT
This sequence comes from Hermatobates lingyangjiaoensis, assembly GCA_026182355.1. Classification (NCBI taxonomy): domain Eukaryota; kingdom Metazoa; phylum Arthropoda; class Insecta; order Hemiptera; family Hermatobatidae; genus Hermatobates; species Hermatobates lingyangjiaoensis. Next base: position 400,142 of record JAPFBL010000569.1, read on the forward strand.
GGATCAAGCAAACCTGAGGCGAGTACGCAAGTCACTGAGCCACCTTGGCCGGACGATAAAATCTTAAAATGATATTATTCAACACTTAGTGTTACTATATAGATTGATATAACTTTTGTTTCTAACTGATTGAACAAATAATTCAATTCACATCCAAATTTACTTGTCCAACTTATGTTGTTAATTTCTTTTTATTTTTTCAATATTAATTGACACAAGCATGGTTTTCTCTCATTTAACTCATATTAGAATATTGTTTCAGATATACTTTTAAATCATAAAACATCGATATATATATGACCAAATTTTTTACTGTGGGAGTCGTATGAAATAAGCCGTATCGTTTATTCGGCTTATTTCATACGAAGTTAAGCCGTATCGTTTAAAAATTTAAAAAGAAAAATTCACGTAATTTAAATTTTCAAGTTGATCTTTGTTTTACAATCTCTTAAACTCTATTGAACAATTAAAGCAGCTCTTCATGAATTGTATAAAGTGTTGGACACAATACAGGTGAGATGCCCAGAGTATGTGTGAATCTGTAACTTTATTGACAATGATTATATTGGAGATTGAGAAATGTCAAATCTAATGACAGGATTTAATTAGAATAATTGATCGAGCATCAGATTTCAACATAACATACAATCCATTATGGATATCAGCCATATCTATTGGACTGTCAGCACTGGTTTAGTGTAATATTCAACAAATGCATTCTTTTAAGATAGGAACTGGTTATTTTTATGAACCATTATATAGGGCAATAGTGGCATTAATGATAATAAACCGGATAGGCCACAGGTTTTTGTATTTAACTCCAGGACACATAATTTAGTGGATTAAGAATTAATCTGTTTTACTTATTTCATAAATTGAAAATTAAAAGCAAGATACATTCACGTTCTGATGATGAATGCGCAACAGTTAGAATATGTCCTGAATATGATTAGAGAGGAAACGCCACACAAAAACTGCTATCATGACTCTATAATTGATTTATTAGAATAAGAAATGTATTCTAGTCTATAAATTAAGTACTAAGCGTAAATACGCTTAATGGGTTCCACGCTTATGGGGGCCCCGCGGGATGATGTTGGTAGCCTCAGACAAATCAACTGTACACCGGCTAATCTACAAAGTACATTTAATTTAAAAAGGATTGTAATATTTCAGTAAGTCATGTTGTGCTGACAGCATTTCATCACCTTCTGCGTATTATGACAAAAAAAATTTCTAGTTTTTTTTTTAAAAAAGAATTTATAGATTCTGAGTGAAAAGAAAATCAGTAAATATGAAAATAAATTTGAAACTTCTAAGCTCTTTTTATTTCTTATTAGTTGTGAGAAAAAAGTCAAGTACTGATAAACAAAAATGACAAATTCTGAGGTAAAATGGATAAACAAAGAAAAGTCTCCACACCAATGAAGTTTTATTCAACAGCAACAACGCGTGTCGAACACTTTGTGTTCATCATCAGGAAGACACCAAGGATGTGGTGCTAAAGGGGTGGTCCAGTGAAAACAAGTTGAGTTGTTTTCACTGGACCAACCCCTCAGCACCACATCCTTGGTATCTTCCTGATGATGAACACAAAGTGTTCGAAACGTGTTGTTGTTGTTTTTGAATAAGACTTCATTTGTGTGGAGACTTTTGTTTGTTTATCCATTTTACTTCAGAATGAGTAAATACCAAAGAATTACAGATTGCACAACTTATGATTTAAAAATGAAAAATGAAACGAAGATAAGACATATCAATTGCCAACACATTCTAAGGTAATGCCATCTGAGGATGGTGTAGAAATACATAGACACGCTGGTAAAAAAGGAATATTCAATTTAAGGACCTAACCCTCAAGAAAATATTATTAAATGCTATGTTAAATGAAGTGAAATGAAATACTAGTGATCATATATTTCAGATCACAGTTGATCTGAAGTCATTAAGAGATTAATGATTCCACCCCTTTAGAGGTTAAGAACATATCAAGAGTATATTTAAATATATCTTGGTTTCAGAGAATGCACTGATGAAATTTTAAGGATTCTAAGTTTCATCAAGGAGTTTAAAAATTAAACTTACTGCTTGCAATAAGATTAGGAACATCAGATTTAGATGAACCGGAAATAATTGAGTGATTTTGAAATAATCCAAGGTGGTGAATCTGAGATTTATGCTATTTAATCAATTGATTTTGATCTCTTTACAGATAGTCGTACTGTATATATACTTATGAAATACAGGATTATTTATAAAATAAAGTAAATTTATGAATAAAAATAATATTTTGAATAAATAAAATTTCCTTTTTAAGTTCGTTGCAAATTTTGTGGGAAAAGTAATACGTTGGTGTTGCTCTTTCAGGAAAGATTCTTAAAAGTAAGTTAAAGTTATAACACCTCCGATTTGTCAGACGCGTGACGTCAGCACACCAGAAGCCCTTCAGTTCACCTTATGACTTTTAGAAGGTTATTCCCAGTCTGCCACATATTTACCTTCTCACTTGCACTCATTCATAGAAGGTTACTGCCTTCTCACTTGCACCCATTCAAAGAGCCTTATTCTTTAACCCTTAAGTAATCCTATTTCATATATTTCTTTTTTATCATTGCTACAAATAGTAATAAGCATTTCTTAAGAACAAAAACTTCAATTGATCTTTATTTACTTATATAGATTTTACTCAAATACATAAAGTAAACTAACAAAATTTTCAATTTTTATTAAAATTTTCGTATTTATAATAATATAGTATTTATATTATTAATATAATATATTACATATAAATAGTATATAAAACTAACGTTTATCGGGACTCGGTCAGTTCTTCAGGTTTAATAACCCGATAAAACCTGAAGAACTGACTGAGTCCCGATAAATTCTAGTTTTGTTTGTATTTCACGGTCGATACTTTTATTAATATAAATAGTATAATATAGTATTTATAATAATCTTTTTTTCATTTGACGAAATTATTGAAATAAAATTCTGCTTATAATGACTTAATAACTTGTCATTAATAAAAGTTATTGACTAGTAAGGAGTACAGTCCTACTCTAAATACACTTGAGTTAGGCAAAATTTAGGACTCCCACTGTAGAATCAATCTTGATTGTGTGGTATCACAAAGGGCCAATGCTCGGCCTAAGTGTGTTCCCTTGTGGGACTGCCACTGCAACCTAACCTAACCTAAGGAGTACAGTGCTTTGGTGACGACGGTTGGAGACGATATCGTGATTTATCATTTACGATAAATTTGATTAATGTGCTTTTGTTTATTCTGAGACTCTACGTTTGGTCCCAGAAAAGTATAAGACAAGTAAAGCTAGTGTCCAGTGCCACCAGTTATTCAACTAATGAATAAGTAAAATTTCATTTTACTTATGAAAATCGAAAGCAAGATACATTCACGCACTGATGATGACTGTGCAACAATTGAAATATGTCCAGAATAGGATTAGAGAGGAAACACCATGCAATATCTGCTAGCATAAATCTATTATCAAGTAACAGAATAAGAAATGTATTCTAGTCTATAATCTAAGTACTACTATTATAGTGCTCACATACTTAAATATTTACATTCGAAATTTAAAAAAAAAAAAGAAGCATCTATACTATAACTAAACCAGTTTTCAGGAATAGTTATATACTTTCTCATAAATGAGAACGACAAACACCTTCAAACAGTGATGCTGCCATTAAAATTTCTTTTCATGATTAAATACAATATATAGACGTCCAAGAAGATTGTTTATTCTATTAAAAGTGATAACAAATCATTCATATAATACCCTAATAACCATCTTAAAACTTCCTTTCATTTCTTACATTTATCAGATATAAGCAATTAAAAGAAAACATTAATTAAGAAGGTTGATTGAATTAACTAAATGCATGGTTCTTTAATTAAAGTCAATTAATTATTCATAGGGTTTTTGTAATGATGATTGATGTGAAGAAATGTTGAAATTATAAAATTACTATATCAATTAAATATACATATGACTGCATGCTTTCTGGGAATAAAATATCATGCAAATTTTTATTAGATAATAGTGAAAGTGTGAAAGCAGAGTGAAAAAATGTGTGTAATGATTGATAAGTATCTAAGGTTATAATACTGAAGAAATACTCATTTCTACGAGAATGTATAAGCGTGCAAGAAAACTTACTGGTTCTAACTTAGGGTAATCAGTTATTATCTGGTATTTACTCATTGGAGGGTAAAAAGCTAATGAAATGGTCTCCACATATAAAAATTTTAATGATATAAACAACGCGTTTCGAACACGTAGTGTTCTTCCTCAAGTATTAACTAAAAAATACAATGACACCAGAGAGTTTTCTATAGTACAAAGTAAATAAGTACAAAAATTAATATAAAATAAAATAAGGCAGAAAGTATGAACCTAAGGATGAGTGCCTCTGAATAAGACTGACTGGTAATGGAATGGACATGAGCCTTTACATGTAAAGGCTCAGCCTAAGTTTTAAGAGAAAAAAGAAATATGTACCTGCCTTCTAATAAGAAACAGATGTACCCTATTACCCCCCCCCCCCCCCCCAAGTCCATTCCATTACCAGTCAGTCTTATTCAGAGGCACTCATCCTTAGGTTCATACTTTCTGCCTTATTTTATTTTATATTAATTTTTGTACTTATTTACTTTGTACTATAGATAACTCCCTGGTGTCATTGTATTTTTTAGTTAATGCCTGAGGAAGAACACTACGTGTTCGAAACGCGTTGTTTATATTATTAAAATTTTTATATGTGAAGACCATTTCATTAGATTTTTACCCTACAATGAGTAAATACCACATAATAACTGATTGCACTACATCAGAATTTACATTGAAATTTAAAAAAAAAAAATACTGCACCTACACTGAAGTATACTACAACTAAAACAGTTTTCAGGAACAGTTAACAACCAGCTCAATTATTTCGTTGTGTTATCAGTTAAGCCCTATACTTGGTTTTGTATAAAAGCAAAACAGTTAGTAATTTAAATATATATTTAAAACTTCGTTCAAAGTTGTGAATAATAAAACATAACTCCTACATAATGGACCCTTTTATCTACATTTTCACTTACATTAATTATACAGTCAGTCAAGTATTCGTTAATTATAACAACTTCAAATATTAATGATAAAAACTTTCCAATGTGAAATATTTAGCAAAACCGCTTTGTTGTAAAGTCCAGTTTTGTAGACTTCCGTAAACAAAGTTACTATGACAAATGAGATTTAACAATGTGAAAGTTTTTTTTTTTTTTTTTTTGAATTGGGAGGCTTTTCTAAGCCAATATGATTGTTATGTCATTTATAAAACAGAAGACAGAAGTATGACAAGCGAGAGATGTCAAGATTATAAATGATACTCAACACATACCAAAACTGTTTTCATCTAGTATAATAGATCTTGTTATATCTAAACTGCATAACAAATATTGCATTTGTTTCAACTATTTTTTAGGTTAGGAAATAAAAATGTTAAAAAATACTTTTTGGTTGTCTACTATTAATATTTATTTTTTTAAAAAAAACTAAGGTATAATTTGTCCCATTGGACAAATTTAATTTAATTAATTAAGACTTTGTAGTTTATGTAAAGATAGTTTATGGTGTTTATTTTTTGAATAAACACCAGTTATCGTAGATCGCTGAAGTTAAGGAACATTGGATATGGTTGCAACTGGATGGGTGACGGCACTTCCTTTATTGAAGCTCTCGGTGTATACCTATGGTTCACAGTCGGGGGATCAAGTAAAACATTATAAACACCCTCGCTTATTCTACTGTTCGAAAAGACTTAAGTTTTCAAAAAGGAAAAATATACATAATTACAATAAAACACAAAAAACTTTCACTGTTATTACCATATAAACTTATAATAAATGCACATCGCTTCTTTATTACCTTATACAGTAATACAGATTTAGTAATGAATGCTAAATAACAAACTACGATTTTATTTCATAGTTAGTTGTATTTTATTTTTCATTTTTATTCTAATTTTACTTATATTACAATACTAAATATATTTTTATTATACAATATCATTTCAATGTGTTTATAAGATATATTTGTGTTGTATATAAAATAATACCAGATTTAATTGAATAGACTAATATAAATCATCGGTACGTGTCTGTCATAAAAACAAAATGCAGGAATCATGATCAAATGTAAAATTGTTCAAAGTAAATTGAACAATTACATACGAGAAAGTAAAAAATCTTGAATATACTACGTATGGAAAATGAAAATGATTTTTTTTTTAACTTTACTGAAAATAAGTCCACGACTAAATGAAAAAAGACAGAACTACTTACTTAATTTATTGTTTAAATGCAGATGTTTAACAGTTATGATGAAAATGTAATTGGTATGATCTTTAGAAGAATTCCTGACTGCATGAAATGTAAGATTATTGATAATTGATTTAATAACGAAAAGGAACAGGTAATATTTAGTATAAAATTAAATCCTAATATTTAGTAAATATAATTACGAATTCTAATGTAGTGCAATCAGTTATTATGTGGTATTTACTCATTGTAGGGTAAATCTAATGAAATGGTCTCCACATATAAAAATTTTAATGATATAAACAACGCGTTTCGAACACGTAGTGTTCTTCCTCAGGCATTAACTAAGGATGAGTGCCTCTGAATAAGACTGTTCAGAGTCTTATTCAGAGGCACTCATCCTTAGTTAATGCCTGAGGAAGAACAATACGTGTTCGAAACGCGGTGTTTATATCATTAAAATTTTTATATGTAGAGACCATTTCATTAGATTTACCCTACAATAATTACGAATTGTAAAATAAGACAACAAAATTAATCTTTATAAGTTAAATTTGCAACATTTTGTGAAATATATTCACTAAATTATTAAATACTATCAAAGAATTTATATTATTAATATGGCAAACCGTCATACCTCGTCAGATGATCTTGGAGTCGTTGGAGCGCTTTCGGACGTTGTCCTTTTTCGATCGCAACTAACCTACTGAGTTGTTATAAAGCTTTATAACAACTCACATAACAAGCTTTATAACAGCTCACTAGGTTAGTTGCGATCAAAGATGGACAACGTCCGAAAGCGCTGCAACGACTCCATGATCATCTTACGAGGTATGACAGTTTACCATATGAATAATATAATATAAATCATACTAACCTCAGTGGTAATAATGATACGCAACTATCAAAGAAATTAAGGATATCAGATAAAGCAGAGCTAGAGCAAAAGCGTTAATTTTTAGCATTGCAAATTTTAGTAAAAGTTTTTATTCAAACATAATAAACCGTCTGACGATCTATACGATTCATTATTGTTTGATACTTCCTTATGATTAGAGTAAGGAGAAGAAACAAGTCTCCACAGAGTATTATACAATGTCGACGTGTTTCGAACATTTAGTGTTCTTCTTCAGGTAACATCTCTTCTTTAGTAAGAAGACGTGATCTAAGGATGAACACTAAATGTTGGCGACACGCTGACATTGTGTAAAATCTTTCTTAAAGCGGCTTAATGTTCTTTTACCTTATTCTAATCATAAATAAACCATTTTCTTTATAAATAAACATCTCGTTTAATAGTTGTTTGACGTCACATTCAAAAGATTCAAGAAGAGAGTCAAATCTAGTCTTCTAGAGCTGCCTATTAACATGTTTTTAAGTCTATGCTTAAAAATAATATTCCTTTTTATTACTTTATTATATTACAACTACTCTTAGAGGTTAGGTTGCAGTGACAGTTCCACAAGGGAACACACGTAGGCCGAGCATTGGCCCTTTGTGATACCACACAATGAAGATTGATTCTACAGTGGGAGTCCTAAATTTTGCCTAACTCAAATGTATTTAGAGTAGGGATCTTTAACGAGTACCTGACATCGTACAGGCTTGGGACCGACGGTTTAACGTCCTTCTCCGAGGGACGACGCGCTCAGATTTATTCACCTCCCGCGTGAATAAATCAAGGGCCAGGTGAGGATCGAACCCCGGTCCTATCAGTTCAGAGGCTAACACGTAACCACTGAACTAGCCTGGCCCCTTATTATATTACAACTACTCTTAGAGAAGTAACAAGTAATACTGACCCATGATATATAAAAGAGAGGTAAAAGAATGGAGAAACCACTCATAGATAATACTCCATATACAGTAAAACCTCGTACGTCGTGCAAACTGAGACTGGTGAGGTAAAAGGATTCAGTATTAAAAGGTAGATGAGGTATAAGGGTATACTGTGCATAGATTGTTCAGATCACTTGCAAAAATAATATTGAAATGTTTTTCTTGGACTTTATCTCATTTATTTATCATTTTTTAAACATTATTTACATTTTGTAATAATATTCCCGTTCAAGAGTTGATTATTTAATTTAATAGATTGTAATTCTTTTTATATTTATATATTTATAATTTTGTTATCGTAACAGGCCATATGTATTCTAGTATTTATAACAGATCGTTTTATTTGTTTTTAAAGGTATAGTATGGAAGAATGGTGTTATATTTTGTTATGATGTGTAGTTTATTAGGAGGGATATAAAGAAATGAATGATGAAACCACAATATAAAATGGGAAAAAAAGACTAAGATCTTTCAACCGTAACAAGCGGTCTTCGTCAGAGTCAAAAACCCAAGTGATCGGTTTTTGACTCTGATGAAGACTGCTTGTTACGGTTGAAAGATCTTAATATTGTTTTCCCATTTTATATTGTGGTTTGATCATTGATTGTTTTTTCACGTGCTTATGTGAAATCTTTTTAAAGAAATGTATATTTATTTTATTCTTATGTACTAGAAAATATAAAGAATTGAAATTATTAATCGCTACTAAACAACTGACATTGTGCTTTGGTAGTATGTGTGAGTGAAAGCTCTGCAGCTTCTTTTGCAGTTATTTGACAATCAAGCCGAAATTATGTCGCAAATAAATCATTGACTTTAAAAAATAAAATAGACCCACGAGAGGAAGTGTAATCAATGAATCACTTCTTCTCTCGTGCATCTGTGTTATCAGTCACTGGTAATGCAATACTTAACAATGCTGTGACTTTGAGCAAATAAAATAAAAAAAACACATATATCAGCTTTCACGACCTAAATAAGAACAAGTTATATTAGTAAGTATTCAAACTGGAACATAATTTCTAATATACGAAAAGAAAAGAAAGAAAAAACGGAAATACCCGACCAGGTCGAATAAGTTTAGCGGATATTCTTGAAGTCTGTTGACTTCATCTAAAAGTCGTGGAATAATTAAGATTAGCATAATGTTGCCTAGGCTTTAATCAAAATAAAAAAAAAAAAAGATGAACCTTCTCATCCAAGGAATAATTACAGAGCACTACTCAGCGATTCAAGAATTATGATCACTTTATAACTAAAACCTTTTTTACAATCTTAAGGAAACACAACACTTTGTATTGACTTGTGTTTTTTAATTATCCTTTGAATAAATAAACAAAAACAATCTCTTTCCTATGCAATTATTATTAGTAACTGATAGTTTAAGTGAATGCAACAAATTGTTTGTCACGTCCTTTAATCCTGGGAGAACTTCCATTGCAATCTTAATTAGTAAAATAACAGCACTTTTTCTTTTCAACTCTAAATAATTATAAGTTATGGTTATTTGCATTTTTCTTACTGTTTTTTTATTGAAGTTAAGTCTCTACTGTTCCCAGATGAGTCTGAAAATGACTTGCAGTAATTTATTCCTAATCCCTTAGTTACTACAACAGCAACAGTACCAAGTAAACTCAAGTAAAACAACAGCACTTTTTCTGTTGAAATGTTTTACTGAGTTTGTTTCACAATCATCATATCAACAGAGTTATTCTAGTGTTTCTCAAGACTGGAAACATTCTCAACACAGCTTCAATAACACAAGAAGGTTTGTTTGTTTTCCACCACCAGACACTTATAACGTTTTCACCTATTAGTGCTGTAACACAAGAAGGTAATTTTTTTTAAAAATATTTCTTTTAAAGAAGGGCAGCTCTCAAACTTTACGAAAATATGTAATTCATATATAAGGAAATGTAACGCACAGAGTGAAAACACACACAAACTCTAATTTCTTGAAAATCAATTTTCAGTTGAGAAAAGCAAGGAAAATTAAGCACTCCAAAGAATCATTTTGTCTTAGTCTCCCTCTCTTAGCTCTTTTAAAGGAAAATTTTCTGAAAATTATTGTTAAGGAATGTTTCTTTACTCTGTATGTTACTTTTCTTCTTATTTGAAATTTTATCGTACTGTTTTGATAGTTTTTCCAAATTTAAAGCAAAGATATATATATATATATATATATATATATATATATATATATATATATTATATACTACACTATTTTAATGCATCATCAAACATTTTTCAATAAAACACCTTTACGTCAACGTTTCGTCCTTATTTTTAGACATCTTCAGGGCTACATCAATACCGGATTAATTACTAAAACAATGTTACATTTCATTTACAGTAAATTTTCAGTTTTAAATTACATTACAAAGTTACAGTAATTAATTCTGTATTGAAGTAGCCCTGAAGGTGTTCATCTTCATCTTTCATAAACATTTGCTGGTCATCATGATAACATAAATTTGTCAAAAGAAAACAAAATCAATTAAGAATGTGAAGGAGTGACAAAGAGAAACATTAATTAATGCTAATTAATTAATTAAATCCATATTATATATTATATATTATATATATATATATATATATATATATATATATATATATATAAAGATTTCACATAAACACGTAAAATATATATATATATGTAATTTAACATTAATTACAATTATAAACTTTTGTTTATAAACATAAAATAAATTAATATTTTTATAAAATATAAACATAATTATCTTTACGATGTGTATTTATACTTACAAATGTTTGAAGACTCTCAGTAGATAGCAGGGCAGGCAATCAATGCAATCCGTCAAACCTGAAATCAAAATCCTTTGATAATCAAAAGGTCATTTACTCATCCATTGAACATAATCAAAACAAGTTAATGTTGCCAACGTTTTGTTTTCAAAACAAATACAATGAAGGAGGGAAGGGCACTCAACTTTATGATATGTAAACATAGCATCCAATTAAATAAAAATACTTAATTACTTCATTTCTATTTGGCTATCTTGTTCTACTTTCATAATCTACAATCATACTTGTTCTACAATCATAAATGTTCTAATCATAAAGAAAATGTCATTACTTTTATTGTCAAATTTTTATAAGTAACAAAGCATAGAACTAAATAATTTCCCTTCTTTGTTTAAATTTAAAATTTAATATTTTAAATTTACAATTTTTCGCAAAAAAGTTATATATATTAAAATATATAATTCAAAATGTAATTAATTAGAATCAAACTGGGTAGTAAATATTTTATATTTTATCTTGATTAGGCTAGTGTATCATTCCTTTGGTTCAATATAGTCTTTGGTTCAAGAAACGCGAGATTTATGTGACAATAAAAATTATATGTTTTGTCTACTGTTGTTAAGAATACTTAAACAGACAAGTTATTTGGTAAAACTAGGTAATGGTACGTTACTGAAAAGAAATATCTTTGAGTTAAAAAAATATACCATAATAGTCTTTTTTGTTATTGCAAGTTTCTTAGAATCTTATACAACTCAACTACTTATGAAGAAAATATTTTGTGTCATCGGCAGTGTGTTTATGAATAATCAGATTAACTTATAAATCATTTTTTTTTTTTAAACGCATGCATATTGATATTACCACTGAAGTTAGTATGATTTATATCATTAACATGGCAAACCGTCATACCTCGTACGATGATGTTGGTGTCGTTGGAGCGCTTTCGGACGTTGTCCATCTTCAATCGCAACTAGCCTACTCGATGGACTGCAGATGGAATTCATCATCATCGAAAGGCGCTCCAATGACTCCAACATCATCGTACGAAGTATGACGGTTTGCCGTATAGATAATATAAATAAATTTTTTTTACTAAAAACTGACTTATTATTTAGTAATAAACTTTAAAACAATTAATTCAACTTTCTATAGTAAACAGTTTACAAGAATGGCGTCTAAAATTAAAAAAAAAGCATTTTTTAAATACTGTCCAAAAAAAATAGCTCATGCAAAATTATAATGACTAGTTTTTTGGTGAAATATCGAACTGATGAACGAAATGAAGTGAGTGACCTGTGGTGTCAGAAACTGTTGGATACACTAATACATAATTCACTGACTCCACAAGCGCACACGCATATACGTGCGCACGTACGCACGCACATACACTCACACACACTCACACACACTCATCTCTTAAAAAAATCATCAAAATCATCACCCAACTAAACTGAAAATAGATTGTGTTTTGAAAAGGTTATCAAAAAGAGTTCGTATTTACTTCCCTTGGATGAAAGCTTACTTGGGTATTATTCAAAGAAATGAAAGTGCCGATCAACTAGCAAAAACAGGTAGCCACAGACAATGCAAGCCCAACAAAATGTGCACTCGACCCATATAGACATTGGAAGGTTTGAGGGGCAAAAACAGGTAGCCACAGACAATGCAAGCCCAACAAAATGTGCACTCGACCCATATAGACATTGGAAGGTTTGAGGGGCAAAAACAGGAATGTATTGACAGTGGGTGATACTCAGGCAGAAAACAACAAAAGGGCTTATAACAAAAGAGTATTTCCACAGTATAAAATACCGATTGTGGTTAAAAAACCTACCAGTTTTGTTGGCAAGTGACACAATTCTATACAGGACACGGGAAATTCAAAAACCATCTTCACAAACTTTGAACAACCAATTTAAACTTGTGGTCATGCTCTGGGAATCATGTACAACCAGTGGATTCCCTTATATATAAATGTAGCCTATAACAACCACAAAGGTATGAATTAACCAAACGATATGTCATAAAAGCAAGCAGTTGGAAGCTGAAAAAAAAATGATCTAATATCACAAGAGACAATTTCAAAAACAAGTTTAAATAAGAAGTTTAGTTTAAAACTAGTTTAAATTTTATTTTTAAATGAAATCACTAATCATGTATTAAACCACTAAATAGGAAAAAGAAGGCAACAACCTGTAACATTTCATATAACTCTATTTATATATACATATACATATATATATATATATACACTTTTTTTCGTTGGAAATACGATCCAAAACGGACAAATATAGTTCAATATAAACAAAGAAACATAGAGAAATCAGAAGAACACACTTACAGTCTCTAATTTTCGGTTTGAACCGTCTTCAGGAGAGATAAGAGAGGGAAACCAAGCGCACTGGATCAGAGACGGTTGGAGACCAACAGTGTTGCCGCATGCGCGCCCGTTCACAGAAAATAAGGTAGACAGGAATCAATTTATAATTAATTTATAATTACATTAAATTAATGGAATATGAAAACAATAAATATATAAAAAAGAAAAAATTGAAAAAATAAGGGAAATTGATACAGAGAAATTGATACATAAACAAAAGTACTGACTAAGCTATGGTATCAATTTATGTATCAATATGTATCAATTTCTCTGTATCAATTTCCCTTATTTTTTCAATTTTTTCTTTTTTATATATTTATTGTTTTCATATTCCATTAATTTAATGTAATTATAAATTAATTATAAATTGATTCCTGTCTACCTTATTTTCTGTGAACGGGCGCGCATGCGGCAACACTGTTGGTCTCCAACCGTCTCTGATCCAGTGCGCTTGGTTTCCCTCTCTTATCTCTCCTGAAGACGGTTCAAACCGAAAATTAGAGACTGTAAGTGTGTTCTTCTGATTTCTCTATGTTCCTTTGTTTATATTGAACTATATATATATATATATATATATATATATATATATATATATATATATATATATATATAATTTCACAATAAACATCCGAATATATATATGTATATATAAATGACATAATATATATTTTTATATAACTTATAACAATCAATGCTCAGATGGCTTTTTGACTCTCACGAAGACCGCCTGTTATGGTTGAAAGATCTTATTCTTTTTTTCCCAATTCATATTGTGGTTTGATATTTGGATGTTACTCGTATTTCACGTGTGTATGTGAAATCTTGTTATATATATATATATATATATATATATATATATATATATATATATATATAAATTAACGCACGTGCCTCTTCTTCTTCCCTTCTACTCTCTCCCTAACGACGAACTTCAGTTCGAAATATCGATCTAGTAAGTTTTCTCGCTTCTTCTATTTGTTGTCTTTTTTCATTTATATATATATATATATTTTTGGTGCATAAATGATAAATAAATGACTTTTCTTATGTCAGTGGTTTAATTAAAAAAATGGTACACATATCATTAACAAACAACTTCTGAAACGGATAGACACGTGAAAGTACGTTAATAAACCGAACTCAATTTCTTCTTAACAGTATAACACGCTATGTATTGCAATTAAAAATATTAATTGAAAAACAGATTTGCTAATTATTGTTTTAATTGCTTCATTTGACTTTCATAAGTATATAAACAAAATGAAATATTAATCTTCTAAGGGCATGTTTGAATGGCTAATATGAAATGTAAATATAGAGCAATTAAATACTTGCCGTAGTCATCTTTTTTTTCTGCAAATTTAATATAACCATTAGATCAGTTAGTATGTGATGGTTGTCCTTAGGGATTTAAAACACAATTTGCATATTGTTAATTGAAAATTGGATAGTATTTACTTGTTGAATACAAGGCCCCTGGACACTACCATTCATCATTCTAATACATTTATACCGTCTTTACGCGTAATAATGCATAAATCCCTTTTACAAATTGTCAGCGTTGATTACTTAATACCAGTAGTAGGAAAATCTTAAATAAATCAACTTTTCAATTGGAATGTATTTATCATATCCTTGAATTGTTTTATGCCCAAACTGATATTAAGTATACATCCAAATTATAATAAATTAAATGCAGCCTCAGAAATATTTTACATTATACATAATAAGTAACAAAACAAAAAAAAAGCGTGCATTTAAACAATTAGCTATAAAAAAAACACATATATAAAATAAACTGTGACAATTGAATGAAACGTAACAATATTTCGTTTTCTTTCGTTTCTTTTCAATATTTTGAGAAATAATGTTGAGAAGAAGTGAATTGACGGAGGAACGACAGTCAACTGAAGAACTATCTGCATTGAGGGCTAAAACAGTCCTCAAAACTATTGCAATGTCATCTTAGTTTATATTGCCATGGATTAATTCTAATATAAAAAACAGTGTTTTCAATAAATATCGCTTGGTAGCAGCACATACAATGACAGACAACGGTTTTGTTGGTTCGGTATTAGAAGCTAGTCTTGAGTAAGTAAGTTTATTGAATTTGTTATGATGATTGTAAAGTAGATATGACAAATGTCAATTGTTTTTGTTAGTTTATAGCCCTGAGGATGTCTTAAAATAAAGACGAAACGTTGGAGAAAAGGTGATTCCGTATATTAAACCTGACCAAACTCCAAGAAGAAGAAAAACTGTATATATATAAACATTAATGTACATAATGAAACATAGAGAAATTAAGAGCAGACACTTACAGTCTCTAATTCTCGGTTTGAACCGTCTTCAGGAGATATAAAAGAGGGAAACCAAGCGCACTGGTACAAAGACAGTTGGAGTGTTATAAATTTCTCTATGTTTCTTTATGTACATTGAACTATATTTGTCCGTTTCAGATCGTATTTTTATCGAAAAAGAGCATATATATAACACTATTTTTTCTTTTTTATCGAGGTTTAGTCTAGCTTCAATAATTCAACACCTTTAAGCCGACATTTCGTCTATATTTATAGACATCTTCAGGATTACATCAATACAGAATTTAATTACAATAACATGAAAAGTAATTATATTACATTATTTAATTAATATACATAATTACCTTGGTATTTTTCTATTGTAAAGAAGCATATATTAATTAAATAATGTAATATAATTATGTTTAATGATATTGTAATTAAATTCTGTATTGATGTAGCCCTGAAGATGTCTATGAATATAGACGAAACGTCGGCTTAAAGGTTTTTTGTTTTATTGAAGTTAGGCCAAACCTCGATAAAAAAAAATAGTGTTAAATATATGTGTTCGAGATAAGGAAAACATTCGATTATATATATATAAAAGGCTCAAACCAGAAGTCATCTTTACATTAGTATTTTAACAGGAGTTGGTAATCAGGAAATCATCAGAAGTAATTACAGTAACTGATGGCTATTAAAAAAGCTGATGATAATTAGATTTTGATATTCAGTCTAAGAACTTCATTGGCACTTTGTGTTTTATTTATTTCTTCCTGAATTCTAATGATTACTTTATTGCTGTCAGCCATTTGTTCAAACTCTTTAAAATACCAAATTTCGGTCCCACTGGTTTGAGTTAATCTTCAGCTTTAAAGATCATTTTTCTTGGCTGAAAGATCGTAGCGTTATTCTTCAATTTCTGTAAGAGATCTATTTTTTTTTCTGCATTGCCATCAGTAGATAAATGTAAGTTCCTATGAAGACAAGCGAGGACCCATATTATCGTTTGATCTAATTTTGAATAATAGAAGTCTATTGGTAATATGTATAGATGTCAACTCATGATGTACATTTCGAATTCATAAAATGAATTTAATATATACAATCGCAAGACTCCCCTTGTCTTTTAGGAGCTTCAAACTGACACTGCATTCCCTTTATCATTCTGACATATGACATTCTAATATAGACGTGGCACTCATTTGAAGTACATGTAATCTTCCTTAGAAAGAATCGTATTAATATATAAAATTGTGAAATATTAAATTTAATATTTATTATATATACTTCATTGACTTTCATTTAACACTTGTATTAATCCGAGAATTAAGAAGGTTATTTATAGAACAGTTTTATTAACTTTTCCCCTTTATTGCCTATTTTTACAGAAGTATGAACCTATTCTTTTTTTTATTGTTTAAAGCGGTCCTCTAGCGGGTGATAACGTCAGCCGTTTACCAGCTTTTTGTTTGATCGGTAATTCTACAGATTCTACATTGGGAGTCCTAAATTTTGCCTAACTCAAGTGCATTTTGAGTGATCTTTAAGGAGTACAGGCTCGGGACCGACGGCTTAACGTCCTCTCTGAGAGACGACGTACTCAGATTTATTTATCTCGTGCGTGAATAAATCGAGGGTTAGATGGGGATTGAACCCAGGACAACTAGCTCATAGGCGAGTATAGTAATCACTGAGCTAACCTGACCTCAACCTGTAGATACCCATAAATAATATTATGAATTCATAGAATGAATATCATACATCTGATACAACACATTGTTCTTTTAAGCATTTAACACAAAAACTGTCAAAAGTAAATATACCCGATTTGTAGGTCACTAAACCTTCAATGACCACCAATAAACCCATGTTTCCATCTCTCAAAAAACAAAAAAATAAAAACAAACCCGTTTAATTCTATACCAGTACTTCTACATTTCGCAACCCTTAAATCTATTTAGAGTAGATATTTATAAAGATAAGCTCATATTGTACAGCTCCAAGAAAACTAATGTATAACCTCAGAAAAAAACAAAAATAAATAATCTGGAGAGTATTTCACCTTTTTTTCTCACATGATAGAAATTATTAATAGAATAGAAGAACTGTGGGAAGAAAGATGACAAACCAGTCTGATAATAGGACAGCTTTTTTTTTACTGTTTTTGTTGACATTTGTTCATTTTAAATTATAGGATATTAAATATTTAGAATTTAATAATGAATACAATGTTTTGATTGTATTTCTTCATATCATTGATTTATTTTTTAAATGCTATTCAATCGGACAAAGTACAATACTTTTATCAACTATTGTTTGATAGGAATAATATAAGAGTACGCGCTGGCAAGGCATGACTCTTTATTCCCCCAGTAGATTTCCCATTATCGCCTGTATCTCATTATGTATTCACAGCAACGTACTCAGATTCTTTTCGTACCCTACGACTCTTGACCTCAAAACACAAGTTAGTCTTCAATAAAATTAAACCTTTCTCTTTTCGATTACAGGTTATTTATATAAATAGTATTCACATTTCCTATTCCGTTATCTCTACGAGTTCCTTATCAAAGATTATATGTTTCGTAACAATATTTATGCAAGCAACATTCTCCATTATTTAAAAATATAAGACTAAAGTATTAACCATACCATTTATATATATATATACCACAATTAAAAGAAACGGTCAAGAGGAATTTTTTAAATAATTTGTTTTGAATATATTTTATATATATATACTTAAAATAAACTGTAGCACATAGACAAAAACATAACAAAGACTCACTTTTCAATATGTTGACAGTAATGGCGGTCGAAATATTGAAAAGTGAGTCATTGTTATATTTTGTCTATGTATCATAGTTTATTTTAAGTGTAATCTGTCCTGCCGTTTCCGTTCATCATGATATATATATATATATATATATATATATATATATAAAAAGATTTCACATAAACACGTGAAATAACAATCAATGATCAAACAATCATTGATCAGTTGGGTTTGAAAGATTACGGTTGAAAGATCTTAGTCTTGTTTTCCCATTTTCTTATTGTCGTTTGATCATTGATTATATATACGAGTATATATATATATATATATATATATTGGTATAAATAGGCAGCAGATCTTCTTTTAAACAGGTATCATTAAAATTAACCGCAGTCTCGGCATTCACGATCTTAAGACTGAGAGATTCGATCCTACGAACGAACCTCCTGCTAACAGGGTTCAACTGGAAAAGGAGTTGGCCAAGTGACATGTTAAATTAAAATCGACGACTCATGCTTAGTCATTGCTATAAATAGATTAAAAGGATAGTACAGGTTAATATAAAGAGAAGGTCAAAGGTCAATAATGAACAAGAAACAAGCGGTTAGAATAAAAGAGTTGAAAGGTCAACGGTATAACTGGACTAATAGGGAATAAATAGATTAAGAAAATTAATGTTAATAATAATTAAGATTAACAGTAAACTAGAAAAGATATATTAAATAAAGAGTTGAAAGAGAGTAAGAATTAATAGGAAAGGTATAGTTAGTTAGAAAATAAAGAAAATAATAATAATAATAATAAATATAAGAAAAGACAGTATCAGATTTATATATATATATATATATATATATATATATATATATATATATATATATATATATATATATATATATATATATATATATCAACCTTATCAGTAGCCCTCTGCTTGTGCGAGTGGACGCACGTGCCTCTTCCTCTTTCCTTCTTCTTCCCTTCTTCTCCCTGACGACGAACTTCAGTTCGAAATATCGACCCAGTAAGTTTTCTCGCTTCTTCTATTTGTTGTCTTTTTTCATTTATATATATATATAAACATAACTTTGACTTTCATAACCCACTTATGGTAGACCAAGAAAAACAATCCCGAAAGGGACTAATAAAAGAATTAATTCACATTGGACAGACAAACTGAAAACACTTGCAACTCTTGAACTGATACTTGTTCTTTTAACTAGGGAGCTAAAACTTTGAGGAAGCTGAAGTTGTTTAACCTGTCAACTTTTTAATCTCATATGTCATTTTACCAGTACTTACTATAACCAACCTTATCCTACTTGTTGGATAAGGATTGTGACTAAGCTTATTCTCGTACTGTGTTTACCATTTAGAATGCGATTTGTTCTGCACAGTTTGTCTTTCACTAGACTTAGCCAAAGTATGAAAAGGTCACAGAGCTTCCGCTAACAACCACTCTTATTTACCCGTCACGATCCAAGCTCACTCTCATGAAATACCCTTCAGTCATTGCTACAGGCTACATATTCAACGAGAATATCTCTCCTTAAGATAAAAGCGTCACTTCAAAAAACCTGTAAAGAGGCGCACATTCGACTCCTCAGGGCATCCACTTTACCTGGCCTGAACCTAAAAAGATAACTTTTATTTCTTAGTATTTGATTTTTTTATTCGTTTAAATTTTATTTTTTTTATTTACTTAATTAGAACATATTAATAAAAAATATCTTAAATTTGTTTCTTTTATATTTTATTATTTTATTTAGTCCTCTGTTTTTAGTTACGTTACTAGATTTAGTTACAAATATATATTTCCTCCGTATAAATTTACAACAACCTTATAACAGAGCACAGTATGCAGGAAAAAGATAACACTGGCTCAGAGTAAATAAAACTTTTATATTTTGACAATTAGAAAGAAAAGTGATTTGTTTTACAAACACTTAATTAAGAACTTAAATTAAATTAATACGACATTTTTGCATAGATGTTTCTAATAATTTTCAAAATATTAGTTTCTGAATAAAAAATTAGTATTCTGAATATTTTTCAAATATTCCTATTAGTTTTCTAAATAAATAGGAATATTTTCATGTTTAAAATGGAAAAAAATTGTTTTATGTATTCAATAGAGAAGGAGGTTAGATAAACTATTAAGACATCCACTGACTATTGGAACAAAAGCCATGTTCTACCATATTGTAGGAGATTATTTCGTATCAGGAAATTTTCACTTTTGCTTTTAAAAAATGTTATTACTACTGTAGTTATAATAATGAGATTATTTTCATCAGGAGTGTGATATACAAAAATAAGCTTATATATTGATAAGTCGGTCAATCACTATCTGTACTACCTCTAGGAATGAAAGACTAATAAACATCTCCCATTTAGACAGTTACATTATGCTTAAATCAGGCATTATTTATTATTTACCCAAGAACATTGATATTAAGTTTACAGATAGTAAAGTTTAGTGTAGGCCACTCCAGGTTTTTTGGCATGCTATAATGAAATTACTGTGTTGTATATAGTATTTTATTGCAAGATAGTAATGGGAATCATTCCTCAAAAGTGTGGTGTTATTTTATTAAAAATTGATAAACTGAAGTAGCATGTGGTCAAAATTGAATTAGTTTTTGGTGAAGTGGATGCCTGTTGAAAAGAATTATTAGATTAAAGTAGTGTCTCTGGAAGAGAGGGACGTTTAGGGCTAGAGAGTGGGGGACTCAGAATTAAGTTAGCTATCCTTAATCATGTCCGAATCCCATGAACTGAGAGTACAAAAGAAATGGCCCATGTCAAAAAAACAATTCATCAACCGCTCAAAAGAAAGAAAGGTAAAATTAACATAAAACAATCTAGAATCAATCACGTATCTTTAATGTTCATTTAATTCACTCTATGTAATTAATAGTGAGTAGAAAATAAAACTAGATTGATATGTTGACGGTTTTGCACACTTTCGTGTTTTCTTATTTATTTATTTATAAAAAGATTTTACATAAACACGTGAAATAACAATCAATGATGAAACTGCAATATGAAATGGGAAAACAAGACTAAGATCTTTCAACCGTAACAAGCCGTCTTCGTCAGAGTCAAAAACAGTCTTTGTCAGAGTCAAAAATCCAACTGAACTCTGACTCTGACAAACACTGCTTGTTGTTATTGAAAAATCTTAGTCTTTTTTTTTCTAATTTCATATTGTGGTTTGATCATTAAAATAAATATATAAAAATACATAAATACTAATAAAATATATATAAATATGTATTTGTTCTAAGGTCCTTGATGATTTAAACTACTTTTTTTGACTACATTTCAACAGATATTTATGTTTTCCTTTAGCAACAAACATTTTTTACAATTAACACTATTACTACATCAATTTTTGTTATTATTTACATTTTTTCAGAACTACATACGTAAGCAAATATTGATCTCGATAGTCCTGAAAAAATTTAAAAACCATATATCAATGTGAGATTCCATGGTTGTAATACCAAATTTATCAATCAGTACCTTTCCAGTTACCCTTCATTTATACATTAAACAAAATTTAGATTATAAATAAATGTAAATAATAACAAACATTGCTAATTTTAAAAACATGTTTTTAGCCCTGAGGAAGTATGAATATATGTCAAAACGTAAGAGTAGTTGAAATCATAAGACGTAAACCCTCAATAATCTTATAACACGTGTGTAATGGGTCAAGAAAACAAATCAGGATAAATATATATATATTACACTAAATATATTCTTTCTTTGTGTTTATTTTTTTTTGTTCTAAATCACCACGTCTCTCATTCATGTAATATCTAACATGAAGCAAGCTAAATAGGGTTAGCGATAAGGAAAGGACACTAAATACTCGACAAGGGCTGAAGGTAATAAATGACGGCAGGAAGAGTATATTTTGCTGACTCAGCTAAATAATAAATTCATTAATACACGGAAACTTGGGTGCTCATGATAAATGAGGTCTAATCCCATATTAATGACCTTATTCTTCAACCAAACACAAAGCTGTATTCAAAACAACATGCCTTCGAATGTATTTACCACAAGGAAAGCTTAACTGCAACAATAATATATTCAAATACTATTTAAATGTAATAATAATAGTAATATTCATATGATTTTTCATTTCAAATTTACTAATCCCATGCAGAACCTTTATTGTGTGATATCATAAAGAGATATCTGACCAATTTTGACCAATATGTGTCTCATTGCGGTACTACCATTGCAATCAGACCTAACAAAAACCAAGAAGAAAAGAACGTTTCTGAAACAGGTCTTTTTATTACTTAAAGTTTGTTTTTGCAGAAACTGTCCATAAGTTATAACTATAAGTAATAATTATATAAAAACTGACAGAAAAATTAAGCATTAAATTTATTTATATGGAAAATTAAATTGAATGGAAAAAGGTGTAAATTATTTCAAATTCAGTACACCTGATATAAAACTTTATCAATATAACATTCTGTATTGCGCAATAGATGAATATTGAAAAATAATTATGGAAACTTATTGAAACAGGTTGAATAGGTTGAGAATTATTAATATGAGAAAGGAGAGGGGGTTTTTACAGCAGACCCCTGAGGCTTCTCCGTTACGAGTCATTAGGCCAGTGGCATAGGAAGCCACACGTTCACTGCCGTCTACCTGCATCGCAATCCACAAATACACATTCCATATTTACTAGACTATAACTTTACTTTTGCATCGATATATGCTTTCTTTAATATATCAATACACATTGCTTCTCTCATTATTAATACTGAATCCTTTTTTTTTTTTTACTGTTTAAACTCACCCGCTATCGGGTGATAATTTCAGCCGTTTACAAGCTTTTTGTTTGTGATTTTACAGATTCTACATTGAGTGTCCTAAATTTTGCCTAACTCAAGTGAATTTCGAGTAAGGATCTTTAACGAGTACTTGACCTCGTACAGGCCCGGGACAGACAGCCTAACGCCCTCTCCGAGGGACAACGTACTCAGATTTATTCAGCTCCCGCGTGAATAAATCGAGAGTCAGGTGGGGATCGAACCCCGGACTACCATTCCAGAGGAGAGTACGTTAACCACTGAGCTAACCTGGCCCTCATACTGACTCTTACTACACTTTCTGTTTTAATAATTAAACCAACTAATTAATTTTTAAAACTTCTGAAACTGTTGCAATTGACTAAAGCGTTTGTTGAGGGCTTAGCTTCTTCTAAGTCTAACCTGTTCCATACCCACCGTGACCGTCGATTGATTCACGCAAAAAGTAAAACAAAATATATCTGATCACATCGTCTCTCGAAGAGGACTTTAAGCTATCACTCCTGAGCCTGTACGATATCAAGTACTCGTTAGAAGATCCCAATTCTAAATTCATTTGGCTTAGGTAAAAATTTGGGATTCCCAGTGTAGAATGTTCTCTCAAGGAACGAACAGCTACTACAACCTAACTTAATCTTAGCCTGTATATGAAGTGTTAAGGGCTTCCGTTGGTCAGTGCAACACCTTCTTACTGCCATAAGTGCAAATAATCACGGATTTAGTTTCAATGACATGTTTTTAAGTACAATTGCACAAAAATGTCCTATCTGATTACTTAATTAATCAGTACGTGTTTTTAGTTTTATATATACGTACGTTTTATATAAAACGTACACGTTTTATATATAGGCAACGAGAGTTTGATTTTTTATCCTGGAAAGTTGACCGAAACCCGATTAGAGAACACACCTATATACGTACATATATAAAAAGGTTTCACATAAACACGTGAAATAACAATCAATGATCAAACTACAATATGAAATAGGAAAACAAGACTAAGATAATTCAACCGTAACAAGCGGTCTTCGTCAGAGTCAAAAACCCAACTGATCTGCCTAGCCTATTCCCTACTTGGGTTTTTGACTCTGACGAAGACTGCTTGGTACGGTTGAAAGATCTTAGTCTTGTTTTCCCATTTCATATTGTGATTTGATCATACATACATACATATATATATATATACATGAGTGCAAAATCGAAGAAGAGTAAGACACAGAGTAAACTAACACACTTACGAACTCTGTGTTTCAAAACTTTGTGTTTCATTACTCTGTGTGTTACTCTTAAAAAATTGTGTTTTATAAAATATACAGTTTTATTAAAAATGTTATATTCGCTTATTATTTAGTGTTTTAAGTCTAAGAGCAGAAATATAAATAGAAATTAGTCATAAAAATACAATTTACAGTAAGCTCTATGCGTATGATTCAAGAAATAGGAGTATTATTGAAAACGAAAAACTCAACTAATTCTTTCATTTAATAGAGACTATTAAAAAAGATATTTTAATAATTTCACAATACTGTTATGATTTTTTTTTACTCCTTATTATATAACGAAAAGATAATTTCTAATATATAACTCTCGCTGTAACATGTAATTCTTAAATCCTGTGATTTTACTCCTTTTAAATTCTACGGCAACTTTTTCAAAGAACATTTACTTTCTCTTGAATTCAGGAATTATGTCTCAATTATATTGATAATAGAACATGAATGAAAATTGCCAGTTCTGTAGGTGGTATTTATTATATATCGGGAATATCAACTGCTCTAAGCCTGATTTCACTATAATCGTACAAGTGTTGGCTCTCAAAGGATTCAAAATAAACCTTCTTTACCTTTAGGTAATTAACACTAACTATTCATATTCATATTATGAATACCCACTATTCATAAGCCATAAGACTCTTTAGGGTTTAGGTCTAGATTTAAACTACTTCTTTTGCCAAAGTTTTGACATTTCATATGTTCTTGTCTTTTACATGTCTAAAATTTATATTACGTAAGAATGTAAACAGTAATATACATATTTTTAGTTACAGTGCTAATTGCAAAAATGTCATTCTCAATTTTAAGTGAGGTTTATATATATATATATATATATAAAGAAAGTAACCACCACAAACTGAAAATTTTAGAGGCTATATTAATTCAAAAACTGATGCCACTGCTAAATATTCAGGTCGAAAAAAGTAGGGGTATTTTGAAGCTGTTTAGTTCACATCAAGGGCATCCAGAACCCTTGCAGGTAGCGACTTTGGCCGAGAGGCCACTCACCCCACAGGATTAACGCCCACCCTTTCTTAAACTTTATGGAAAACAACCCCTTTTACCTTCTCCATGTATATATAATAAACCAGATAATCCACCTTAGATCTTATTTACGTTCTGATGATGCAAAAACCCAACAAAAACTAGTTGGGTTTTGACTCTGACGAAGACCGCATGTTACGGTTGAAAGATCTTGGCCTTGTTTTCCCATTTTATATTGTGGTTTGATCATTGATATATATATATATATTCGTAAATTTTTGTAGTAGTCCTTCTTTGACTTTCTTTTTTTTGTTTTTCTCCTTCGTGGAAGCACTGCAATATTTATATTTCTGCAGTTTATAAAATATTAGTTTATATATCTGCAATATTTTAATGTTGAAAAAACAGTACGATACAAAAGTTCAAAAACCAGCTTTTTCTTGAGGTAACAATAATTAATTAGTAATAATATTTTATCAATCAAAACAATTTGAGTTATATAACAAGAATCATGAAATTAAATAAATGTTGATATTATAAAATACCAATAGACATTCAAGGCCGCATTAGAACGTTTTGAACAGTTAACATGTCTTGAGTTAGAATCAGTTTTTTTTTTTGCCTTTAACGACATGTATTTCTCTTTACCAAGTGTTACTATTTGTCCACGACTTATATTCTTATCTTTTGACAAATAGTTCAAATAGAAAGGTTTCAAACAGGTCTTCAGTGTGACCAAAGCTTTCTTGACCGGTTTAAACAACTTCTACAATGTATTCAACTCCTCCCAAGTGATTTCGACTCGCTGATCTCATTTTTATTTATTAATGACTTCTAGTCGTTTTACAAGAAAATACTTTCACTGGCCAGTTCAAGTTTTACTTAAGTAGGTGAATTAAGTCCTTTCGTCTCAAAAGAGGTGTCATTTATCGTGTACAACCCACATTCAAAGAACTGTACAATTAATTTACTTTTTAAATTCATGATTTCCCCATAAATCATCAATTCTTGTGGCAACATTAAGTCATTTACTCATTTAGAAGTTTTATTAATAAATTACTAAGTATTCTCATCAACAATGAATAATGGAATTATAATAAAAAATAAATTATATATATATATATATATAAAAGTTGGGGTTTTGACTCTGACAAAGACGGCTTGTTAAGGTTGAAAGATTTTAGTTTTGTTTTCCCATTTCATATTGTTGTTTGATCATTGATATTATATATATATATACATATATATATACACTTTTTCGATGAAAATACGATCCGAAATGGACAAATATAGTTGAATGTATATAAAAAAACATAGAAATTAAAAATACACACTTACAGTCTCTAATTTTCGGTTGAACCGTCTTCAGGAGGGATAAGAGAGGGAAACCAAGCACACTGGTAAAGAGACGGTTGGAGACCGTCTCCAACTAAATAAATTCATTTTTTCAGATTCAGAGAGTTTAACAATTATCGAAAACTCAAGAAACTCCAATTACATTCATTTCTATGTATATGACTAGAGCGTAATTATATTTTTTTGAATTTTTAAAGTTTTCGATTTCTCAAGTTAAAAAAAAAATTAGTTTTTTGTTATTAATAGAAATTAAATATTAAGTTTATGACAGTTATGCTAGTATAAATCTATTTTACTTAGATGTAATATTCATATATATGATGAGCCAAATAGAAGCAGTTCGTGAACAGGTAAAATTATGTATATATGTGAAGATAAATAGTTTGTATGCATAAATGAATTTCAAATGGATGTTCGATGGGTTTAGAATAGATGACACTAATAATAACTCTTCCGTGCTGTAATTGGCACTAATAGCTTGAGGAACAAGTGTGGTCCAAGAAAGTGCATTATTCTGAAGCTTAACTTTTATAATAGAGCCAGCAAGATTCATTGCTTAGT
Organism: Hermatobates lingyangjiaoensis; assembly: GCA_026182355.1. Taxonomy (NCBI): domain Eukaryota; kingdom Metazoa; phylum Arthropoda; class Insecta; order Hemiptera; family Hermatobatidae; genus Hermatobates; species Hermatobates lingyangjiaoensis. The sequence continues at coordinate 427,547 of JAPFBL010000569.1, forward strand.
AAGGACAATGGTCGTATGCTAATCAGAAATGAGCTCTAGGCTAAAAGGCCTTGAAAATGGTCCTTATGATGATTTGGGTGCTGGTGGGGGGGGGGGGGGGGGGGGAGAGACGACCTGGAAACCAGCTTGGAGTCAGGCAGTCTGATACCATAGTAAACCAGTCTTCTCTCCAGTCATCCACTATTCCTCAAGTAACTTCCTTAAATATATCATTGTATTTAAATCTGTAACCTTGGGATTTCACTTATCTGAATCAAGTTTAGATAAGAATCTTGTTAGATCAATAAAAAAAAAAAAGTGACTGGTTTTAGTTAGAGATCAAATATATCACTATAGGAAGCGATTTAGCTTGCCAGTAAACACCATCTATTTAGTCTGTATCAACAGAATCTTTTCAATTACTAAGGTTAGGAGTTGTTACACAACTTGACCTCCAGTGTCTCCTCGGGTATTATAGTAGTTAGGGGCTTGGTTGGTTCAGTGGCAACGTGATTGCTTCTGAAACTAGTAGGTCTGGGGTTCAATACTCACTTTGGTTATTGATTTAATCATGTGGGTGGTGAATAAATCTAAACACGTCATACCTCGGTGTAATTTTAGCCTGTTTTGATCTTCACGTTCCTCGGTATTGTTGTGCTATAACAGCTTAGTTAAGCCATGCCGCCTTGTTAACAAGTTGCCCTTTAGTCACCTCCATTTAAAAGCATGGAGGTGCCCGATGTGGACTTCGCGAGGGAGGGCAACGCAATGCTAAGCACAAATTCTGACAGTTACTCCGCAAAAACTAGTATCAGGGATCTGGTTAGATTTATTATTCTCTCGAGATAGTTCGAGTGGACTAGGGACGGGGAAAAATAGCCCCAAATTCATCTTTGTGGTATCACAAGGGGCTGGCTTGCGGCCTATGTGTGTTCTCTCTCGGGACGGCTACTGTAACCTAACCTAATCTAACCTACAAAGCAAAATGACACCTAGGCCACGAGTAATAGACAAGCTAAAGCCCAGGTAACGTGCGGAGATGATTACCGATAAGGTGTTCAAAATTCCCTTATCGGTTGCACTTTAACAAAAGAACACATATAACAAAGACATATAAATACACAATCAACTACTACACCTCACAAACAACTACAAATACAACAACTACAAATACACAAACAACTACAATAAGACATATAAATACAACTTATCAGTATACCTCAAGGTACTAAAATATTCCCTTGAGGTGGAAACTAAACTAACTTATAACTAAAAAACACCGTATACTAAAAGCCTAAAAACTTATGTACATTTAGCCGTCACTTCCGAACCTGTAGGATGACGGGAACTCGTAAAAGATCCCTACTCTAAATGAAGTTGAGTTAAACCATATTTAGGACACTCAATGTAGAATCAATGGGAGATGATGCAATATTCCTTTAACGAATTTGCACCAGAGCACTGACTTAATGAGTCTCTCAGCCCTCAACATAGAAAAAAAATATTTCAGAACTGACTAATATCTATCTCTTCAAGCATGTTAAATCAATAGACTTTCTTCAGTATTGATTATAAATTGGTAATCAAAAATTAATTCAAGTTTTGAGGAGAGCCAGATAATATAAAAGTTCGGAGAGGCATTATTCAAAATAGTTCTAAAGAACACTTCGATGGTCTTTTTTTACAGGCAACAGAATCTTTGGACATGGAAATATATAGATTTCCTTACTACTTCGTAACTAAAAGAAAAAAAAAATTATAAAAGGAAAAAAAACCTAATGGCTTTAATCTTTCTGAGTGGCGTGGCTTAACAAGCCAGTAAGATATGTGAAGTTAAGTAACAGAGAATCTTTAGTAGAAAAAGACCTGATATTTTTTTCCTGGGATTCGTCATTGGTTTGCTGTATAATGTAGGTATTAATATCTACGTTTATCAGTATACGTAAATAAGGCGTGAAAGGTTATGAAGAATACAGTTTTGATTCAAGTAATTAGCCGTCATGCCTGGTACATTTGTCTACCGTGAAACCGGTTTTTAGTTTTGGGAACAGTCGCCTAAAGATGGACGTGATTCTAAACCGGTTTGGAAAGAGATGAATCACCCATGTATGACGTCTACCACCCTAATAACAGTGTGGCCAATATTATTTGTGCCACTAACAATCTTATCATGAATATTTTTTAAACTTGTCTGGTCATTGTCCTCCGGAAAGACCAACGCAGTGATTGGAAATGTACTACGTAAAGCAGTGATTTCTAACACTTTTTTGTACAATGCCCATCTGAACTTTGATATGATTTGCTTCTCCTCAGGCGGAAAAGAGAAGTCACGTGCTATGAAAGCAGTTATTGTGTGGTATTCACTCATGATTAGAGAGATAAAAGGCACTAAGTTCTTCCACACAAATGATTTAATTATACAACTCGTTTCAAACAGTTAGTGTTCATCATCAGGTTACATCTCCTATGGGGGGCCAGGTAAAATAGTTGTAAAGCTATTTTATTAGAGAAATGCTTGCACATGTTTACTAACCTTAAACAAAGTCATGATTTGAATGCAGTAAGCTGAACTTATTTCCTTTAGTAGATATTTACATGTAAATGTATTCAGCCCTTGCAAGATATGCTCAAGGTTGATTTGAATTTGCAGCTGTACTGCCTAAAGATTGTAGAGAAAGGTATTGAAGTCGATCTGAAGGAGTGTTCTATCTAATGAGAGGAAAAATAATGGAAATCAATTTATTAAAACATAGTTAACATAACTTAACATAGTAAACATGTTCACTAAAAAAATCAGAAAGGCGATCCAAAATGGTCACAATACGAACTCAAAATCAGAGGACGCACATGAAGTAAATCTAAATACGTAATGTATTACAATCAAAAGTCGTATTCCGAGTCGAAAACTCTAGTTAAATTAAATGACTGAATCAAAATGGAATGGTTAATAAATTTTAAAGAGTAAAAAATCTTCATCCTCACAGGAGTAACCCAACAAGTTACCTACCAAAAGCCATTGGTAGTTACTTTATAGTACTTTTCATTAAAGATGAAAAACATTATAGTCAAAACTCGTTGTATGAGTGAGAAACTCGCAGATAAATTAAATAACTAAATCAAATTGAAATGGTTCATAAAGATAATCAACCATATACTATAAACAACTCATGGAGGAAAAATATTTCATCACAATATTCATTTTTATAAGAAAGGGAAGAGATCTGTTTCAAATAAAACAAACTTTATATAAAAGAAACTAGTATAAATTATTATAGTAGATTTCTTTTTTTATGGAGGTTTGATCTAGCGTCAAACAGTATGACACAATTAAGCCAACGTTTCGTCTATATTTGTAGACAATTTTAGGGCACAAAAACTCTACACAACCGTTGTATTCAGATCAGTACTGTAGTTTAATCTGAATATAATGGTCATGTAAAGATTTTTTGTAAGAAAAAAATAGCAGGTCTTGAAGATATCAACAAATATAGACGTAATGTTACCTTAAAGGTGTTTTACTGTTTGACGCTATACTAAACCTCGATAAACAAACATTGTGTTGAATATATGTGGCTGAGATAATAAAATATTGATTTATTATAAATATGCTTTTCTAGACAGAGAAGGCATTTCATATTTCTTTCCTTTCAAAGAAGAGATACAGTTGTAGAGTTACTCTTCGTCTATTAGTCCTTGCTTCGTTATATCAGCCTGAATGCATCTCTTCCCTTTCCACTTCTTTTCATTTACAGGTTTTCTCTTCATGAGGTCATTTTCCTTGAAATAACAATCGTTGAAAGTGTTTTTATTCTGTTCTGTAGTTTCTACAGAAACATTTATTTTTCCTCTTACACATATATTTATATAAACACCTGATAATTGAAAACGATTCAACTAACAAAATAAAATAAAATCTTAAAGATAAAGCGCTAAAACTCAATCTTCGTATCTCCCTTTGTGCACTCATTTTGTCATTTTAAATTCATGAAGAAGTGTCGCAATAAATATACGACACTCTGTAATCAAAAAATGACGTGACTGAAGGAAATTATTAAAAAAAAATAGTAGAAAAAAGATCTAAAAATTTTTAAGTATTACTGCAACATTACTCACCACTTTTCAATTTTAAAAAGTGGTTTAGATGACTGCATGCTAAGGTTGAAACATCTTAGTCTTTTTTTTCAATTCTTATTGTGTTTCTTCTTATTTCACGTATTTATTGTTAAATCTATATGTAAGGTTTTATATATATATATATATATATATATAATTTCTGTTTTGTTTTAAAAGTGATAACATGATGAGGTATATTATCGAATACTTTTTTTTATTTTGGTATTTGTTATTCTTTTTTAGGTGTACTAAATTTAGTTACACAAAGTTGAATTTTCCAAATATTGTTTTATATGAAAAGAATAGTAGTATTTGTAATATTAAAGTAAAGTCTACTCATTATTGATATTAAAGAAGAATAAAGGCAGCTAAAGGAAGTGTGGTTTATGTGGAGTGAGATTTACTTAGACAAACAGAACACGGTGGCTGGCTGAATAGAGGACGCATCATGTTGTGATAGAAATAACTAACTGCCTCTAAAGTCGCAGTCTTAATCAAAAGACTTCCACTCCTGTTTATCTAGCACTCGAGTCTTCCATTTTTCATCTCTTGTGCAAACATTTTATTTTCAAAAAAGAAAGAATAGAGGAAATGAAAAGCCAACCGTATGATATTTTATTCTCAAAGTTATTGTCATCACTTTGAACAAAAAAAATGGCTTTTAATCATATAATTTTATGTCTAAGATGTCTTGAGTTATAATTGTGTTGCCTTTTTCAGTCTACTAGATCGTTCATTAAATTTATTTATACAAGCGCTTGTAGGTTCAATTAAACTGTGATAGATATAGTAAACAAAATTATGAGTTGTTTTAATATATACAATGGAATGCCCGAATCGTTAGTTATGACATGGTCCACTGAGGATTGGAAAACTTTTAGATGTCACCTAAACAAAACTGACTGACATCGAAAACATAGTCTAAGTTCCTATATGCATAGTGTTCTCTTGAAACAAGATCGTTTGAACACGTAGGATTCTGTTTCACGCTAACCCTTATAGTGTAAAAGTAAAAATGAACTTATATTTACTTACTACGTTTATTTTATTTATTTAATTGAATTAATTTTGAATTTTGATAAATATAATTTTTTCCTAGAGAAATTATTTAGACTTTTTTAGAATTGAAGTCAAAACGAACAATTATTGGCATTTATGAAGAATAACTCTTACTAACTGATGAAAGCCATTATTAATATTTCTCTGTGTACTGGTTTAATTAATATTTAATTAATATTAATATTTTTCTACCACCACTACTGCCGGTAGAGAGATATCTTCAAGGGCAGCATGCCATTGTCAGGAATTTCGTTTGATTTTGCAAATGGAAAACAATACATACTTGTTTGAACATGATAACAGAAACGATTGATTTGAAAGATTCACCTAACATGATACAACAATCATTTTATGTGGATTTCATGAACAGAAATCTGTTTCGTCCACTTAAACTATAATGAAAACCATAAATGCTGGTATTAATATGATTAATATCATATTAGTCATATGATATGATATGTAATCATATGATTAATGTAATTTTATCACATGATATGTTTATCTGACCGAGTCCCCATAAACTATAGTTTTGGTATTAATATGTATAACAAACTTTAAACATGCAGTCATAATTCCTATTTATTAATAGTTAGGCAGAAATAGTTTATAGTTTTAATAAAACTCTGAGTTGCTTTTGATATTTTCAAATCAGTCATACGTGAAATGCGACTTTATGAATCCAAAATTAAAAAAATAATATAAAAAATATTCACGCGGCTGGAATACTGATTAAAAGAAAACCAATATATTGCTATATGATTCAGTAAAGACGAAATACCGTATTATAAATATCTAAGTACTCAACAAATAATTATATTATAGTTAACATAAGTACTGTAAAATTTGACTGAGAATAAGAATTAGTCTTTGAAAAGTAGAAATTAGAACCATGTTCATGTGTAAGACTTAAGATTTTGAAAAAAAAAATTAATATTGGGCGTAGAAAATTACGTTTATAATAGTTTAGATGATAGTGAATATGACTTTTTCTACTGATACTCGAATAAACGATCATGCGTTGCCTACCACTAAGTAGGAGGAAAAACTCACTTGACGAATTGTAGGGTAAAAAGCTAAAATGGTCTCCACATATTAAAATTTAATGGTATAAACAACGCGTTTCCCTACCCTACAATGTGTAAATACCATATAGTAACTGATTGTACTACGTTAGAATTAAAATCACTTGACGAAGTCAAATATGAGTGTGTATAGATAAGAACTTTTCCTGTCATCACTCACTTAAAGTCTGTACAAGAAATGAATAATTTAATGTTTATTCTCAATGGAATCAAATTAAAACAGTAAGAAATATTGAAATCCTTTCGAGTCAATTAAAATGAAAAAAATAAGTAAGTAGTTATTTTGTTTTGCAATCATAGACAAGATGAGCTTGATTTCAACTTGAATGATAAGCTACAAAAAGGAATTCATTTGAATTACATTATCAGCTGATTGGCAGTATTTCAAAAAGGTTTACCTCGGCTAACAGCAAATCCAAGGTCTCTTGTAGTGTTTTGCAATCATTTCAAAACACTGATCGCATGCAAATGTTTCGTTTGAGGCGACAGAGTAAAAAGCAAACAAAGTAATTTATAGTCATTGCAGGAGAAAGAAGTTTTTTTTTTGCAATGTCTTTTCCAATTAGACGAGTTCTATGCTTTAACTTGACGTTGACTTCTTTTCACAAAGCCAAAGCACCTAATTAGATAGGACTAGTTGATGACGCCTGGTGTTAAATTTATTATAAAAGTTTCTTGTTTCCTAATTTAGCTTACAACACTTTGACAGTCCATTATGCTATTAGCAAGATGAAATAACACCGACAGTGTGTAAATATCAAAGTATAGCCACGCAAAATATAATTCGAATTACAATATAAAACCTGTTATTATCGACGCAATGACGTGTTGACTACGTACCAAGTTGATTAATCTGTCAGAATCAAATACTGCAATAAATATTACATATTATATCCCTAACTACCTTATATAAACCAACCTTTAAGGTAAAGAATAGAATAATACAATAAATCTGAAACTTCTCTAATACTTAACCGTCCTAATTGAAACATTAAACAGCGTCATATCAAGAATTGTATAGCAAATTCTCATCAATTTTAGCAATACATAAAGTAATTTCTATGTTTTTTAAAACGCATAGTCGATTGAAAATTTAATTTGAAATATTTTCCTTCGGGAAATCATCTAAATTCTGAAAATCAATTAAAAGTATAAAATTAGCATTTGTCATTTGTTTAAATTTTTACATTCATACATCAGTGTTGCTTAAAAATTTTTAAAAGCACTTTTGAATTAATTTTTATTATTTCAAAATAAGATAATGTTTCATAGTTCCTCAATCATTAGTGTAATTAAGAACTATAAGTATATTATTTCCAATTACTAAAGATTAGCTTGTTTAAATTAATACTTATAAGTTCGTAGATGACCTTTTCATTTATTAGTGTGAATTTTTATTAATTGTTTGCCTAATTCTATCTCACTTGAAATTTGCCTCAGACAATCTTGAATGTAATTGAGACAGGATATGACAGAGGCACTCACAGTAATAGATAAAAAAAAATAAAATTAATAATTACTTTATTTTTTCTTAACTTTAGTGAAATGGGAAGGTCTATTAGTATTATATAGAAAGCAAATAATTATTTTCGGATCTGAAATAAATGCTATTCATGGAGAGCAATCTATTTCTCGTTATAGGTGTTACTGAAACTTCACTGAGAAACATAAGATATTAGGAGAGCTGATTATATCGAAGAAAAAAAAAAAAAAATTAAATTATTTTTTGTTTGGGGTGAGACATGTGGTGAGGGGAGGCAGGTGCAGACAGACTAAAGGGTATCACCTGCCTGTGGGAACTGAATCATACCTGCAGGGCTTCTTATTGCCCTAGCAAGTCTTAACAACGCCCTGCTAAAACTACCAACGCATTTGCTCAACATTCAAACTGCCTTATTCTGTTTATTTTATAACAAAAAAGCTATATTTTTTATCTTGGAAAATTGACCGAACCCCGATTAGAGAACACACCTATATACGTACATATATAAAAAGGTTTCACATAAACACGTAAAATAACAATCAATGATCAAACCACAATATGAAAATGGGAAAACAAGACTAAGATCTTTAAACATAACAAGCAGTCTTTGTCAGAGTCAAAAACCCAACTAAAACACTAGATGCAACTAAAACACTAGGACGCATCTGGTGAGGGGTTGAGAAGAATGGGAGGGAAGAGTGATAACTAATGTCCAGAAAGGGATGCTGGGGAAACAATGAAGTACAGTCGGAAAGAGTAAAAAACTATCCGCTAGCTGTCAACCCTCTTAGAATAGGTTATTGCTTTCTTTATACTTATAAAACTCTGGTGTTTGCATTTAAATATTTTGCACACGCTCTAAATTGAATAAAATCTTAGGAATTCAAAGGGCCAGGCTAGCTCAGTGGTTACGTGCTCACCTCTAAACTGATAGGACCGGGGTTCAATCCTCACCTGGCCCTCGATTTATTCACGCGGGAGGTGAAGAAATCTGAGCACGTCGTCCCTCGGAGAAGGACGTTAAACCGTCGGTCCCGAGCCTGTACGATGTCAGGTACTCGTTAAAGATCCCTACTCTAAATACATTTGAGTTAGGCAAAATTTAGGACTCCCACTGTAGAATCAATCTTCATTGTGTGGTATCACAAAGGGCCAATGCTTGGCCTACGTGTGTTCCCTTGTGGGACTGCCACTGCAACCTAACCTAACCTAACCTAGGAATTCTGTGGGAATCGAACTCATGCCTTTGGTATGCCAAAAAGAAGGTGTTGGATGACCCAACAGGTCAAGGGTAATCTAGTAATATATAAAAACAATATGTCTTTATGCAAAGTAAATTGGCACATCACATAAACATGTATTAAACTGAAATATCAAATATATATTATATAATGTTAAAGTAATTCAGATAAAAAGTTAACAATAAAAAATGGCATGCAATATTCATGATTTGATGATATCAATTATATTTTGTGAAAAACAATAGTTACGATAATAATTATACAATCCTACAATTTTTAACAAAGTACTGCTTTCTGACGTTCATCAGCACAATGTTGACAAAATACACAAATCAAAACTTGTCATGATATAACATGACAGAAACATTGATTGAAATACTCTTTTGGTTTCAACTTTTTCATTATTGGAGTAGTCTATATTTAATTTCTCATGCAATGATCTAAGAGATAACTGAAGAAATATAAATGATTTTGATAGACATGATTGCATAGTTTTGAAACGTTTTTCAAATAGACCGCAAAAGTGTTACGCATGAGTATCTACTGTAAGACTGTTTCTCAACCAAAGTGCACACGACCTGTAAGAGGGTAAGAAGAAAAGAAAATTGGATTTCGTATTCCATTCGATGAAATAAGATATCCAGAAAAAAAATATACTGTATAAATTGCTATATATTTCAATATTTACATCGATGAATAAGTGTAGACAGAGTTTGATTAGATTTCAGGCGGGAGGGGGAAGATATTCTCTAATTGTTAGCGTGCTTGCCTTTAACAGTGGAGATTGAAAGTATACACTCTGTGTATATTTTCTGTGTAGGCCTACCAGTATGTACATGTAGGTGAACTAATGTAGTGCTATAGTAGTAGAAGTGCTACAGCAGTAGTATTACTTTAGCATAGTAGTACTATAGTAGTAGAAGTGCTGCAGCAATAGTATTACTTTAGCATAGTAGTACTATAGTAGTAGAAGTGCTGCAGCAATAGTATTACTTTAGCATAGTAGTACTATAGTAGTAGAAGTGCTGCAGCAATAGTATTACTTTAAGTAGTACAAGTAGTAGAGTGCTCCAATTTACTTTATTATAGTAGTACTATAGTAGTAGAAGTGCTGCAGCAATATTATTACTTTAGTAGAGTAGTACTATAGTACGTAGTATAGGATATCGCAAGTATGTAGATGGCTATCAGAATAAGTTGATTCAAATGATAATTTTAACAAGCTCACATTTATACACGAAGTTATCATTTCCCAATAATATACAATATCAGGTAACAAATATATTGCAAACCTAAAAACGCTATGTTTATAATAACAACATCCACAACATAAATTGAATTTTAGGTTTCAAGGAACCGAACCTTCTCTAGTTTCCTTCTAGAGAAGGAACACCGATCGTCCCTCACACTAAGATGCTAGTAGATGGTAGTTCGATTTTAAATTCTAATAGAGATCCACTACAGTTACAGATATTGAAAGCCATCTCCATAAAGTAGAAATACCCAGAGCTGAATTTGCAAGCCAGTGACATGTTCCTGATATCTACCTCCAGAAACTTTGATACTAAATTAAACCAAAAAGAAAGGAGTCACGGGTGGGTAACCTCCTGTACGCTAGGAGCGCTAGGATGACGTTATCTCTTTTAATTGTGTTCTCCATGATGTGTTGTGTACTGCCTGTAATATATTTCTAGTCATATTCTATTTTCTCTTTACTGTTACTTTGTCTTGCTATTTATCTGTGTTTACTTTCTTCTACCTGAAGATGCCATAAGAGGTCGAAAGCTTGTGTTTTCTTCTACAATTTAGTTATGGTTAGTCCGTAATATATGTTATCAGTTATTGCACCATGTAATTGACTTCAGTATGTCCCTAGGAACTTTGTTAATTTCATTGCCTTTGCAGCATAGAAAAGTGTTTAGAAAAAAAGAACAATTGCTTGAATAAAATTGTAATGCATTATCTGCTCTGCTATTTAACAATATATATATTATAGATATATATATATATATGATCAAACCACAATAAGAAATGGGAAAACAAGACTAAGATCTTTCAACCGTAACAAGCGGTCTTCGTCAGAGTCAAAAAACCCAAGTCTAAATAAGATCTTAGTCTTGTTTTCCAATTTCTTATTGTGGTTTGATAATTGATTGTTATTCACGTTTTG